>ML789844.1:430304-454131 GCA_009831015.1 Picea engelmannii
GCTACCACTCGAAGGGGTACCAACAGGGGTTACAAGGGTGGCCAACAGATGTGTGCTTAAGAACCACTTGTATTTCCTGCGTGTATGAATCCCTCAACCGCGGGTTTATGTGCGTAACGACAGATCTCTGTGGCTTAAAGACGTTGGAATACGTCTCTACCCTGAAAAAAAATACCCACAATTTATGCCAAGGAAAGTGCTCTGATACCACTTGCAAGATACCAGATATATAAAATATGCAGAATAGAAATAAAATGCTAGAAATGACAGAATAACAGTAAAATATCCAGCATAATCTTCACAATACACAGAAATGATATAACAATAGCAATAGAAATAGCACTTTGATTCAGAAAGCAATGTTCAGAGACCTCTTCGAAGGGGCAACCTCTAATCGAGCAGCACTCTGTTACAATAATCTCCAAGCTAGGGTTCTCATACCCTCGACCTTTATTTATACTAAATATGTCTATTAAGAGAAGCATCTAGAGGAAGATCCTTCTAGAAGCGGAAGCTTCTATTAGGTCTTCTTACATCTGTCTTATTCTATTTTATTGAAAGGCCTTATTAATATTGACCTTTATTACATCCGAATACATTGATCTACCTATGTGCGGGTTAGGACCTTAACACAATGACACATATACTGTCACATAGATCCACTTTGTATTGGTCGTGGCTATGTCTTGTCATCTCGTAGATCCATTGTGTATTCTTCATGGCTATGATCAGTTCAGGTCATCAAAGTATAGATCCACACTATATCCTCGGTGGCTATACCTTTTGTCAATACAATTATGGATCCGTAGTGTATTTTATGGTGGCCATATCTTGCAAGTCTTGATCACCCAAGCATAGGTATGCCTGCCTTGGGTTTGAAACATGTCATAATATTTGTTGGGTGTTTGTGTGCAGCTTCTGTCAGGTTCTCTGTGTCTATACCCTTGCTTGAAAGTCTACAAAGCATTTCAGTTATCAGTTCTCATCTTCTAACTTCATACTTTGGGGGGCAATCTGTTACACATCAACATTACTCACTTTGATAAGTGTCACAAGTGTCGCATGTTGCTCACAAGTGTTGCAAGTGTCAAGCAAAGCATACTGCCATGATGCCTATATCATACTTATGATGACACTAAGAAGACACTTAAAATGCCTCAAACACTTGATTTGAAGGAAGAGGAATGGTTAACTAAAGTTAAGTACCTCTTGCCACCTGAAAGGACCATTGAATCTAGGCTTTTAGAAGAGAGCACTCCCCTATATCTCTCTTAGGAGTGCTGGCGCTCCCCTCTAAACTGCTAGGGAGCGTTATAGCACTGAACAACCTTGTAAGAGGAGCATTGGTGCCCCCCTAAAGCCTACTAGGGAGCACTATAGCGCTCTGATGGCCCTTTTGAGGGAGCATTGCCTATTCTGGGCAGGAGTTGGTCTGTTGGGGAGAATAAGGGGAAGATCTTTCAATCTTGGAAGGTAGTTGAATTTGAATTCCTGGTTTAGCCATGATCTTAGGGAAGATCCCTAACTCAAGGAGGAAAATCCTCAACTTACCCTAAAGATACCTCAAGAGGTTAGGCCTCTCTAAACCTATATAAATAGGCTCTATCATGGTGGAAAGGGGGAGGAATTAGAAGCATGAAACCTATTATCTCATAGGAAACACACAGTAAACTGGAGGAGAGTAATCAGTGAAGTTGTTGTCATCCAGATCGTGGATCTTTTGAGCAAGGGTTAAACAAAGGGGATTTGATGAAGCTGCTGCACTCGCATCTACGGTTGTAAGTTACTTCATTCATTGTTCTCATTAATATGACACGCTTGGCCTATTTCTTTCTAGTTTGTGTTTGATCTCACACGAACTTGTCTTTAATAGATAGGTCTATTTTCAAGCTAATGTCAGTAGAGTAGGAAGTGGTTGTACTATCGTTTGTCTACAATGCTTATCGAGGAGCGAAAGATTGGAGCTCAACTCGGAGCGTGCAGGGACAAACGTCGGTAAAAGGTACTTATTTTCTCCTTCCTCCTCATACATCAATTTATATAGATCTAAAAGGAAGTCAGTGTCCATGATAAGTGTCTTTTGTCTTAAGAGTTAAGAGTCTATCTCTCAAGAGGAGATCTACCTATCCGCAGGGAGATTTTCCTTCAACACCGGGTTTGCCAAATTTATAGCTTCTCTCTTAGTTCACATTTCAGAATTTGGCTCTTTTCAGTTTTGTTAAGTTTTGTGCTCTATAGCTACAACCATGGTGGTCACGTGCTCGGGTGCATGACACCAGACATGTTTCACGTTAGTAATATGGCAACTGGAAAGTTGAACTGTGAAAAAACTATTATGATTTTCAAATATTTCTGCAGCCACCTGTTCTGGTTTCCCTGTTGTGGCGGAACATGTGGCAAGCAAGGATAAATGTATTTTTTTGAAGTTTTTAAGGTAATATATATTTTCTCTTTTATTTAAAAAAAAAAGATAGTATCAATGGCAATCTAATATGCATATGCATAAATATAGGTAGAAGTAGATGTCAACAAAAGCCTAGCTAAGGCAACATTGATCCTACATGGTTTGTGTCATCTTTAGGTGTTAAAATGCTAACATCTTTCATTTAAATGTTAGATTCCACAAATATGATCATTTTACTAAAGATTGCAAAAAATGGCAGCCACCACTACCAACTCAGTAGGAAAAGAAGTAATGCATGCAAACAATGAATAATGAAAAATGAAAACAACACCCACATCAACTAAATCAGAGAAAACCCCTTGTCTTTATGGAAAACCACATTGAGATTTTGGAACAATGAAATAAAAAGTGGAAAAAAGCTACCAAAACCTGTGTTTATGGAAAACCACATAGAGATTTTGGAACAATGAAATAAAAAGTGGAAAAAAGCTAAACAAGCAAAATCCACATTGAGATTTTGGAACAATGAAATAAAAAGTGGAAGAAAGCTACCAAAACTTATCTTTATGGAAAACCACATAGAGATTTTGGAACAATGAAATAAAAAGTGGAAAAAAGCTACCCAGACAAAATCCTTTGTAGAGGGTTTGTGAGAAGCTATGAAGGAGGTCATGCTAAGAGAAGTGAAGCAAGGTTGGAACGAGGAGAAACCCAAGGAGGCCATGCTAGGAGAAGTGAAGCAAGGTTGGAACGAGGAGGAACCCATTGAAGGGGACACCCTCCCTAAAATGAATCTCATGCCCACAAAATCCACATTAAGATTTTGGAACAATGAAATAAAAAGTGGAAAAAAGCTACCAAAACCTGTCTTTATGGAAAACCACATAGAGATTTTGGAACAATGAAATAAAAAGTGGAAAAAAGCTACCCAGGCAAAATCCTTTGTAGAGGGTTTGTGAGAAGCTATGAAGGAGGTCATGGTAAGAAAAGTGAAGCAAGATTGGAACGAGGAGAAACCCAAGGAGGCCATGCTAGGAGAAGTGAAGCAAGGTTGGAACGAGGAGGAACCCATTGAAGGGGACACCCTCCCTAAAATGAATCTCATGCCCACAAAAAGGAGGCAAAGGATGCATATGGAAAATGATTAGCGAAGATGACTAGACCTCCTTAAATGATGAGAGTCTTAAAAAGGAAGCCCTTCTCCTTCAACGAACACCACTCACACGAGATTGAAGATCGAAAAGGGAATTCAAAGATAGAGAAGCCGATTGAAACAAAACAATGAAATCCCTTTTTTGGTTCGCAACGGATTGAGTAACATATCTAAAACTATGAGTAGAGATTTGTGCGCTGGTCTACTTGTGTACGACCATTGCATAATTTGAGTTCTCACATTAGTTTATAATCATAAAATAATAATAGCAGACTCCATTTCAAATTTGTGTCTTGTATTTTTCTAATTAAATTATAATTACCCATCACCCACGATCCCACGCCTGTTTCTGTTGATGATTTCTTATTCACACGTTGCTCTCCTACGCTTTCAGTGCTGTCCTTCACGCCACCATCCCCTCCCCCACTCAATTCCCCACCCAAATCCCACCCTGCAAAACACATTACCCCTCCTCTTACAGGCCATCATACTGCCCTGCATCTGCCAATTTTCTTCAACGCATATAAGCCAAAACTACATACTCAGAAAACCCTTCAACCGATATCTGCAATATTTTGAACACCCACAAGGCTGTGGTAGCAATTTTCTTTGAATCTCCACGAACAAATATATACATTTTCTGGAGATCCAGAAGCCAATTCTACTAAGGGGTCATGATTTTCTATGGTTAATTATCCAGGAGAAAACTCTCTAATGGATAAGGAACGCACTGACACTGGTGATAGTTTCACGTTCAGTTTCTTTGAATATGATGATGGGCCTTATTTTGATATGGACTTGACACTTCCCTGCAATGGAAATGACAGCCCACTTGAGGCCAATAGAGAATCCGAAGAATTTGAATTCAGTGTCTCAGTTTCTTCTACTAATAAGCCCAATATAACAGAGTATGTTGGCAATGTTTCCCCTGCAGATGATTTGTTTTATAGAGGCCAACTGCTACCACTTCATCTACCCCTACGTTTGGAGATGGTCAGAAATCTATCCTTGTCCAAAGAACTTGAATGGGATATAAAGGGCTCTGAAAGATATTCTTCGGATTCCAGGGACTCGAACCAGACATCTGCTTGCTGCAAGGAGTCCAGGTGCAGGTCTGCTGAAACTGAGGAGAAGACCCACTTCCAGTCCATGGTTAAATCTGCCACCAAAATGAAAGTGAAGCCTCCTATGATTGAATTGAGCAAGTTTTCGAAAGTGGGCATAGATGATTTGGATTATTCTCTTCCTCTTCCTCCTCCTCCTCCTCCTCCCATGGCAAAGCCTTTGAGATTCACGTTGAAATTCCAGTCCATGAAGGCTGCTTCTCTGCAATTTTTAACCAGGGATTACAGCACTAAGCAAAACCCAGACTATCCATCAAACAGCAACAGAACTAGTACTAGTGTTAAGCATATTGTCCAGAAGTATGTGAGGCTGGTGAAGCACAGAATCTCTTCTCCGAGGCATAATGATGCCCAAACTGATGATCAGCTACTAAAAATGGACGAGGGACGTGTGTGGTCTTCCATGAATTCTTCTCTGAGCTTCTGCAGTGAGGACCTTCAGAGTGCCATTGCTTATTGTAAGCAATCCAATGGTGGAATTGGTAAGAAGAAGCTTTTGATTTGAAGCTTTTATTGTTTTCCACTTGAATTCAATCTGGTTCTGTTCATAGAGACTGAAAGAGGGTTCTACTAATGCTTAAGGACTCTGACTGTCCAATAGTGTTGAAAGGCTTATTTTAATTTTGGCTTTCATTATAAAGCTCTCTGTAGTTTCTATGCACGACATTCTCTCAGATACACTTATCTAAGCTTCTGCTTCTTCTCGGGAAATTTTACAAAATGAAGCAACATTCTAAGAAACTTGCATGCTCTGATTTAATGATGCTTTGAAAACATGTTTGCTGATACTGGTCTGAAACATGATGTAGTGAATATCTTGTCATTGTAGTAGTAAATATCTATTTTCTGGTGAATTTGATTTTTGTATCTCGAACTGAACCACTAGGAAGTTACTAGGAAGTTGTGTATCTTACTAATTTCTTTATTATAAAATTGAGCAAAATACAATATCGACCATATAATGGGCAGAGAACTTGACCACGATACCTCTTACATGCACTCATCCACTGAAACACACTTATACAACTCACTGATTTTATACTTATTAAACACTCATGGGATTTGTTTATTTATTACAAATCTTGTTTGATTTTATACTTATTAAACACTTGCACCCACAAGAACATGCACCTTACTTAATTTGTCAATTACACTGAAACATAACTGTGCTTATTGAAGACCCACAAAAACAAGCATCTTACTAATTTGTCAATTGCAATTTTTTATTTATTTGATTGGTCTGAGAAATGTTAAAGTTTCGATTCCATGTCGTTGTATAAATATTTTATGATGAGTATGTAGACAGAAAAACTACCGTTCAGCCATTCACAAGTTTTTGGGTATTTGTTGTTATGTGTGAAGGCAATTCTGCCATTACTGTATAGCCTAGAAGGAAATGTGTCTTTGTGGGTATATGTATGGATTTTGTGGGTATATATATGGATTTGTATAAAAATGAAAAAAACAAAATAAATTGAAATGAGTTTTTTTTTTATATATAAAATTTTATCTTTAAATTAAAATATAGATGTATTCTTAGCCTAGATGAGGTGCTTATGGTAGGGGCCAGGAAACCCCTACATGTCATTTGGTTGCTAGCTCATCTAACAATACAAGTGTGTTTAATGGTGAAGCAGGGGAGCTTGAGTTCACTCACTCCATGGGAGAAAGGGTTGCTCGGGCATAGTACAAGCCCAAAATCCCTAGGTTGTGAAATGATGCACAAGGGTAGTAGGAGGAAAGCTCCATTGGGATCATGGGTAAATTGCTTGTCTCGGTGGGATACCAAGAGCAGCCTACCAAGTTTGGAAATGATGAATGGCATCATGGGAATGATGAGAATGATGAGATATTCAACATGCTAGAGAGGTATATAGGGTGAAGAAGTTGAATGTCGCTCGAACTAGTTTATTTGCTAGAAGAAGATGGAAAGGATATGTGGGATAGTGTTCTTCTGAGTGCTTCAGTGGAAGGCACCAATCAATTACTGGATATCTCACTACGTCACTTCTGGGTTTTTTCAAACCATCTGGTATTTGAGGTTGTTGGGGGGGAGGGATCAACTACGAATATGCCATGCCTTAGTCTGACTTCTTGTTGGCTTATCATGAGTGGGGGGAATCAAGAAGGTGTATAGTGTCGGGTCTTGACAACCCCTCCCCTACCATGGGAAGCAAAGGAGATAGCTCTATATAATACCCCCTCTTTTTGCTTGCGACTCTATCTATCTATCATCTCAGTCCGAACTTAACCACTATGATAAGGAGGAACATCCCCATGGTATGGGATTGTGGGAAAAAGAAACCCAGATCCTACACTTTGAAGGAACCTGTCCTTGAGGAACCCATATATGTAACTTAAGCTAAGAAAGACGCCCATGCAATGGCACACTTCTTTCATTATAGGTTCCTTGACTTTGTCAAAGCTACACTGGAGGAAATGGGGGGCATTATCAAGGAGAAAAGAAAGAATCTGCCTAACAAACATATTTAGGAGGAATTCAAGGGATGGGTTTAGGACTTGCATTTTTCTCGAATACGTGACACCAAATTCTTCAGACTCACTAAAAATTATTGTGTTATGATCCAACGCCTTAAAAATGGTAAAAAGTCAATGAATACAGTCCACTTTGAAGGGGGAACCTCCTTTTACAATATATCTAATTCATAATAGAGTATGAGATGAGATAAGATGATCCTAAGACTAGGTCTCCTTAGTATATATATAGAAGACAAAGGGTATAATTATAATGAAAGGGTACAATGAAAGGTTCTATCTGACCCACTAATATAACACATGTATAACACTATAAATATAATAAGTCGATATCTAGGGCTTTATAAGGGGTTTTATGCTTAACATGGGTCTTTTTCTAGTGCTTAACATGCCCCTCCCCTTCAAACAAGTGTTTCCCTCAACACTTGACAACCGTGGGTGTGTCTGCATGAAGAAATCATCTTCCCATGTTGCATCTTCCACTGGTAGGTTCTTCTATTTGACGAGGTACTCAATAATTGCTAGATTTTATAGTTTCTTAATCCTCGTTTCAAGGATTTTTTTTTGTTCTAGTATGATTTTCCCTTCTTCATTAATCTCTAACAAAATAGTTTTCACTGGGATCTTGTGACTGATTATCTTCTTTAAGAAAGAAACATGGAAGACTAGATGTACACTTCCTGGGTGCATATGAATAGCATGGGAATGATCTTGAGCAGGTGGAAGACCCTTAGGAATCTCTCCAAATAACTCGAAATGATTGTTGATAACCTTTTGAGATCCATTGAAGCAAAGGATATAGACGTTTGAACATCCAGTGAGCACAATTGTGCAATTACACCATGGTGTCCTTTTTTTGAGTAATTTTGTCATGTTGTTAGAGCTTATCACTTTAGAGGGTTCCCCTTGGATACCTTTAAACTTATTTTCCTTTCCTTCTGAGGAAAATCTCATGAAAAGATCTTGAAAATTAAGGGCCATTGTTCCCAATAATTGTAACCATTGGACCCCTAATACAACATCAACACCACCCATTTGGATGGAAATCATGGGACTATCCAATATATAATCCCCCATATTGAGCTTAATACTATGGCACTTCCCAGAAGGTACCTCGATCTGCAATCATTACTTGAAACTTTGGTGTTGGATATACAAAGCAATTGAGATCTTTTGCTAATTTGTAATTGATGAAGTTATGGGTACTACTAGAATCAATCAACATTGTTGTGCCTTTTTCTTTTTGCTATATCCTTGTATATTGAGGGTTTATGGAGTATCTATTCCAACCAATGCATGGCAAGATATTTTTGGAGTAGTCTCTTTTAGCTCTATATCTTGTGATGGTTCCAATTCTTGATCTTCTTCCTCTTCATTGTCTATGTAAAATCATTTCTTCTCACTGCATTTATGCCTCTTATTGTACTTGTTGTCACAATTGAAACATAGTCACTTTGCTCTTCTTTCATCCATTTGCTAAGGTGTCAACCTTGTCGGTTTATGAGAGGTAACATGGTGCTCTCTATAGTTTCCAGTGGCCACCCTTCTAGTAGCCATATTTTTGTTTTTCACTTTCCTTTCCATACTAAAATCTTTCTCTAGAGATTTAGGTTTGAAGAGATACACCTCATGTTGAATGTTCTCCTTTAAAGTACCCATAAAGAGATCTAACAAATTATCCTCGGGAATGTTCTTTACCCTGATACTGAGCTTTTGGAATTGTTGAGTGTGCTCTGTAATTGGACCTTTTTGTCGAATATTTATCAATTGAGTGAAGAATATATTGCACTTAATATCCCCATAATTTGATATCAATTCATCTGTAAACATAGACCAAGGGATAATATATTTTTTTTTCTTTCACAAAGCCATTGATACCACACAAAGTGATCATTTTCTAATTACAAGTATGCAATAGGCACCTTTTGTAATCTTGGCGTTTGGTGTAGATAAAAAAATTGTTCCATTTGGAATATCCATGTTATAGGATCTTTACCGTAAAAAAATATCATATTGATCTTTGGAATGAAGTAGTTCCTTGGTGCCACATTGAAACCTTGATGATGTGGATCTTGAAGTAATGAATGATTCTGAAATTCATTATTTGTGCTTTCCAACTACGATAAAATACTCCCCATATGTGATTGAGTCTCAACACCACTGTTCTCCTTGTTTTCATGATTTCCTTGGATCTCCATATCCATTTTAGGGTTCCTTTATAAGAGTATGGATTCTATGGATTTTTGCCTTTCATTCATGGATTTGTGTATTCCATTCATGGATCTTTGCATTTCATTCATGGATTTTTGTACTTCTTCCTTATTTTCATTCTTGGATTTTAGTACTTCTTCCTTATTTTCATCCATATTCTTTTCTATCTCTTGAATATTTTTTTGTATGTTTACCAACTCATCACTTGTTATTGACCTAGCACTCTAATCATTAAGTTGGTCCTCCAATTTGGATAGCTTGTTATGTATCTCCTCATTTTCGTCATGAGTTATAGATGACATTGTTGGAGGTTTAATTGGTGTAGAATTATTTTTTGGATCCATGTGGGGTGAAAACAATAATACTCTTTTTGTTTTCCTCTTTATCACAAATTTTGAATCACCAAAAATAGATCTTCCAATAAAACGTTATGTCAATTGTAAGTTACGTACCTTTCAAACCCTTAATTTGGAGTATGTTTGGATGGCTGACCTTTGTCCTGATATATATCTAAACTTTGAACCCTTTCGAGTTTGGACTTTCGGCCTATAGTACTCTGATATGAATTTTTAAACTCCTGAAAACTTCACAGTCTAAATCTTCCCTAATAAAAAGTTATAACAAAAATACCAAAATGTCTTTTTTAATACTAATTTCAGGATTAGTAAACAACCTCAACTTCCACGAGATATATCTCACAAATTATAAAGATTCAAAATCTAAAAAAATTCCACTTATAACTCGCCATGTCTCCTTATGATTATGAAAATTTCAAAGCTGGAAATTTCACAAAAAAATGTTACAGCAAAAAATTCCAAACTAACTCTTTTAAAATTGATTTCAGGATTAGTCACAAGCCTTGTCTTCCATGGACTATATCTTTGAAATTATAGTGAACCAAAATATGAATTATGGGCCACCTGTATTAGGAGATGTCTTCTTAGTCTCCACAAAATTTCACTATCTATGAAACCTCTCAGAAAATAAGTTATAGATAAGATCCCAAGATGACTTGTTTAAAACTGAATTCAGGATAAGTCAAAAACCCTATCTTCCAAAGACTATGTCGCCCAAAGTACAACGATCCAAAACCTAAAATTTTTACCACAAGTACCTTGATATGTTTTCTAAATAACCTCCAAATTTCATTGTCTGAAGCATCCCCGAAATAAATTTATAGAGAAAATTCCAAGCTGACTTGCTTAAAGAAGCAAAACCCTAAGATCGATGTTTTGATACCAAATGTTATGATCCAACACCTTAAAAATGATAAAAATTCAATCAATATAGTCCACTTCTAGGGGAAAACCTCATTTTACAATATATCCAATTCAAAATACAATATGAGATGTGATACTGGTCAGGCTTAACATACTAGTTGGTGAAGGCCCTCATAGCCCAAGCCCTGGAGAAGAGGAGCTTGCAAGAACAAGACATCCTCCATAGAATTGACCTGTTTGGAAACTTTGTGGAAATTTGAAAAGTTGTGTTTGGGATAGAGATTGGTGTTTCTTAGGATCCAGATGAGAATGATTTCGTGGACCATGAGGAGCGCTCCCCTATCTTGGTGGGAACATAAGACAACCCCATTTGTTTAGATGAAGACCCCTAGCCTTCTAGTACTTCTTAGGATGAACATAGAGACACTAAGATGCTAGAGGACCAGCCTATGGATAAAAATTCCATGCCTCCTACTACTTGACTCAAGAATGGTCTCTTGTTATTTATATTTTATTTTATTTATCGCATGATAGTTACGATTGTTATATCCCTGGGGGTGTAGGGAAGTCGGTGATGTAGTGTACTATTAATGAACTCCATCATGTGAAGTCATTGGTTCGAAACCCTGGCTTACCTTGTGTGTCACGTATGGGGCATCTTGAACACACCTGTAGGTTATAGTGGTAGTAGTTGGATAACACGACCCTGTGCCACGTGAGTATGTGCCCGACTACTTGTTGATTCTGCCAATGACAAAAAAAGAAAGAAAAAGAAGAAAAGAAAAAAGAAAGAAAAAGAAAAAAAGATTGTTGTCTCTTTTTGTATAGTGGACAATAGGTAGATAATTCTAAAAGCTATGGTCACGCATGCTCCTATTTAATTGTGGAGGATTTAGTTTTCCTTGTAGTAGGTATTCACCTGATACTTTATTACTATTTTTATAGATAATATAAAGATATGACTTTGTTTTTAGCTTAAAAATAAAAATAAAAATAAAGATATAGATATATTATGAAACCATCTAGCCCAGTGGGTTAGTTCAAGTGGATGAGTGCTATGGTTGTAATGTAATAGGTTTCGGGGTCAAGTTCCCAACTAGCTAAATTGTTGATATTGTTGGGCCTCATTCGATGTCCCCACTAGGTTAGATCTTGTAATTAGGGTCGATGGATTACCCTATTTACCATCCTTACAACGATTTTTATGTGATGACATATTTCATTCTCATAACTTTTAGGTTTTTGACTAAATTAATATAGATGTATTTTAGAACTATCTATTTAATATTCATTTATTTACTTGAAATTTTATTATTTTAACAAAATTATTTATTACTTTGATTTTTAAATTATGTTTAAAATGAATAATCCAAAAAATATAAAAAAAATATTTTATTATAAATTCTCTCTCTGTATATTTTTCTTTTCAAATTTTTTTTTTTTTTAATAAACATACAATATACAATATAATTGAAAAAAAACACATGTTTTTTTTTTTTTATGAAATTCAAATTCAAATAAAAGTAGAAGTAAAAATAACAAGTTATTAAAAGGTTACAAATGTTGTTATGCAAACACAATGTACATTAATATATAATCTAATTTAAAACATGTTAAAGAGAATGTACAATCTTGTTGTAATACATAATTTAATTTAAAATATATAAGTTACAAATGTTGTTATACAAAGACAATGTACATTTTTGTTGTAATATATAAACTAATTTAAAACACATTGAAGAGAATGTACAATCTTGCTGTAATACATAATCTAATTTAAAACATATTGCTTTAATCTAATTTATTAAAACATATTGCTTTTCCACATATGGTTCTTCCTTGTCTATATAAATTGTTTAGGTTTTTCCCTATGTATATAAAAGTTGTTTTGGTGACAATTGTTTTCCCTTTTAAACAAGTTAGCATATGTGATGTTGAAAATGTAATAATTTTTTCCAAAAAAATATCACAAATGTTGCATAATTATAGTTTACGCATAATCTACAATCTCTCATTGTACTATAGAGTGTATTTTAAAACAATTTTCTTTTCAATATGTATATTGTTAGGTGTGTCATATATTTTTGTAATTAATGGCTTTAGAAGATGTTAAATTTGGTGAAGGCTTCTAACCCATGAACGTGGCGGTGATCTTATGTATGAAGTAATGCTTTTAATAAAAAGTCAAAAATCATGTATGAAGTGATGTTTTTTTAAGTTAAAGTTAAAAATAAAGTAATGTTTTTAGTAAAAGCAAAAAATTGTTGGTGGTTTTCATGTGGAATTAGAAACCATTGGTTTCTGGGGTTATGCTTATATATTGAGTTTTTATATTAGATGTATTGAGAGAGAGGGGGGTTAAATTGAAGATATCATTACATTGCCAAAATTTCTTTAGATCTCGAATGTTGTTGATTACCCCTATTAAGAGAGCAAGTTTGTAAATATATTGTAACATGTTGTTGAATAACACATTGATCTTGCTTTCGAGTGTGGGGTTTTTTTCTAAAAGGGTTTCCCCTAGGAAATCATATTTTAATAGTTGCATGTTTTAGTGTTTTTTATTTTCCATAATTGTTTGTTTATATTTTTTGCACATTCTTCTCTCATTAATTAGAGTAGGAAGTGTATTTTGCACTTTTGTTTCCTTTCATTTGGTATTAAAGCCTAATCACCTCAGAACCTAGGTGTTAGGGATGAAGTTTTTTTATTTAAACTTTGTTCGAATAGGAGATTGCACAAAAATGAAATATTATCGTAGGAAAATGGTGAGCATGTCGAAAAAATAGAAATGGAGAAGTTTAATAGCACTAACTTTGAGATGTGGAAGCTCAAGATGGAGGATTTTCTAATAGATCGAGATCTATGGGTTGCAATATCTATATCCAAACCCTCTTCCATGAAAGATGAAGACTATCTAGTGTTGGAGAGAAAGGATATAAGAATTATTAGGCTTTGTTTGTCTGATTCTCTGTTATTAAACATTTATGAAGAATCCATTGTGACAAGCCTCTGGAAGAAGTTGGGAGACTTCTACCAGGTTAAATCCATGATTAATAAAAAAATTCTGTGAAAATTTTTGTATACCTTGTGAATGGGTGATGGTGATTCTGTATTCGAGCATGCAAATGCATTTAATGCTAGTGTGGCCTAGTTGATCGCAGACGGAGTGAGGATGAATGAGGAGGATTGTTGCATGACCCTTCTGTGTTATTTTCCAAACTCATGGGACAACAAGGTAATGATCATTAGAAGCATTGCAAATAAATTGGTGTTTGATGAGGTCATGGTTTCTTTACTCTCAGAGAAGATGAGGTAGAAGGATCTTGAATCCACCAAGGAGGCCTTGGTTGTGGAATATTGAAAGAGAAAGGAAAGAATACGGAGAAGGGAAAATCCAAATATCATGGAAGATTTATGTCTCCTAGAAAGTCCAAGGAAAGATGTTGGACCTGCAGCAAGGTAGGGCATTTTAAAAGAGATTGCAAGGAAGAGAAAAAGGGAGAAATGACGAAAATGAATGAATTTAAGGATGAATATGAAAAGTCTTCTTAGGAGGATGGTGGAGATGCCTTTGTTGTGGAATTTGTGACCTATGCATGTTAGAGTGAATGGTTGATAAAATATGGATCTTCCTTCCACATGACTTTCCATCATGATTGGTTTTAGTGTATGAGAAATATGATGTTGGGAAGGTATACCTTGGTGATGAATCTCATCTCAACATAGTTTTTTGTGGTAGAGTCTTGATTAGATTTCCTAATGGCATAGTGAAGGGGATCACTAGAGTTATGCACATTCTGATTTTGGCACAAAACACATTATTAGTAAGTGCACTTAATGATGTAGGTGTGCAAGTTTTTTTCTCTAATGGAGGGTGTAAGATGGTGCAAGGAGCTATGGACGTGATTGCTAAGGGTGTTCATGTGGAAATTTTGTTTAAGTTTGATGCAATGCAATAGGTATTTAGTTCTCGCCACAAAGAGATCCACAAAATCTACATCTTCCTAATTAGAACTAGTAGCAAAGAGGAGTGTTGTATCTACTCCCAATGGTCATGTTTTCTGGGTACCCAAAGGAGCTCTTCCTTCAAAGAGAAAGTTACTGGTAGATAATACAATGGTATGGCACAAAGAATGAGACATATAGGTGAGAAGGGCTTATGTGCCTTGATAAACAAAAATATTGTTGAAGGGTTGATTGACTGAACTCTTGAATTTGATTTATGTGAGCATTACATATATGGAAAACAAAACCATGTACAATTTTATTCTAGTTCTCATAAATCTTCTAGGTAGTTGGACTTGGTTCATTTTGATATATTTGGTCCTATTAAAGTTCCTTCAATTTCTAAATATGTGTATTGTGTATCATTCATTGATGATTATTCTAGAAGGACATGGGTATATTTTCTTAGAAGTAAACCCAATGTATTCAATTAGTTTAAGGAGTTTAAGGCTCTCTTGAAAAATCAGATAGGAAGATTAAGGTGTTGAGGATTGATAACGTCAGTGAGTTTGTTCTACATATTTTGACATGTGTTGTAAGGAGAATGACATAGAAAGACATAAGACAAATCCATATACCCCTAAGAAAAATGGATTTGTAGAATACATGAATAGGACATCGATGTAGAGGGATAGGTGTGTGCTTAGTGGAGTTGGATTAGAGCAGAATTTCTGGGTAGAATAAATTGCCACTACATCTTACCCGATCAACAAGTCTCCTACATAAGCTATTGTGGACAAGACCCTTATGGAGGTATGGATAGGAAAAAATACCTCACTTTATCATGTGTATGTTTTTGGTTTTGAGGCATGTGCTCATGTGCCTAAGGAGAAGTTGTTGAAATTGTATAGCAAGGCAATGAAATGTACCTTCATTGGCTATGGTGTTGGTATGAAACGGTGTACAATCTTTGAGATACTGTGGCCGATAAAATTTTGAATAGAACATTTTTTATATTCAGAGAAGTTAAGTCTTCTCCCATAGTTTTGAAACTATAAGAGAAAGGGAAAAGGTAATTTTTTCAACTACCAACCAAGACTGAGAACATTGAATAAGAAAATGAACTAGAATTTCATGTTAGACTTGATGAGGAAGTGAGCTCAAAGAATTTGAAAGAGAAAGTAGAAACTCTGCCTTAGCTTTTGAGGAGGTTCACTCAACAAATAAGGAAGCCAAATAGGTATAATTATGGTCCATCTAATTTCAAATCTTTGTTTGGTTTATCTATTAACACCAATGAGACTATAATTGTGAAAGAGACAATGGAGATGGAAAACAATGGGTCTTGGAGATTGGCCATGGACGAGGAGATGGCTACACTTAGGAAGAATGATACAAGAAACTTGATATAGTTTCTTGATGGAAGAGATCCTGATGGATGGAAATGGGTGTTCAAGAAAATGATCAATTCAAATGATAGTGTTGAAAAGTACAAGGCGAGATTGGTTGTGAAAGGATTTTCCTAGGTTGAGAGGATAGACTTTGGTGAGATTCTTTCCCCCAATTTCCAAACTGGAATTTATCAGGTTCCTAATATATGTAAAAATAGTTTTTGATTTAGAGATAGATCAAATGGATGTGAAGATAGCATTCCTACATGGTGACTTGGAGGAGGAGATCTATATGACATAATGAGAAAACTATGCTAAAAAATGTAAAGAGACATTGGTTTGCAACTTAAGAAAATATTTGTATGATCTCAAATGGTTACCCATAATGCGATACCAAAAGTTTGATTCCTTTGTGTTGAGTTTGAGATTTCTGAGATCTAAATTAGATCACTATGTATACTACAAACAAGATAGTGGTCATTTTCTTGTTATCACTTATATGTTATTTTTGGTAATAGTAAGGAAGTGATTAGTGATTTGAAGTCTTAACTTTCAACATGCTTTGACATGAAGAATTAGGGGATACAAAGTACATCTTAGGAATGGAGATTAGGAGAGATAGAATGGACATAAAACTTTAGTTGGGCCAAACTAAGTATGTGAACTTCGTGTTGCGACATTTTTGTGTGGTATATTGCAGACCATTGAGTGTTCATATTTTTGTGGGAACTAAGATTTTAGTTGATAGTGTCCTACAACCCCTGCAGAAATGGGGGATATGGATCATGTTCCTTATGCTATTATAATTGGTAGTTTTATGTATGCTATGGTTTGTAACAGACCAAACATTTCTCAAGTAGTGGGAGTCTTGATCCGATTCATAGCTAATCTTGGACATGGACACTGGGTTATAGTGAAGAAGGTTTCATGTCTTTGTAGGGTACTTTAGAGTATTCCATTTTCTACCATGGTGATATTTTAGTGGACCAACGCTCTTTGGATATACGAGGTTATATGTATTTTGATTGGGCATGAGATGTAGATAGGAGGAGATGCACCAGTGGATATGTGTTTTGACTATTTGCTAGAGCAGTGAGGTTGGATGAGTAAGTGATAGGCTATGGTCTCTTTGTCCACTGTAGAGGTGGAGTATATGGTAGCTACTCGTGCTTGTAAGGATACCATTTGGTTTATGAAACCATGTTCAAAAGTGGGGATGATTTGTAGAGCTATTGCAGTTCAGTGTGATAGTAACATTGCTATTTGTTTATCAAAGAACCCAACCTTTCATGCAAAGACAAAGCATATTGAGAAATTTGACACTTTACAAAATATTGTAGATGCATTGACAAAGCCAATGAGAATCAATAAGTTCATGTGATGTTCTGAGTTTATGGGCCTGGCAACCATTAACAATTAGTTCATAGTTTGATGCATTCTCCCTTATGCTCTTAAAATGTATATGGAAAGTGGGAGAATGTTTAGAAATTTGTGTTATACACCTTGCAATGAACTGTTTTAGAATATGTAAAAACTATTGGAGGTTTCCAACCCACAATGTGGTAGTTATCTCATGCAAGAAGTTATGTTTTTAGCAAAAAACAAAATCATGCATGACGTAATGTTTTTTAGTTAAAGCCAAAATCATGCATGAAGTCATGTTTTTAGTAAAATCCAAATGGTTGGTGAAGTGAAATTGAAGGTTACTTCACTTGAGCATCCATTATAACAAAGACAAGACCATATAATTCATCAAGGAAAAAATAATAATTATTGATTAATAATTGATACATCACTACAATACAATTGACATGTATATAAATACATGTAGGGGTGATAAGTCACAAAGGGCATGACTTATCATTATTACAATGTTATACAAATGTAACCTATAACTATGTTACATAATAATTACTACATTGTGGCCATAGTTGTAAGTTCCTATGCATATTACAAGTCTTCCCCTCTTAAAAATGCTTTGTCCTTAAAGAATGGGCAAAACAAACTTATTATGATTAAATGAACCATTTTCTTGTAATTTTTGCCTATTTGATAAACTTGAGGACTACAAGACTATATGATGTTCGAATCCTTGAACAATATTGTTGCATTGAAAAATTATCAATCCATCCTAAATGGATTGTTTCTAATCTTTCAGATTTGTTTTTTTTATTTCGAGTTGTAATGAGTTTTGGATGTTCAATATGTAAGAATAACAATGACCTTGGTACATTGATTCTTGCATGCTATGCTTTCTATAGTTTGGGTGCCAATATGGTACTCTAGTAAGTTGATTCTTCTTAACCTTTTCACGATTTACTTATGTTAGCATGTTGATATGTGATATTTTCATATTCACTAGTGTATCAACAACTTTATTAGTAGTGATTGATGGCATGCCAATGATCATTGTGTAGATATTGACTTGTCTTTGAATTATTTCTTAAACTCATTTTTTGGATGTTTTTTCACTAATAAAAATTTGTTAGTAATGACACTTTGATTTTTAGTTTCAATCAATTTAATTAAGAACTCTTTACTTCTAGGATTGAAATTTGATACATCCCGATGTTTTAATTTTATTTTCTTAAGTAGGATATAATTATAATTTTCCAAATGATTCATGTCCTTGTCTTTATGTGACAANTTTTTAGTTTCAATCAATTTAATTAAGAACTCTTTACTTCTAGGATTGAAATTTGATACATCCCGATGTTTTAATTTTATTTTCTTAAGTAGGATATAATTATAATTTTCCAAATGATTCATGTCCTTGTCTTTATGTGACAATATCTTCTCAAAATGTTTCTTCGTAAGGTTATTCTCTGGTTACTTTCAATCACATTATCTATATATTATGATGAGGAAACATCAATGCATCACTTCAATGTGGTGTATTGTACGTTATCTTCTTCTAATAGGTAAATATCAAAAAAATATTCTTTACATTTAGAATGATTCCATTTAATTAAAACTTAAAAATATGTCAACATCATTAAATAATATGGTTGTAACCTTGAATTGGGATATTAATTTATAATTATAGATTATTAGTTATATGTCCTTAAGTTTAAATTGATTCTTCTTAAAAATGACTTTCTTTTCAATTATACCTAACTCTCGAATTAGTAATTAAATCCCCAAATCCATCTTAATGTAATTGAAAAACAACAATATTAATATTGTTTTTTAAAAAATCCCTTTAAATTTAAATAATTAAAATACCTATATTAAAAAACCTTCAACCCATTTTTTCTCCTAAATTATAAAAAAATCTTTTATATATCTTTACACTTAATACTTCCTTCAACCTTTTTCTCTCTACTTAAATCTGAATTTACATACAAAATATATATATATATATATATATATATAAACCACCAAAAACTACTTCTTGATAACAATTATGAATTAGAATGGCATATGAAAAGTTTTTTCTCAACGTACTTGCTTTTTCCTTAAAATTGTTCCTTTGTCTTATACCTCCCTTGTCCATTGTTACATATACTTCCTTAAAATCATTAGTATATACACTTCTCTACTAGTATTATTTGTGCAGGCAGATGACTCCACACCTAACTGTTATAACTATTATTTCTGCGGTAGTGAAGGTTCTGTAATGTGGGGCTTTCGCCTCTGCTATCATTAGTTTTTATTAAATTCCTTCCACAATGCTTTCTTCCTTGCAGCAGTAGAAGTAATTCCCCAATCAATGTGTTTTTATGCAATAATGCTATTTGTACTTTGACCGTTTCTTTCTTCTGAAATTAGGGGTTTGGACCACCACCCAAGTTTTTTTTTTTTTTTAACTCTGTATTCTAAAATAATCATGTTTCTCTTCATGTGACTATAAATGATTGAAGGATGGACCACAAACTCTAAAGATAGAGTTTGTTGGTGTTGGTAGCAAAATAAAATAAAATTAAAAGTTAAACTATTAATCATAATTTTTTATTTTTATTAAAAAAATTACTTAACCACAATTAATTTGATAGAAAATAGTTGTTTTAATATTAATTGAAGTGAAACTACACCCTAGGTATATTACAATTAATGATACCATATAGTATTAAAAATCGATTTGTAATATATTGAATTAAAAATCATAAATGATTTATGGTTTCATTATATCTATATATTGAATGCTAGGACTAAAGGTGTTGAGAACGAGAGAGGGGTTATTAAAGACGGTTATGTTATCAAATTTCTCTAAAACCTGAATTTGGGTGATTAGTTATGTTAAGAGTACAATTCTATAAATGTAATGTAACTTGTTGTTAGCAATATATTGAATTTGTTTTGGAGTTTATTTTTATTTTTTTTCCTTTCATAAATGTTTTCCATAAAAAAATAATGTCTAATGATTGCTTGTTTCCGTGTTATTTGTTTTTCATAATTGTTTGTTTAGATTTTTTATATAATTTTGATAATCTTTATTTTATTCTTAATCAGTATAGATCCATAGCTCGGAGAGAGATCAAATTTAGAGAAGTGCAAACCTTTAACTTTTCCTCAAGTTTTGCACTTTAAAAAAGGTTTTCATCTCCAAAGATTTGATCTCTCTCAGTACTGATATATATGGGGTTAAGATGAATCTAAGCTGATTTAATACATTAATATTGAAGTATTAAAATATATTAATATACCACTACATTGTTAAGGCAAATTAAAATAAAGCAAATTCAAACATATATATATATATATATATATATATATATATATATATATTATTATTATTATTATTATTATTTTAATGGGTTATGTTACATGAATATTTCTCTCATATTAAATTGTAAAACATATGTCTCCACAATAATTTGAATAATATAATGTGAAAAAACTAATTAAATTATTTATTTATTTTAAATTTTATATTAAAAATAACATAAATAAACATTTAACAATTAATAATAAATAAAACAAAATTTATATATAATATACAAGTTGAACATTTTACCATTATACAAGAAACAATTTTCCCAAAACTTGACATTTGACCATACAAGTTTCTTTCTTCTCATTAAGGGACATGAATTGGTATAGGTTAAAGGTTAAATTAAATTGTTCCATTTTTATGTTTTTTAAAGATATTTTATAAAAAAAAATGAGGAATTGTATCCACATCAACATTTAACATGATTAGATTTTTTTTCCGAGTATATTTCAAACTTTAATATCACAGAATGTCTTAACAACACTCTCTCTCTATACTTCAAAGATAATAGATCTAGACTAATTTATTAATATAGTATAAATTAATTAATTGAGTCACATTTATTTATTTATTTATATATTTTTAATTTTTATTATTTTATTATTAATTTAATATTTTATTATTATTTAATATTTTTATTATTATTTAATATGTTATATTACATAACCATTTCCATGTAAAGCTCCTCTCAACTTCATTATGATTTTTATAAATAAATCCATTTAATTTTTATTATTTTATTATTAATTTAATATTTTATTATTATTTAATATTTTTATTATTATTTAATATGTTATATTACATAACCATTTCCATGTAAAGCTCCTCTCAACTCCATTATGATTTTTATAAATAAATCCATTATATTATTAGAAAATATATAATCCACACATTAAAATATTATATACCTCAACCACTACTAAAAAAAACTCGTAAATCTATGAATCAAAATGATAAACAACGCAATACAAATTAGTCACACTATATGTGTACTACGGGCAAGTCAAGTTCCATGGAACTATAAAAAATTATTTAAATATACTAAAGTTTCTAGATTGTGGGTGGCTTTAGTCAAATCCCATAAGGGTTTTTTTAAGTGATTGTACATTTATTTTATATGATTTTCCTTGCTTTTGCGTGTTAAATTATTTTGAAAAATGTATATCTAACATGGATTGATGGCCTCTTTAAGACCCATTTTTCGAAAGAAATCATAACCTTTATGATTGATTTTGGATCATGTACTTATGTTCTCCCACATTGGACTTTTATGGAGAATTGAGCCAAAGGCTCTTTACAAAGGTTCTATCTCATGGTCTAAACCTATATTCACGGTCCATTTGCTTTTTAAGTACCTCTTTTAGGGCTTAAGTCACTAGACTTTGTCTTGAAAGAATTTTTTTAGTGTACTCTTATTTAGTGTGATAAAGCTCAGCCTTGGGCCTATATCTCACTCTTGTGGTCCAAACATTTTTTTTAAGGCTTTGTCTCATGATATTGGTCCCCATTCATGACACATATGCCTTAAAAGTAGTCCTTTTGGGCCCAAGCCATTTGATTTTGACCTTGAAGCATGTTTCAATAAAGATGCCTTTTCCTAGTGTGACATAACCTTGGTATTAGGTATGTGCCCCACTTCTATCCCAAAGATTCCATCTAGAAGGTATATCTCATGAAATGGGTCTTATGTGTGTTATATGTACCTTAAAAGTATCTAGTTTAGGTTCCAAGCCATTGTATTTTGGACTAATGCATGTCTTGGGAATGGAGACCCTTCCTTAGGGTGTCAAACATAAGAATCAAGCTTAAATGCTAGTCTAGACTATAATTACCATACACGAGGCTTGACTTGATATTTAGGTCATTGGTCATGGCCATGCACCTTAAAATTTTCTCCTTTAGAGCCCAACAACTTTGATGATTCAACCTTACTACCTTGAGGGAGGTTCCTATATAGCTATGGAAAGAGAGGTCCCACCTATCTATGGGTACTTTGGGTAACCATATAAAACTTAATTATTTGATAAAATATGTTTTTATTGTGTTGTATTGGGGATTGAGATCTAGTATGTTTTTGTAGGAAGGTGTCGTAGTGTGTTCAAGTTCATTCAAGTAGAGTAAATCTCTCTCTAAGGTCTATGACATCTCTTATCTTCAATCCAAGCAATATCAACACTTATATCAATGTTATTCCAAGTGAGTACTTCCAATTTCTCGACCATCTCTTCCATTTCCAATGATTAGGTTAATTAGCTCACCAAATAAGAGAAGCCCCCCCTTCTTGTTTTCCTTCCTTCTACGTAATTTCTTCCTGAAGTAATCCCCTATATTATATTTGATCTCTTTGCAATGCAGGTCATGAAGTTTATATGACTAGACATTATCTAACTCCTCCTCTCCATCATTCAACACGCCTCCAAGGTGCAAAACTAGAGTTCTCTCAAGGCCTTAATTTTTTGTGAGGTCCTCACATTCAATTCCCCAAAAATATTACTTGGCTTGAGATGCAAGCTTCTTCTCATCATGAAGGTTTCATCTCCTCTCAAGCGGATGACTATTACCATTCATCTGAGCCTCCTGATCCAATCTCCTTAATAGAACCTCATGTTGATGGACCATCCCTCTTCCCTTCCTCTACTCACTAGCCGTGGGCCAACTAAATCTTGGGTCTCCCCCTTAACCATTCCCTTGTCTTTTTAATTTATGAGTCTTGTTACTTCTGCAATAGTTATGCAAACCCTACCTCAAACTCACATTTGAACAAGCTAAGTACACATACAATCTCAACAATAAAATTTCAAACATCTTCAAATCTCAAGCAAGGGAACATGAACAACCTCTCCCAAAATATTCAACCTCCTTCAAGATTTCTTTCCCATCCATGTATTCATAGAACAAGAAATATAATTATAAACCAAGAATTCATAAAAATCTCAACACTATTGCAAAAAGAAACATACATCCCAACATTTCCTTAGCCACAAGGGCAAGCATACATCCCAACAATATTCTAGTCAAATGAAAAAACCTTCATACCAATAATGACATAATCTTTGAATGTCATCTTTCAAGGAATTTGGAACCCAACATGAGTATGTTCAACACCCCTCCTTATTTTACTTGTGACTATACTCTCATCCATTTATAGGAGGTGATGGTGGGGCAC
>ML789844.1:468162-478310 GCA_009831015.1 Picea engelmannii
TAAAAAGAGGGGGGGGGGGGTTCAGAGGCTGGAGAGTCGAGAGAGTTTTAGGAGTAGAGCTCTGTATTTTTTAGTTGTAAGCCCGAGGGGCTTGGATTTTAAATATTATGTTGTTGAATATTCCTTTGAGTTGTTTTTATCAGACTGTCTTGTTAGTTTACATGTTGTTATGTTTCTCTTGTATGGATGTAATCTCGCTGATCTATGGATTCCTGAGGTGGTAGAGGATATGTTGTCATCATGCCCATCTTTCATGGCTCATCACTCAAACATTTACTATTTTTCTTCTTGTCTGGATGTAACATCTCTCTGATCTATGGATTCCTAAGCCAGTAGATGATCTGTTGTCATCTTTCCCATATTTCATGGTTCATCACTCAGACATTTTTTGTCTTCTTTCTCCTCATCACCACATACATCCATTTGTCTGATAGGCAGTTTAAATGCCTTCGTTAATCACAATACTTATGACTCCACAGTCCAACGGTCCAGGACTGATCTACATCAACCTATGTTATCTTTCCCTTTATTTGCAGTCTTTCATTGGTCCACCTACTCAAACCATTTCAATACATTTACATTTTGATGGGTATGTTGGATCATGTTGTCATTGATGCCAAAGGTTTAATTAATTGATTTCAAAGTATTGATGTCAAGTGTTTGATTGATGCCCAATGATGTTTGATTGATTGATGTCAAGAGATTGATGCCAAAGGATGATTGACTGCTGTCAAAGGTCAAAGGTTTGATGTATACATGTCTTATCATAGTATATTGATGAAGATGGATCAATGAGTTGTCATTGATACATGATGCATAGATGAAGATGGATCGATGTGGTTTCATTGGTATATGATGCATTGTTGGATTGATGTAAATATAAATCTTTATTGTCTTATCATGGTTGATAAGGTGTACAAATGGATGAACTCCAAAGTGGTCCCCTTATGGTGAAAGCCCTCACGGGAAGACACTTTGTGGTTGAGTTATCCTTGAAGTATGGTTATGCTTATATGTGGAATAATGAGATGAAGATCAGTGAATTTTTTAGTGGAACTATCCTATATGGATAGTGCTTGTCATGCCATTTCCGATGGTATGTGGAATGTCACATAACTCCTCATGGTTTGAGAGTTATGGCCCTACGACAATGAATGACCCTCATATGTAGGCTTGAAGTCCCAAAAGGTCAAATAAGTCAAAGATCTTACAAAGAAGAAATTATTATTTAAATGGTAAAGAAAAGTGACAATGTCGAGGAAGAATATTTAAAAGGAGAACTTTCTAATTATGGAAAGTGGGTGACCTAGAACTAGGTTAAGTGACCTAGAAATAGGTTAAGTGACCTAGAAATGGGTTAAGTGACCTTGAAGTGGGTTAAGTGACCTAGAATATGCTTCTAAGGAAGCTACTTGAAGAGTATAAATAAGAGGAAAGGGTATATTGTGAAAAACATCTCTTAGGGGATATCTTGTGTGTATCTCATGAGCATGTATTGAAGATCTATTATGAGAGAGAGAGAGAGTGTATGGAGGATCTCATGGACGCATCAAAGCTTCGGCAAGTCTGAGATCATGACAGAAAAAGTCTCGGAAGTTCAAAAACCCTAGTTTCTGAGGTATACGCAGGCTGCAGTGAGCTAGGGTGCGTACATACGCGGGCTACAGTGAGCCAGGGCACGCACATACACGAGCTAAATGAGGACAGGGTGCGTATAGTGGATGAAGTCATGAAGACTTGTGGTTGAGGATGCCAGGCTCTTGAAGACTAAAGAAGGATCTAGATCTACATTCTATGGGCTCAGATCTACCACTGAGACTCTGGTATGCTTACATTGTTGTCTTGATGTATACTCTTGCTTGTTGTGTGGTGAATGCTTAAGGCATTCTTGGTATGGATATTGTGATGTGGTTTGTGTTGGTTGATGGAGTGAGAAACACTCTTATGATTCAATGCTGATATGATTGCTATAGTATGTTGATTTCTTACACATGATTGAGTAGCATTCATATTGTATGATTGAGGAGCATGAGTAAGTTGTTGGAGAGCTTGGATTTGTTGTGACTAATTATGGTTAAGATTGGACAGTGAAGAGATAGAAGAGAATGTGATTGAAGGATGTAGAAGATCTGAATGTGTGATGAAAAGAAAACCCTAGTTGCTTAGATGTGATACGCAGGTTGTAGTACAGATTGGCCATGTACAGACGTGAGCTGTAGTACTGGTAGGGTGCGTACCTATGCGAGTTGTACTACAGGTAGGTCGCATACATATGCATGATGCACTACCGACAGGTCGCGTACCTGTTGACATATTGATATCTGTTGAGGATTGTTGCCTCATCTCAATTGGTGTTGAGGATGTAATTTGAGTCTTTCATTATAGAGCTAGTGCTCTTGTAGAGTTGCAATCTATTTAGTTGTTGCTAATAAACCCAAGGATTGTAGTCCGTAATAAAAGGAAAATTGTACATACATATTGTGTTCTTTGTGGTGATGATTTGTTGATGATATATTGTTGATATATGTTGCTGATATATGTTTACACTTAACTGATTATAAATCACAGCGATAAGTAATGAGTAAATGGTGATTTCTAACTCATGAGTTTTTTGAAGGGGAAGTTTTGGGAAAAAGATTCCTACATTGTTCACCCCCACCCCCTCTCAGTGTAATCGACGTGTCCAACAATTGGTATCAGAGAAGGCCTTCACTATAAGCCTTAACAAGCTTGGAGGAGATCTATGGACACACAAATGGATGATGAAGTTCCAATCCTTGATGAGGAAAACTATTCTAATTGGAGAATAGAGATGAGAGTACATTTGAAGGAAATGGGAGTGGTTATTTGGAAGGTAGCCATTGGTGGATCAGTTTCTTTGAAGAACAAGTCAAATTTTGCAGCTCAAAGGGAAGGAAAGAAGAATGATGCATTAGCTATCAAGACCATTCTTAGTGGACTCTCAATCCCTATCAAAAAGAGCATGCAACAATGCACTTCTGCCAAGGATCTATGGCTAAATCTAGAGGAATCATACCAAAGCAAGAAGGAAGATATTGAAGACAACTCCATCAAGACAAATGAAGGCAAAGAATCATGTGATGATGTTGGCAAAGAGGAATATCTTGAAGACATTTCAAATGAAGGTAAAGAATCTCCACAAACCCTTGGTTGCAATAATTCAAAATGTGATGATGTTGAATTTTTCTCTACAAGTGAAGAAGAAAATCTAGAAATAGTTTGTGTAGAGTTTTATGGTAATTATCCTATGGAAAGTATAGAATAAGAACTATCAGAACTTCAAAAGAAATTTGAAGAGAGTCTATATGAATACAACAATGACCATTATTATATAGACTATATATATCTTTCAGATAACACTAAAAAGTTTTTAAGAAGAATCAAAGGCAAATATTGAAGTTAAAGGAAATGATCAAAGAACAAGAAGAGAGTAATAAAATTAAATTAGGAGAAAAGGAAGAAGAGATCACAAGACTAAAGAATAAAAAAGAAGATAAGAAGGTAGATGATGAGATTAACAAAAGTTTTGAAATTATTGTCCATCTCAAGACCCAAATTGAAGAATCCAAAAGGGTAGAGGAACTATTGAAGTATCAAGTCAATGAAAAGGAAGAGTCATGTCATAAGTTAGAAGTTGAATTTGTTGATCTTAGAAATAAAGTAGAGAAGTCAAAAAAATTATTGAAAATCTCACAAATCTTGAATGAGATCTTGGAAAGTCAAAGATCACCAAATGATAAATTAGGTCTTGGATACAAGAGAGAAGCTTCACATGCTGAAGCAAGCACCTCAAAGAAGCATGAGGCAAATCCCTCACTCTCAAAGGATGAAGATAATGTTGCAAGCCAACCATCTACACAAGGCAATGAAAGTTTCAAAAGAACAAAGAAAGGAAGACATCAGGAAGCCATCTTTACACCTTAAAGAAGATGGACACCAAAACAAAGGTATGAAAGTATTTTTCATGGTCAATGTTATTCATGTAATGAATATGGTCACAAAGCTTTGGAATGAAGATTTTATGCAAAGAGAAATAATGGAAGATTTCATAACACCATAAGGTGTTGGATATATGATCAAGTAGGACACATTGCTGTTCACTATCACAACATGAGATGTTACTGTTGTAGTGGATTTGGCCACAAATCCCAGGATTGATGGAACAAAAGAAGAAATCCCATGATGAGGAATTCATATAGCATGAATAGAAGAAGGAATGAAGTAAGGAAGGGAGAGATATTTAAAAACATGGAAGCTCATAGCTCAAGTTCTGAGAAGCAGGGACACCTTTAGAAGTGGGTGAAGAAGATTGAACAACCAGAACATAATGGAAGACTTAAGGGAGGCTCAAGTGTGCCATCTACTAAATCATATGTGGGTGACAATGGTATTAGTCTTGTACATACGCAGGCTGACCGTGAATAGGTCATGTACATACATAATTTGTCTATGCAACATGCCACATATATGTGGTAAAGCCTTGGGAAAAAGGGCTATGCACATGGGTTGCATCTTGATGTGATGGTATAACTCTGTGTTGCAGGGTCTGACATAGTTTGTTGCAAGTTTTGACATTCTTTGCTGCAATTTTTCATGATTACATATTGGATTATGTAAAGTGATGATATAAAATGAAAGGCTATCTTGAATGCATGGCACTAACCCATGAGTATGGATTGAGGCATTTTCTGTTGAATAACAATGCTAGTTATGACCGTGAAGTTATGGCACCTTGGTTATGTGATATATCTTGATGATGCTAGCTAGAGATGTCATTGATCTATTGAAGCACACTACTAATACATGTATTGTTGGATGCTTAGTATTTTTTGTAGTGAATGGAGGATTGAAGATGATCTGTTGGGGTACATGGATGGTACATATTTGAGTTTCATTGATATATCTTATGATGTATTATTGGAGGCATACTTGTGGATAACTTTGTGCATGCATTTGGCATATGGATGGGCTACATATTGGGACATGTAGTTGGTGAGTTAATGTGATCATGTTGTACATCATTGATGAGTCTGATCTATAGTTGGTGCATGATTGATACACTTCTAGTACATTGGTAGAGGCACCCACTAGCAGTTTGATTGGCACATATTTGTTGGATTTGGAATACAAGTATGAGGATTAATATTGTTGTGGAATTGGTGCATGGTTTATGTACATGTTTGGTACACTCATAGATGGTATATGTTTGGATGATAGTACTTGGCTAAAAGTACACCATTGGTAGATGCACATGGTTGGCATATTGGTAGATGCACATGGTTGGCATATTGGTAGATGCACATGGTTGGCATGTTGATGGAGGCATATGATTGGTATACTATTGACACATGTTTTTGTACATGATTCATTGACATATATTTTGCTTCATGATGTATGGTATGGCACAAGTTTTGATGCATGGATAGGTCCAAGGATCATCATAGAAAGAGATATTGTTCTATGATCTAGTTGAGTAGTGGCATTTGTAGCAGAAGCATATTGAAGTGGTAGAATATTGTTCATATTGCAAAGAGGATATGGGGAGACATACCCATAGGGGGAGTCATTATTCTTCCCATGATTCTAGGAGGAGATATTTATCAAATGCATACTTGGTAAAATAGCCCTATATTTGAGGAAAGAGCACATAGGAATAATTATAGGGGGAGAGATGGTCACAGGGGGAGTATGAGTGATGTATCTTCAATATTATATTAGAGTGATATCCTTTGCTAAAAAAGGGGAGATATTATTCAGAGGAAGATCAAAGGAATTTAGACAGGGGTAGCAACCCCAAGGAGAGAATGACCCTTTTCCATTGATGTCAAAGGGGGATAGATAGTCACATTGATGTGATTGATGATTATTGATGGGGAGAGATAGTCACATTGATGTGATTAATGACTATTGATGTAGAGCATGCCTTTTCTACATGTTGACATCAATGATTGGTGTTGACATCAATGTTGGTACTGCCATCAATGCCAAAGGGGGAGATTGTTGGATCATGTTGTCATTGATGCCAAAGGTTTAATTAATTGATGTCAAAGTGTTACAAGGGAAAAAATCTCTATGGCCAAGGGTAAACCACAACATACAGGTATGACTGCAGAAATCAACTCAATTCCAACATGTGCTATATAAACTAATGTGCAATAAGAGGAAGAATCCTACCTCGATCTAATTGTTTGATGTCGTTCCACCGTTGAGCAAAACCCCAAAGCTTTACACCTGCAAGAAGTTATCAACAAACAAGCAATGCAAGTATATAGTGACAATATATAAAATGAGTTAGCACATCAGATAACACAATCCATTAATAAACATTAAAAACATGCCCATGGATAATAATCATATATTTGCAAGATATCGATAGGACATGAAAGGAGTATTTCTATTAATAATTGATCAACAAAAGTATCAACATTATAGACTTCCGTGTCGGCACAGTTCGAAACCAAGAAACCAAGTTCCTTCCAACTGGGTCTCCACCACTTTAATCCTCCACCAAAGGCAAGCTCATAACAAAGAGGTAATAAGGTCCTCTTGACAATAAGGAAAGAGCTTGGGGGATGAACACTGTGTTTATACTTGAGGACAAAGGGATGCAGACTCAATATGAAGTAATTTCTCCAGAGTAAATTTTCTCTCAAAGTTGATTGATTTTGATCCAGGTGGATATCCGTGGCCACCCACCTTTTCCAACTGGCTCAAAATAGTTTTCTGGCAATTTTGGCAATTTACTATTTTTAGTAGGTTTTAACTTCTGGGGCCATTTTGAGGGCCCAAATGAAGGTTTTTCGAGATAAAGGTTCTCGATTGTAGAAAAAGGTAGGATTGTTCCCCCAAAATGAATCTCCTCGATGATACCTTTCCAATGAGCTATCACACGCCTAAAACAAAGATCGTATGCAAAAGTTACAACCCAGGGAAGTTGATGTACTCACTTACCCAAACGGGGCCCACATGACTTTTGGCGCTTCATCTCCTAGGGTTAGGTTTTTGGATGTCTGGGGTTTTTGGCATTCTTGATTATTGTAAAAAGGCCTTTAGAGCCTCATTGTAATCATATTCTTGTGAATGCGAGTAGCCGTCACATCTCTTCTCAGAGATAAGTTGCCACCATTCTAGCGAGTCTTTCACTCTGTATTTTTACAGTCTTTGTACATTTCTTTCATTAATAGAAATTGTGTATTACTGTATATCTGTAATTATGGTTGCATCTTTGATACATTTCTACTACATTATTGAATATCTGTGATATCTCTGTGCATTTCTTTATTATATCTCCGCTCTCATTTCGTGCCGAAAATAATTCGGATCAACTTTCTCCTCTTTTTCCATAGCTAGAAATTGTGCTCTTATAGCCTCCAGAATGCAACTGAAGGGCCGAGTCAGAACGTTTCTAGTATATGGAAGGCCAAATATCAGAGATCTTTTGTCATGACATGGAATCCCGATCTCATTTTGTATTTTCTAGCACAAATCCCGAAATACGCGAGCTGTAGTGGAGAAACAAGCGTATATGCCATACATACACTATAAATGTTGGCAAATGTTACCAAGTAGCGTATGCTTGTCATTGATGGCAAGTACACCAGTGGAGATGGCAGGATAAGAAGGATAAAAATCCCTTGGGGATTCAGACATGAAAGCTCAGGAGGAACAACGTTGAGGAAAACGCGCGCAACAAGAGTTTACAGAGAAGAAGGAAGACAAAGATCCAGTGACCGTTGGATCCCATTCAAATTTCCTGAAAGGCCGACAACCGTCAGATCTGCAGAAGTTGCGAGGGAGATAAGTCATCGGAGATTCGGGGATCGGGACTTTGAAATGTCCAATTCACTTGACATCGAAAACCCCGAAATCGCGATATGCGATTTTGCGATTTGATCGCAGCCGTTAAATCAAGAAGAGATCGGGACCATCCACTTGTAGACAGGAGGCTTCATCGGAGTTTCGGGGATCGGGATTTAAATATGCAAAGAACACAATGCAACGAAAACCCCGATTTCGCGATATGCGAAATCCTGACTGAATCTGAACCGTCAGATCAACATGTGATCTAGACCGTAGATCTAATTCACGACAGCAGTCCACGTCAGCTAGGGACACTTGGCACAACCAGGTAATGAAAGGTGGCAGGCAGATTCAACACTTCAGGCACAGGTAAGTCATGAATCAGAGTGACACGTGGCAGTATTTAACACGTGTCAAATCACGTGTGACGTCAGCAGAGTATCAGGGATCGGGACTTCGTAATGCCAAAATCTCTTGACATCAAGAACTCCGAAATCATGATATGCGATTTCGCGATGTAATCACAACCATTGGATAAGAATGAGATCTGGACCGTTGATTTCCTTCATCGGAGAATCGGGGATCGGGAATTCTATAGGCATGTGCATGATGACATCGAAAATGCTGAAACCCCAATGAGATATTTGACCGAGGTCATGTGTTGACGGTCATATGGGCCGAGGCCTATAGCCAGCAGGGCTAGTGCATGGAAAGGGGCGCATCGGCATCGGGGATCGGAACTTTGAAGTGACAAAGTCACTTGACCTCATGAGTGTCGATTTCACGATATGCGAAATTGCGATACAATCTGATCCGTCAGATCAGGCTATGATCTAGACCGTTGATTTTAGACCATGTCGGAGTTTCGCGAATCGGGATATGGTAAGGATTGCAACATGAATTTCGAAATCACGATATGCGATATCACGACACAATCATATCCGTTGAGTCAAGATTGCACCTGGATCGTTGATTTGACCGATATATGGATTTTTGTGTATCGAGATTTATAAGTGAAAAGAATAGTGAACATGAAGAACACCGAAACCCCAATAGAGAGACATAAGGTTGTGGTCACGGAGTGAAGGTCACGTTGACCGGGAGCTAAGCTCAGGAGGGCTAGCGTATGAAAGGAGCGCATCGCGAATCGGGAAATCGTGAATCCCGTGGACATAAACATTATGTCATAGAAAGTGATGAAATCACGATATATGAAATCCTGATTTGATCTGAACCGTTGGATCAAGAAATGATCGGAGGGCTACTGAGGCACGACACAATGAGACTGCCAGAAACCATTGATGACGTCTACCAGAGAAGTCGAAGAAGACCGCTGTGTAATCACCAGAGAAGTTGAAGAGTCATGATGATGATCAGATAGAGCACTCAAGAGGTGGAGGATAAGGACGTAGAGTCTGCATGCAGAGACATGGAAAACATTGCATGCACAAGGTGCATAGACGCTATAAATACACGGTACAGAGAAGAAATGAGGGCGTTGTTGCTGTTGGATTTTGCGGTTACTATTGAAGGTTGCTGTGGTGATTCATGTGTGAAGAAGAATCAGAGTGCAGCAGCTGAATGATCTGAGTAGAAAGGAAATAAGGTGGACAGAGCAATGAAGTGGAGCAGAACAGTGATGAGTCAGGTACGCCATCATTGAACATCATATCACTGTAATAAATTCAGTAGCAAAGAGTTATATTTCAGGGTGGTTGGGAGGTGCTAGGGAGGACTGTTGTCCTCAGAGGTTCATGTGGGTGCTTGAACATAGGGAGTTGGTGCTTCCTTCTAGTGGGTGCTAGAGAAAACAGAGGGTTGGAGCTCTCAACAAGTTGCAGCCTGCAAAACTGAGGTTGTAGCCTCATTATGGGTCGGTGATCATATGTATGATACTGTGAAGATTGTAACCATTACTTATCATATAAAAGAAAAGAGGTTTTTATCCTGCATGGGTTTCCTCGGGAAATATCTGTCTCTGTGTTTCTCATATATGTGAATGATGCTGAAAGTGTCGTTGTTTATTTCCCTGCATTATTGTGATTTTCATTCAGTGTCTCTACAAAGAGTTTAAAAAGAACCATAATTGTTTAAGCACAGAAACAACTGATTCACCCCCCCCCTCTCAGTTGTCCAACAATTGGTATCAGAGCTGGCCCATTTTATCTAAGGTTAGGTCCTAGTGCTTAAACATGTCAAGCCATGAAGGAAATTCAACCAATAAGGCCCCTCTGTTCAATGGAACAAACTTTACCTTATGGAAAGTTAGAATGAGAACCTACATAATGGCTTTAGGTGCAGATGTCTGGGATGTAGTAGAGACTGGT
>ML789844.1:482538-496358 GCA_009831015.1 Picea engelmannii
GTATTGCTTAATTATCTAATGCCTCCTACATTTACTGCAATAGCTCAGGGGGAGCATGTCTCTTATTTGACATTGATGTCAAAGGGGGAGAAAAGAATTCAGGTGTTGTAGTTGCCATCAATGCCAAAGGGGGAGATTGTTGGCAAATTCTACCAAGTAGCATATGCTTGTCATTGATGGAAAGTACAACAGTGGAGATGGAAGGATAAGAAGGATAAAAATCCCTTGGGGATTCAGACGTGAAAGATCAGGAGGAACAACGTTGAGGAAAACGCACGCAACAAGAGTTTACAGAGAAGAAGGAAGACAGAGATCCAGTGACCGTTGGATCCCATTCAAATTTCCCGAAAGGCTGACAACCATCAGATCTGCAGAAGTTGCGAGGGAGATAAGTCATCGGAGATTCGGGGATCGAGACTTTGAAATGTCCAATTCACTTGACATCGAAAACCCCGAAATCGCGATATGCGATTTTGCGATTTGATCGCAGCCGTTAAATCAAGCAGAGATCGGGACCATCCACTTGTAGACAGGAGGCTTCATCGGAGTTTTGGGGATCGGGATTTCAATATGCAAAGAATACAATGCAACAAAAACCCCAATTTCACGATATGCGAAATCCCGACTGAATCTGAACTGTCAGATCAACATGTGATCTAGACCGTCGATCTAATTCACGACAACAGTCCACGTAATCTAGGGACACATGGCACAACTAGGTAATGACAGGTGGCAGGATAATTCAACACTTCAGGCACAGGTAAGTCATGAATCAGAGTGACACATGGCAGTATTTAACACGTGTCAAATCACGTGTGACATCAGCAGAGTATCGGGGATCGGGACTTCGTAATGCCAAAATCTCTTGACATCAAGAACTCTGAAATCACGATATGCGATTTCACGATTTAATCACAGCCGTTGGATAAGAATGAGATCTGGACCGTTGATTTCCTTCATCGAAGAATCGGGGATCGGGAATTCTATAGGCATGTGCATGATGACATCGAAAATGCTGAAACCCCGATGAGAGATTTGACCGAGGTCATGTGTTGATGGTCATATGGGCCGAGGCCTATAGCCAGCAGGGCTAGCGCGTGGAAAGGGGTGCATCGGCATCGGGGATCGGAACTTTGAAGTGACAAAGTCACTTGACCTCATGAGTGTCGATTTCGCGATATGCGAAATCACGATACAATCTGAGCCGTCAGATCAGGCTATGATCTAGACCGTTGATTTTAGACCATGTCGGAGTTTCGCGAATCGGGATATGGTAAGGATTGCAACATGAATTGCGAAATCGCGATATGCGAAATCACGACACAATCATAGCCGTTGAGTCAAGATTGCACCTGGATCGTTGATTTGACCGATATATGGATTTTTGTGTATCGGGATTTATAAGTGAAAAGAATAGTGAACATGAAGAACGCCAAAACCCCAATAGAGAGACATAAGGTTGTGGTCACAGAGTGAAGGTCACGTTGACCGGGAGATAATCTCAGGAGGGCTAGCGTATGAAAGGAGCGCATCGCGAATCGGGAAATCGCTAATCCCGTGGACATAAACATTATGTCATCGAAAGTGCCGAAATCGCGATATATGAAATCCCGATTTGATCTAAACCGTTGGATCAAGAAATGATCGGAGGGATACTGAGGCATGACACAGTGAGACTACCAGAAACCATTGATGACGTCTGCCAGAGAAGTCGAAGAAGACCGCTGTGTAATCACCAGAGAAGTTGAAGAGTCATGATGATGATCAGATAGAGCACTCAAGAGGTGGAGGATAAGGACGTAGAGTCTGCATGCAGAGGCATGGAAAACATTGCATGCACAAGGTGCACAGACGCTATAAATACACGGTACAGAGAAGAAATGAGGGCGTTGTTGCTATTGGATTTTGCGGTTACTATTGAAGGTTGCTGTGGTGATTCATGTGTGAAGAAGAATCAGAGTGTAGCAGCTGAATGATCTGAGTAGAAAGGCAATAAGGTGGACAGAGCAACGAAGTGGAGCAGAACAGTGATAATTCAGGTACGCCATCATTGAACATCATATCACTGTAATAAATTCAGTAGCAAAGAGTTATATTTCAGGGTGGTTGGGAGGTGCTAGGGAGGACTGTTGTCCTTAGAGGTTCAGGTGGGTGCTTGAACACAGGGAGTTGGTGCTTCCTTCTAGTGGGTGCTAGAGAAAACAGAGGGTTGGATCTCTCAGCAAGTTGCAGCTTGCAAAACTGAGGTTGTAGCCTCATTATGGGTCGGTGATCATATGTATGATACTGTGAAGATTGTAACCATTACTTATCATATAAAAGAAAAGAGGTTTTTATCCTGCATGGGTTTCCTCGGGAAATATCTGTCTCTGTGTTTCTCATATATGTGAATGATGCTGAAAGTGTCGTTGTTTATTTCCCTGCATTATTGTGATTTTCACTCAGTGTCTCTACAAAGAGTTTAAAAAGAACCATAATTGTTTAAGCACGGAAACAACTGATTCACCCCCCCCCTCTCAGTTGTCCAACAATAAATAACCTAGAAGTGGAGTGGTAGAGAACCAGTTGGACGAACTCAATTGATCATTACATTATGTACTAACTTTGCAGACATGGCTGCCAAGAATACAATGCAGATCCATGTGGAAAATATACCAACAAGTGTTCATGGCCATGAGTAGGCAAGTATAAATGTGGTTACATGCCAATAGTTGTCATAGTCACGAACACAGCCCAGTGAAACCAGTCTCAAAATCAATATGAAGATATCTGTATACCATGGAGTACAATCTAATCTCCCATGATCACTGAAGTCAAATAGGTACTGGTCCAATGAAATGGAAGCAACAACTCAGGAAAGTTGCATCCACAAAGTGATATCTTCAAGTCTTCAATACAATCCGCCAATGGTGAAAGTCTACATCATGTGAATAAATGAGTTGAGGTTGAATACGATGAGACATCGTTTGATTACCGGTCATTGAGGTATACCGCTAACAAATGAGAGACAACCTACCAATGATGAAACTAGGTATCAAGGCACCGAGTACATCTCTACAAATGTGAATAAAGGAGCTGGTATCGAACACTTGAGAGATCCATTGATCAAGAGACATTGATGTATTCCCATCTGTCAATGGAAAGAGAGCCTACCACTAATGACTGCAAGCCTCAAGGTACTCATAAAACTCTAGGTCTCGTATCCAGAATACATGAGTTGAAGTCGATGGAAAGAGACCCACTGAAAGGAGAGCATTAAGGCATCTCTCATTAGTCAGCACGAGGAATAAAGCAGGAGCTTCATGATTTGGTGGAGATCGGACGAAGAACATGTTCACAAACCAACGACCATGTGCGTCTTTTGCGTGTGCTAAATGCAAGCGGTACACGAAAAAGACCCTCTAAATAGCAGTGAATGATGAAAATTGCTGACAAAGGCGAGTAAACCACCAATAAGGCTAATGGCATCCAAGACACTGCACGAATCCCAAAGTGTGAATAGATGTCTTGCTGTCGAACACAAGGGAAACCACCCAGTCAATGACCCATGATGAAATGTCGATTGCTGGGTTCAAGGTGACCTACCAATGAAGAAAGTAGGGCCAAGGTGCATCATAAGACCAAAGTATCATGTGATTATGAGACAAACTGAGGGTATGGCCGACATGCAAAGTCAATATTTCTAAGGAGTGGCCGACACAGATTGATAGAATTCCTTTGAACAAGAGCGTGAGACATACGTTGGACTCCAGTAGCATAGACTTAATGATGTGACAACTAGATGCATGAGGCATCCATAATGTTCTCTATAGTGACTGGAAGATTAACCAGTTGGTAGAGAAAATTCCATAACGAGATCAGCTTCCTAAGGCCATGCTAAACCAAAAATTATGATGATGCAAGGACTCAATAAATTTGTGCTCTGTTTAAAGGCGACACGACTGCTGCCAATTACAATATAGTACTCCCTTCCCGCCCATATTTTTTTTGTTTTTTCATAACAAGTGAATGCTATGATACAGAGGAGGGAACGGGTGCTGCAAGTAAGCAAAACTAGTTCCAGCAGTGGAACGTACCTATGCTCAATGCAAGGAAATGCATGTGGGAGATGGACACTCGGGGTGATGTTCCTTCAAGGATATAGGGTGTCAAATTGCGAAGGATATAAACAAGGCTTTGCTTGGTTGAGGATGCAAACTTCTTGGGCCATGGTTTATAACGCAAAGTGAGAACTGGATAAAGGCTCAATACTACAAGCAAGGGCATGAGATGTAATCACAATTTAATGCCAAAAAATGTCCTTTTTTTATATCTTTTAGTCTACTTGGTGTGAAAAAGGGGTAAACTTGTGCCAAATAGACATCTTTTCAAATCCAATTTATGAGTGTGAAAAAGACAAGTTCACTCGACGATCTTTTCCATTTTTGATAGCGAGTTGGAAAAGAGATTAACTAAGACTCATGATATTTCAAATCCAATTTTAACGAGTGTGAAAGGGACAAATCGGTCAGTGATCTTTTCCATTTTTAATAATGATTCGGAAAAGAGCTTAACTAAGACTCGTTTTAGAAATGCTAGGCGGAAAGACACGGTAGAGGCCAAGGCTCCCGCGCAGACCTTCTGTGGAATGTCGGTATCTTGGGAAGAACCAACACAAGATCAGGAAGACCCAAAGCTATCCAAGTCAAGGAGGACAAAGTGCTAACGGAGGGTATCGTCTTTGTGTTATATTGGATAATGTCTCTTCCGGGAAAAGACATAGGAAGAGGCATTGGACACCTCACAAGACCATCCCAATCAAAGGGAACCTCATCAAGACTTGGAGGGAGAGAACTCAGGAAGAGTAAAACTCTCTCTTCTTCAGAAGTTGAAGTAATATAAATGCTAAGGACATGGCATAGAAGGTATAGAACCAGAATCAGAAGAGGGGGATCGACCAAAAAATGCATTGGTGCAACCGTTTCCGTAGACTTGTCACTCTCCAAGAGAAGAGTGGGGTCGACCGAAAATTTCATCGATACAACCACTTCCTCAACCATTGGTTGAATAGGACGCGAGACCACAAGGTCAAGAGGTGCATCACCCCAAAAAATAGGAGTGCTGTCGGTCGAAGATTACATCGACATGACCGTTGGTTGAATAAGATGTGAGACAAAAAGGTCAAGAGACACATCACCCCCAAACATAGGAGAGGTGTTGGTCAAAGATTGCATCGACACGATCACAGGTTGCATGGGATGTGAGACAACAAGGTCAAAGGACGCATCAACCCCTAAAGGAAAAGGGGTGTTAGCCGAAGATTGCATCGACATGACTGTTGTATCAACCAAATAAGGAACATAGTGTTGTGAAACCATAGATGCCTCAGAACCCGAAGGGCCCTTAGGTTATCCCCACGCTTCTGGTATCCCAACAGTAAAAGGACACAAACAAGTAAGGTGACTTCCTTCACAAGTCCTGCAAAGGAATCTAGGCTTACGTTTGAGACGTCTAGGCTTCTCAATCATATGAATGCCCCCAGCATGACTTGCAGTGGCTGGTGACATGCTCCCAGCATGACTTGCAGAAGCTAGTATAAAATCTCCAACATGACTAGCAGTGGTTGGTGATGGATCCCCAACATGATTATCAGAGGTTGGTGATGGATGTGTAGTGTGACTAGCAATGATCAAACATGTGCCCCCAACATGACTTGCAACGGTTGGTTGCAGGTCTTCAACATGACTCGCAGAGGTTGTCGACCAATCTCCAACATGACTAGAAGAGGTTGGTGATGTAATGCCAGTATGATACACAATGACTGGACTTGTGCCTCTAGCATGACTTGCAACGGCTGGTTGCAGGTCTTCAACATGACTTGCAGGGGTTGTCGACCAATCTCCAACATGAGAAACAAAGGTTGGTGATATAATGCCAGTATGACATGCAGTGACTGGACTTGTGGCGGTGGTGAATGGCAACATTTGAGACCAAGGTCCAAGGAAATATTGGTTTTGAGAAATTGTACGTCAGGAAGGATCCCGGTTTACACTCTATCCCTATCCAGCAGGATAGTATCCTCCTCCATATTGATTCGTAAAGGGTTGTAAGGGAATCGACACTAAGGAATCCGCTTGTGAAGAGAAAGCAACGTGACAAGGGTTACTCATGTGAGGATATATGTTGCCCCAGGTGAAGGAACTGTGTGAGGGGGGGTTCCCATACTATAAAATAACTTCCCCTAGATGAAACGTCGAAGGACAGATGGAGGTACTCCATGGGAAAAGTGTTTGTAGGAACCAACATAGTGGAAGAAGGATAGGTGGACGGAGTGTAACAAGTAGAATGATTGCTTAATTGGGCACTTACTTCTCGCATAGTGGATTCGTAGGAAGGAATATTCCAACCTCCTATCGTAAGAGGTGTTTGAAGGATATGAATCCCACCAAATAGAGAGGGATAAGAAGGAGGCATCATGCCCCCAAACCCAAAAATTGTATTTGCTTAAGGAGGTGAGACAGAGGATGGCAAGTGCGAAGACATATCATACATACCATGAGAAAAATGATTAGAGATCCAAGGCGTTGATAGAGTATTATAATTTTGCATACCATTATAAAAAGAGGACGGATTTTCCCCCATGAATGTCATGGGGGGGGGGGGTAGCAGTAAATGAAGGAGCAAAAGGAACTCCACTAGCCATGATAACAAAGACTCAACATGAAATCCTAAGGCCAACTAGTAGTCAAAGAGCACTCCAAAATTCAAACGACCAATATGCATGCAAATAGGCTAAAGTGGTTGAGTGGCCTCCCTTGCTAAAGAAGGTATGTCTCGTCCAAGAGGGACCTAAGACTTCCCGCTGAAGTTTGGAGTTATCATAATCAGTTATAAGGGCCCTCGTATTCTTAACAACCAGTCAGTCAAATCCCCCAGGAGAGGTAATCCTCCATAAAGGCTGTGTGCAATCCGACCCTTATCTGACTCAGGGTACAAGCAGAATAACCCCTGCAAGTAACCTATGAGAAACCTAAGTCAAACAAATAATCAACCACTATATAACCGATGCACAAGTGAACATTCGTAAGTCTAGATTACCATATGGGCAGGGTAGCAAAGCCTGAAACCTTGAAAGTACCGCCTCTCACAGAGTTATGGATACTAGCAAGTCCCCCAAATGCGAATAAATCCACAGAAATATATCTGACGCTAGGTGAGTATCGAGGGGTTATCCCTTCAACAAACTTCGCGTGACCTTGTGATTAACTTTGGTGTGAGCAGAGCCTCCTGATATTACCAATTATACAATGGATTTCTCAACTCCCTATCTCAGACACATATGTTGATTTAATTTCCTTGGAGAAGTTTACTCACAAAATCCTATTCCAAGGCACTAAATCCTAGGCAATTTTGTGCACCCTAAACAATAAAATCGTTACTAATCAATTTTAGTTTAAAGCATAAATTTTATTGGCCGTGATTACTCAAAAAGGTATGGAAATGAAACTCATGGTGTTATGACTCTGCATAAAAATAAAAATAGATATAATGCAAAGCCCAACTTTAACTTTTCAATGAATGATATGCTAAATAAAAATAGTGCAATCTTCAATTTTAACTCTGCAACTCAGAAGTAAAATGCGATCTTTCACTAAATGTGCTAAGCTAATGATAAATATTCAAAGACAAAAATGCCAACCAATGCAAAATGCCTATTTTTATTTTTATTTTCAATATTCTAAAAAAGAAAATGCATGGACTGACAAGCAACTTGATATATAGATTCTACTGTGTATAAAAACAATAACCCATATAGAATACCAAGCAACCAAGCAAACAACCCAGAAACCAATGACAAATTAAAAATCGAAAACAAAGAGAAAGACTACGCCCAAAAATTCAACTCCCAACAGGCTTCCTGTCACTAAACCAATCAAACAAGCAAGGGAAAGTGGTATATGTGACTGTTTAGGAGAACATAGCGTTGTCACTAAACCAATCAAACAAGCAAGGGAAAGTGGTATACGTGACTGTTTAGGAGAACATAGCGTATATACACTTCTTGCAGTGAGACAACACGTGTGTATACGCCACTGTCAAAGAAAAAAGGGCATATATGCTTTAAAACAAGGCCAGGCAAGGGTAAAAGGCTGAAAACTCAGACCCAGAGTGAACAAAGTCTGTCCAGCAGTGATACGACAAGAAACACAAAGGAAAAAGAGCAATGTAAGAAGAAAAAGTACTTCAACCTTTAGAAGGAATATCTCTCCCCAGTGGAGTCGCCAATTTTGTTACAAGGGAAAAAATCTCTATGGCCAAGGATAAAACCACAACAGACAGGTATGACTGCAAAAATCAACTCAATTCCAACATGTTCTATATAAACTAATGTGCAATATGAGGAAGAATCCTACCTTGATCCAATCGTTTGATGTCGTTCCACCGTTGAGCACTTTGACCCAAAGCTTTACACCTGCAAGAAGTTCTCAACAAACAAGCGATGCAAGTATATAGTGACAATATATAAAATGAGTTAGCACATTAGATAGCACAATACATTAATAAACATTACAAACATGCCCATTGATAATAATCATATATTTGCAAGATATCAATAGGACAAGAAAGGAGTATTTCTATTAATAATTGATCAACATAAGTATCAACATTACAGACTTCCGTGTTGGCACGGTTCGAAACCAAGAAACCAAGTTCCTTCCAACTGGGTCTCGACCACTTCAATCCCCCACCAAAGGAAAGCTCATAACAAAGAGGTAATAAGGTCCTCTCAAAAATAAGGAAAGAGCTTGGGGGATGAACACTGTGTTCAGACTTGAGGGACAAAGGGATGCAGACTCAATATGAAGTAATTTCTCTAGAGTAACTTTGCTCTCAAAGTTGAATGCTTTCTCCTCTTTTTCCATAGCTTGAAATTGTGCTCTTATAGCCTTCATAATGCAACTGAAGGGCCGAGTCGGAACGTTTCCAGTATATGGAAGGCCAAAGATTAGAGATCTTTTGTCGTGACATGGAAACCCAACCTCATTTTGTATTTTTGGCACAAATCCCGATATACGTGAGTTGTAGTGGAGCAACAAGCGTATACACATCTTGCAAAGCAGTTAGGGAGCGTATATGTGGAAAAAATATACATTTTTGGCTCTCGATTTATCAAAAAGGGGGTGATAAGTTTGCATAGGGAAATGGAAAAAGGCCCTATGTGCAATATAGCAATGGTGAGACAAATATTGCTATAACACAAAGTATTGATGTCAAGTGATTGATTGATGCCCAAGGATGATTGATTGATTGATGTCAAGGGATTGATGCCAAAGGATGATTGAATGATGTCAAAGGTCAAAGGTTTGATGTATACATGTTTTTATCATAGTATATTGATGAACATGGATCAATGAGTTGTCATTGATACATGATGCATAAATGAAGATGGATCGATGTGGTTTCATTGGTATATGATGCATTGTTGGATTGATGTAAATATGAGTATTTATTGTCTTATCATGGTTGATAAGGTGTACAAATGGATAAACTCCAAAGTGGTCCCCTTATGGTGAAAGCCCTCATGAGAAGACACTTTGCAGTTGAGTTATCCTTGAAGTATGGTTATTCTTATATGTGGAATAATGAGATGAATATCAATTAATTTGTCAGTGGAAGTATCCTAGATGGATATTGTTTGTCATGCCATTTCCGGTGGTATGTGGAATGTCACATAAATCCTTATCATTTGAGAGTTATGGCCCTACGAAGATGAAGGACACTCATATGTAGGCTTGAAGCCCCGAAAGGTCAAAGAAGTCAAAGAGCTTGCAAAGAAGAAATTATTATTTAAATGGTAAAGAAAAGTGACAAAGTCAAGGAAGAATATTTAAATGGAGAACTTTCTAATTATGGAAAGTGGGTGACCTAGAAACAATTTAAGTGACCTAGACATGGGTTAAATGACCTAGAAATGGGTTAAGTGACCTAGAATATGCCTCTAAGGAAGCTACTTGAAGAGTATAAATAAGAGGCAAGGGTCTCTTGTGTAAAACATCTCTTAGGGGATCTCTTGTGTGTATCTCTTAAGCATGTATTGAAGAGCTATTATGAGAGAGAGAGTGTATGGAGGATCTCATGGACACATCAAAGTTTCAACAAGTATGATATCATGACAACAAGAGTCTCGAAAATTCAGAAACCCTAGTTTTTGAGGTATATGCGGGCTGCAGTGAGCCAGGGTGCGTACATACACGGGATGAATGAGGATATGGTGCGTACAATGGATGAAGTCATGAATACTTGTGGTTGAGCTGATGACATGCTCCTGAAGACTAAAGCAAGATCCAAATCTACATTCTATGGGCTCAAATTTGCCACTGAGACTCTGGTATGGTTACATTGTTGCCTTGATGGATACTCTTTCTTTTTATGTGGTGAATTCTTAAGGCATTCTTGGTATGGCTGTTGTGATGCGGTTTGTGTTGGTTGATGGAGTGAGAAGCACTCTTATGATTCAGTGTTGATATGATTTCTATAGTATGTTGATTTCTTACACATGATTGAGTAGCATTCATATTGTATGGTTGAGGAGCATGAGTAAGTTGTTGGAGAGATTGGATGTGTTTTGACTGGTTATGGGTCAGATTGGACAATGAAGAGACATAAGAGAATGTGATTGAAGGATGCAAAAGATCTGAATGTGTGATGAAAAGAAAACCCTAGTTGCTCAGATGTGATATGTAGGCTGCAGTACATACACGAGCTTAAATACTGATAGGGTGCGTACATACGCGAGATGTACTACTGGTAGAGTGCGTACATACGCATACTGCACTACCGACAGGTTGCATACCTGTTGATAGATTGATATCTATTGAGGATTGTTGCCTCATCTTAGTTGGTGTTGAGTATGTAAGATGAGTCTTGCATTATAGAGCTAGTTCTCTTGTAGAGTTGTACTTTATTCAATTGTTGCTGATAAACCCAAGGATTGTAGTCTGTAATGAAAATAAAATTGTACATACATCTTGTGTTCCTTGTGGTGATGATTTTTTGATGATATATTGCTAATATATGTTTACACTTAAATGATTATAAATCACAACGATAAGTAATGAGTAAATGGTGATTGCTAACTCATGATTTTTGTGAAGGGGAAGTTTTGGGNNNNCCCCCCCCCCCCCTCTCAGTGTAGTCGACGTGTCCAACAATTGGTATCAGAGCAAGCCTTCACTATAATCCTAAATAAGCTTGGAGGAGATCTATGGACACACAAATGGATGATGAAGTTCCAATACTTGATGAGGAAAACTATTCTAATTGGAGAATAGAGATGATAGTACACTTGAAGGAAATGGGAGTGGGTATTTGGAAGGGAGCCATTGGTGAATCGATTTATTTGAAGAACAAGTCAAAGTTTACAACTCAAAGGGAAGGAAAGAAGAATGATGCATTCGCTCTCAAGCCCATTCTTATTGGACTCTTAAGCCCTATCAAAAAGAGCATGGGACAATTCACTTCCACCAAGGATCTATGGCTAAAGCTAGATGAGACATATCAAAGCAAGAAGGAAGATATTGAAGACAACTCCATCAAGAAAAATGAAGGAAAAGAATCATGTGATGATGTTGGAAAAGAGGAAGATATTGAAGACATTTCAAATGAAGGTAAAGAATCTCCACAAACCCTTTATTGCAATAATTCAAAATGTGATGATGTTGAATTTTTCTCTACAAGTGAAGAAGAAAATCTAGAAATAGTTTGTGTAGAGTTTGATGGTAGTTATCCTATGGAAAGAATAGAAGAACTATCATAACTTCAAAATAAAGTTGAAGAGAGTCTATATGAATACAACAATGACCATTATTATATAGACTATAGCTATCTTTCGGATAACACTAAAAAGTTTCTTAAGAAGAGTCAAAGGCACATCTTGAAATTAAAGGAAATGCTCAAAGAACAAGAAGAGAGTAATAAAACTCAATTAGAATAAAAGGAAGAAGAGATCAGAATACTAGAGAATGAAAAAGAATATAAGAAGGTAGATGATGAGATTAACAATTTTTTTGAAATTATTGTCCATCTCAAGACCCAAATTGAAGAAGCCAAAAGGGTAAAGGAACTATTGAAGTATCAAGTAAATGAAAAGGAAGAGTCATGTCATAAGTTAGAAGCTAAAGTTGTTGATCTTAGAAAGAAAGTAGAGAATTCAAACAAATTATTGAAAATCTCACAAATCTTGAATGAGATCTTGGAAAGTCAAAGATCACCAAATGATAAATCAGGTCTTGGAGACAAGAGAGAAGCTTCACACGCTGAAGAAAGAACCTCAAAGAAGCATGAGTTAAATCCCTCACTCTCAACGGATGAAGACAATGTTGCAAGCCAACCATCTACACAAGGCAAGGAAATTTTCAAAAGAGCAAAGCAAGGAAGACATCAAGAAGCCATCTTTACAGCTCAAAGAAGATGGAAACCAAAGAAAAGTTATGAAAGTATTTTTCATGGTCAATGTTATTCATGTAATGAATATGGTCACAAAGCTTTGGAATGCATATCTTATGCAAGGAGAAATAATGGAATATTTCATAACATCATATGGTGTTGGAGATGTGATCAAGTAGGACACATTGTTGTTCACTGTCACAACATGAGATGTTACAGTTGTAGTGTATTTGGCCACAAATCCCAGGATTGTTGGAACACAAGAAAAAATCCCATGATGAGGACTCCATATAACATGACTAGAAGAAGGAATGAAGTAAGGAAGGGAGAAATATTTGAAAATATGGAAGATCAGAGCTCAAGTTCTGAGAAGCAAGGACACCTTCAGAAGTTGGTGAAGAAGACTGAACAACCATAACAGAATGGAAGACTTAAGGGAGGCTCAAGTGTGACATCTACTGAAGCATACATAGGTGACAGTGGTATCAATCACATACATATGCAGGCTGACTTTGAATAGGTCGCATACATATGTGAGTTGTTGTTATAACCCTAAATTGCACTATCCCTGCTTACCTGGCATCAGGCCTACTCATTTCCTTTCCTTGCCAAAGCCATGCTGAACAGACTCTTCAAAAAACCTCCTAAATCAAGTAACCCACGCCCTAACCTTTCACTGGGCGCGGTTAACCGCTTGCTGGCCTTCTACTGCACGCGAGTGACCGCGAGCTAACCCACTACAGCCCGCGGTTACCTAACAAAGCAAAAAATCAGGGAAGTTTCCACCGGGATGAAGAGTTTTTTGTCAGTTAACTGGAACTCCCAGCCATGCATGGCCGAGAGTTCACCAAAAACCCTAGCTCCTTCTAGCCTATAAAAGGAGGGGTAGGGGTACTATTCAAAGGAGGAAAAATCATAGCAAAGAAACTCTGCCAAATTGCCAAGTCCGTTTTGTCCCAACCCTTTAGCCTTGCCTCAAGCTTTAGGAGAAATTCAAGCAACAACAGTTGGAGGACAAAAAGAAGAGGAGGAGTCCAGGATCAGGATCGAGGAACGGTGGCTGGTCTCAGAATTCATTGTAAGTGATTCATATTGAGACTAATGAAAAAGATGCTTTTCCTGTCCCAAATACATGAGTCTTATCTATGTTATTTGATTTGTGTTTAAACTCTAACCCTCTAGTATATTAGTATCATGCATGCGTAGTTTTGTCTTATTTGCAGGATCTCTTTGTGGAAGGAGCAGCAGCAGCAAGGAGATAAAAGCTCAACGGAGGAGCTACTTCAACCGTCGATAAAAGAGGTCAGTTGATTCTTCCCATGTTTGCTTAAGAAAAAGGGTTATAGGTTTGGGTAGGAGGTTAAAAGTTATTCTTGAAGGGTCATGATCTGCGT
>ML789844.1:504966-544116 GCA_009831015.1 Picea engelmannii
CAGTTGATTCTTCCCATGTTTGCTTAAGAAAAAGGGTTATAGGTTTGGGTAGGAGGTTAAAAGTTATTCTTGAAGGGTCATGATCTGCGTACAAGTTTAAAGCCCTATCTTGTTAGTCCGTAGGGTAGAATACCCCACAACAGTTGTCTGTGTTGCAGGCTATGTATATGTGGTAACGCCTTGGGAAAAAGGGCTATGCACATGGGTTGCATCTTGATGTGATGGTATAAATCTGTGTTGCAGGGCCTGACATAGTTTGTTGCAGGTTCTGACATTGTTTGTTGTAGGTTTTCATGTTTACATATTGGATTATGTAAAGTGATGATATAAAATGAAAGGCTATCTTGGATGCATGGCACTAACCCATGAGTATGGATTGAAACATTTTATGTTGAATAACAATGTTGATTATGAAAATGAAGTTATGGCACCTTGGTTATGTGATATATCTTGATGATGATAGCTAGAGATGTCATTGATCTATTGAAGCACACTACTAGTACATGTATCGTTGGATGATTAATATTTGCTATAGTGAATGGAGGATTGAGGCTGATCTGTTGGGGTACATGGATGGTACATATTTGAGTTTCATTGATATATCTTATGATGTATTATTGGATGCATACTTGTTGGATAACTTTGTGCATGCATTTGGGATATGGATGGGCTACATATTGGGACATGTAGTTGGTGAGTTAATGTGATCATGTTGTACATCATTGATGACTCTGATCTATAATTGGTGCATGATTGATACACTTATAGTACATTGGTAGAGGCACCCACTAGCAGTTTGATTGGCACATATTTGGTGGATTTGGCATACATGTATGAGGATTCATCTTGTTGTGGAATTGGTGCATGGTTGATGTACATGTTTGGTACACTCATAGATGGTATATGTTTGGATGATAGTACTTGGCTAAAAGTACACCATTGGTAGATGCACATGGTTGGCATATTGGTAGATGCACATGTTTGGAATGTTGATGGAGGCATATGATTGGTATACTATTGACACATGTTTTGGTACATGATTCATTGAAATATATTTTTCTTCATGATGTATGGTATGGCACAAGTTTTGATGCATGGACAGGTCCAAGGATCGTCATAGAAAGAGTGATTGTTCTATGATCTAGTTGAGAAGTGGCATTTGGAGCAGAAGCATATTATAGTGGTAGCATATTGTTCATATTTCAGAGAAGATAGGGGGATACATACCCATAGGGGGATTCATTATTCTTCCCATGATTCTAGGAGGAGATATTTATCAGATGCATACTTGGTAAAATAGCCCTATATTTGAGGAAAGTGAATAGAGGCATAATTCCAGGGGGAGCAAAGGTCACAGGGGGAGTATGAGTGATGTATCTTCAACATTACATCAGAGTGATATCCTTTGTTCAAAAAGGGGAGAGATTACTCAGAGGAAGATCAAAAGCATTTAGAAAGGGGGATCATCCCCAAGAAGAGTTCAAGCAGGGGGAGCAGCCCCAAGGAGAAAATGAACCTTTGCTAGTGATGTCTAAGGGGGAGAAATAGTCACATTGATGTGATTGATGATTATTGATGGGGAGATATAGTCACATTGATGTGATTAATGACTATTCATGTAGAGCATGCCTTGTCTACATGTTGACATCAATGATTTTTCTTGACATCAATGTTGGTATTTCCATCAATGCCAAAGGATGATATTGTTGGATCATGTTGTCATTGATGCCAAAGGTTTGATTAATTGATGTCAAAGGATTGATGTCAAGTGATATATTGATGCCCAAGGATGATTGATTTATTGATGTCAAGGGATTGATGCCAAAGGATGATTGAATTATTTCAAAGGTCAGAGGTTTGATGTATACATGTCTTATCATAGTATCTTGATGAAGATGGATTAATGAGTTGTCATTGATACATGATTCATAGATGAATATGGATCGATGTGGTTTCATTGGTATATGATGCATTGTTGGATTGATGTAAAGATGAATCTTTATTTTCTTATCATGGTTGATAAGGTGTACAATTGGATGAAGTCCAAAGTGGTTTGCTTATGGTGAAATCCCTCACGAGAATATGCTTTGCAGTTGAGTTATCCTTGAAGTATGGTTATTCTTATATGTGGAATAATGAGATGAAGATCAATGAATTTTTCAGTGGAACTATCCTATATGGATAGTTCTTGTCATGCCATTTCTGGTGGTATGTGGAATGTCACATAACTCCTCATGGTTTGAGGGTTATGGCCTTACGAAGATGAAGGACCCTCATATGTAGGCTTGAAGCCCCAAAAGGTCAAAGAAGTCAAAGATATTGCAAAGAAGAAATTATTATTTAAATGGTAAAGAAAAGTGACAAAGTCAAGGAAGAATATTTAAAAGAAGAACTTTCTAATTATGGAAAGTGGGCGACCTAGAAATAGGTTAAGTGACCTAGAAGTGGGTTAAGTGACCTAGAAGATGATTCTAAGGAAGCTACTTGAAGAGTATAAATAAGAGGCAAGGGTCTCTTGTGTAAAAAATATCTTAAGGGATATCTTGTGTGTATCTCTTGAGCATGTATTGAAGATCTATTATGAGAGAGAGAGAGTGTATGGAGGATCTCATGGACGCAACAAAGTTTTGGTAAGTCTGAGATCATGATGGAGAAAGTCTCAGAAGTTCAGAAACCCTAGTTTCTGAGGTATACGTGGGCTATAGTGAGCCAAGGTGGGTACATATGCAGGCTGAATGAGGACATGGCGTGTACAGTGGATGAAGTCATGAAGACTTGTGGTTGAGCTGATGACAGGCTCTTGAAGATTGAAGCATGATCCAGATATGCATTCTATGGGCTCATATATGCCATTGAGACTCTGGTATGGTTACATTGTTGTCTTGATGGATACTCTTGCTTGTTGTGTGGTGAATGCTTAAGACATTCTTGGTATGGCTGTTGTGATGTGGTTTGTGTTGGTTGATGGATTGAGCAACACTCTTATGATTCAGTGCTAATATGATTGCTATAGTATGTTGATTACTTACACATGATTGAGTATAATTAATATTGTATGGTTGAGGAGCATGAGTAAGTTGTTGGAGAGCTTGGATGTGTTGTGACTGGTTATGGGTAAGATTGGAAATTGAAGAGACATAAGAGAATGTGATTGAAGGATGCAAAAGATCTAACTGTGTGATGAAAAGAAAACCCTAACTGCTCAGAAGTGATACACAGGCTGTAGTATATACTAGCCGCATACATACGCGAGTTGTACTACTAGTAGGGCGCGTACATACACAAGTTGTACTACTAGTAGGGCACGTTCATACTCATGTTGCACTACCGACAAGTCACGTACCTGTTGACAGATTGACATCTGTTGAGGATTGTTGCCTCACCTCATTTGGTGCTGAGGATGTAAGCTGAGTCTTGCATTATAGAGCTAGTGCTCTTATAGAGTTTTACTCTATTTAATTGTTGCTGATAAACCCAAGGATTAATAAAAAGAAAATTGTACATACATCTTGTGTTCCTTGTGGTGATGATTTGTTGATGATATATTGCTAATATATGTTGCTCATATATGTTTACACTTAACTGATTATAAGTCACAACGATAAGTAATGAGTAAATGGCGATTGGTAACTCATGAGTTTTGTGAAGGGGAAGCTTTGGGAAAAAGAGTCCTACACTGTTTACTCCCCCCATCTCAATGTAGTTGGTGTGTCCAACAGGGTACTGGGCTTATCCTCTTGTAGTATGAGGGTGACTCTCAGTGCTAACAAGTTGTACTAAGATTTAAATTTGTTCCAAATCCCTTGAACAAACCTTTCCAAAAAATAGATGTGAACTTTGTATCTCTATCTAAAACTATGGATTTAGGTACCCCATGTAGCCTATCAAATTCTTTCATGTAGATATATGCAATATTTGTTTCCTTGTGTGTAGTCTTTACTGGAATAAAATGTGTTTCTTTAGTCAATTTATCCACCATTACCATGATCGAATCATGCTTCTTCACTGTTCTGGGTAGCTTAGTAATAAAATCAACAGTGACAACTTCACACTTCCATTCCAGAATGGGCAATGGTTGTAGAAAACCTGTTGGATGCCTATGCCCAGTCTTCACTTTTTGGAATTCTAGACATTTGGCTATGTAATTAGCCACTTCCTTCTTCATTCATGACCAAAAGTATTGGCTTCTTACTGCTGGAATTGTTTTCTGATATCCTAGGTGCCCGACATATGGCTCATTATGCATCTTCTTCAACACTGCATTTTTGAGTTCATTAGAATTCGACACATACAACTTACCTTTGTACATGAGAATTCCATCTTCTTTCAACTCATAATAATTAAATTTCTACTGAAAATTACCTTGATGTAATTCTTCTTTTATTTTCACATAGTGTTGATCTGAATTTGTTGCTGCAATCATTTTTTTTTTCATGTACATGTTGATGGCTGCAATATGCAATTAATGATCTCTCATGTTGAGTGCATCAACCACTTGATTTTCCTTTCCCTTTATATTCTTAATCTCGATGTCACTTTCACTCACAAATTCCAACCATCTAGTTTGTCTGACATTTAGTGTTGGCTGCCCAAACAAACACTTCAAACCACAATGGTATGTCCTTAGCTCGAATTTCTTACCCATATGGTAATGCCTCCACATTTTCAATGCATGTACAATCGTTGCTAACTCCAAGTCATGTGTAGCATAATTCCTCTCATGCTCGTTTAATTTTCTGGACTCATAGCATACCGCATGGTCCTTTAACTGAGAACTCCATTGAGTCCTTCTTTGCATGCATCAATGCACACAACAAAATCTTTGTTTGTATATGGAATCTTCAATTTGGTGCACTTGTCAATATTCCTTTCAACTATTTAAAACTCTCTTCACACTTGGAATTCCATTCAAATTTCACTCCCTTCTTTTGCAAGGACGTGATTGGACTTGCAATCTTTGAGAACCCTTTTTTGAATCTCTTGTAATTTACCGAAAGACCCAAGAATGATCTGACCTCGATCAAATTCTTTGGCATTGGCGATCCTCTAATGGCCTCTATATTCTAAGGATCAACTTCTATCCTTCATGCTAATATTATATGCCCCAAGTAATGAATCTTCTTTTGATAAAATATGCACTTACTTAGTTTAGCATACAATCTATGCTCTCTTAAAACTTACAACACCATTCTGAATTGTTTCTCATGTCCCTCTTCTAATTTAGAGTAGATGAGGATATCCTCCATGAACACAATTACAAACTTGTCTAGGTACTCCCTGAACACTCCATTCATCAAACACATGAATATTGTTGGGGCATTTGATAGTCCAAATGGCACTACTATGAATTCATAATGCCCATATCTTGTTCTGAATGTTATCTTGTTGATTTCTTCTTCCTTTATCTTCACTTGATGATAGCCTGATATCAAGTTAATCTTCAAAAATATTCTCGCACCTTTCAGTTAATCAAATAAATCATCAATTCCGAGAAAATAATACCTATTATTTATGGTAACCTTATTAAGCTACCTGAAATCAATACACAACCTTAAGGTTCCATCCTTCTTCTTCATAAAAAGAATCGGGGCTCCCCAAGGTGACACACTTAGGCGTATGTACCCTTTCTTCAACAACTCTTCAAGCTGCATTTGCAACTCCTTCAATTATAGTGTACCCATTCTGTATGGTGTCTTGGACACTGAGGCAACTCCTGGCACCAAATTAATAGAGAAATCAATGTCTCTCTTTGGTGGAAATCCTAGAATTTCTCTAATAACATCTTCAAAATCCCTCAAGACTGGATGGTATTCAATGCTTTCCACTTTTTCTTTAGTTTCCTCCTCCATATGAGCCACAAACATCTGACATCCCTACCTGAAACTCTTGTTCAACTGCATAGCTATAATCTCTCTAACAACTACAACTCTTGGAATGCCTTGAATCTTGCCTTGCTTCCCTTCCCTATAAATTCATGTGATTGGCTTGTTGTAATAGTCTAGGAAAACATGATGTTTTTCCAACCAATCCATGCCAATTAGACAATCATATGAACCCAATGGTACGATGTTTACATCTACCTTCATGCTAAGTCCATTCATGTCTATTTGACGATCTTTAACCAACTCATTGATCTTTCTCTTAGTCCCTGTGGATAACTGAACTAACCAAGATTTCTTATGCTTACTTCTTTGCAAGTGAAATATTTCAACAATGTTAGCATTTATGTAAATATGGCTAGCTCTAGAATCAATAAAAATTTCTATGGGACAGTTATCAATCTTACCTTCCACTTCCATCACGGGGGATTGATATTATTCCTGCTTGTTGCCCATGACTGCATAAATTCTTGACATGTTTCCTCCCATGTCTTCCATTGTTTCAACCTCCTGAATGTTGTGGAAAGTCCTGATTCTTTCTCCTTTGGGAGGGAAGTCCCTATATAAGTGATTTCCCTCACATCACCAACATTGAACAGGTTGTTGCCTTGTCCTTTTCTCGAATAAATCTACATTATTTTGCTCATTTTGGGCTACCTGGCCTTATTTATTTTCTTGGGAGTTATTTATGAAAAAGGTTGGCTTAAAACCTTTCTGCCTTTGATCCTTTTTCCTTTTCATCTCGTTATTTCAAGCCTTTTGGAAAACTGACCTTCCTTTGTTTTTCTCATAAAGGTGTCTTTCTCTCCTTATGGTTTCCTCCAAAGTCTTGGGATTATCATATTGTATCTTGTCACTATAGAAGGAGGGTAACCGACTTAGAAACCTTTAGATTTTGACTTTCTCATCCTTGATGAAGTCAACATAATTCAACAATTCAAAGAACCGCTTCTCATATTCCTCCATTGTCATGGTTTCCAATTTGCATTCAAAGAACTCTTTCATCTTTCTCTCATAGTAATTCTTGGAAAAATATTTCTCTTGAAAGTATCCTTTGAAATGCCTCCATGATATCCTCTTCTCATCAATGTTCTTGGCTTGCTTAAGTTGATCCCACCACATGGTTGTCTTTCCTTGCAAGCGGTAGGTGGAAATTATAGCTTCTACCTGAGAGGGGTAATCATGCAGCTGGAAATATTTCTTCATTTCCAACAGCTAGGCCTCGGCCTCTTCACCCTTCCAGTGTTCTCCATTGAAAGTAGGTAGATTGATTTTCCCAAGTTCACCCTGCAAGATGTCTGCCTTAGGTATTCACCTTTGCCTCTGAACAAGAGACACACTTGGGATGCTCCTTGGACCTAAACTTGAATGAGTTGTTCAGGTGGAATTCCTTGAATAATGATGGTGTCTACTCATTCTTCTTTACTTCCTATGATTTCCATGATTATGTCTTTTTCTATGGGATCTTGACGTTGATACTTGTCTAGTACTAGTTGCTTGCTTGGTGCCAGAGTCATTTTAAACTTTTTTTCTGTAGCATATTTAAGCTCAGAAGTATCTCTTCCTAAGCCTTCATGATCCTCTCATTATCGGCTCTATAGCTTTGCACTTATTTTTGCATTCTTCTCATGGTTACAATGCCCTGCCTGTCTTTTCTCCCATTAGATCTCCCATTAGACTCGGTCTCAACATTACCCATGCTGGTAGGCAGACCTCCAATTTATTCTTCATGGTTGTAAAATCCTTGAGCATCATCCATAACTCGAGTCCTCATATAAGAACTAAATTTTCTTTATGTACCACTAATTCTACAATAAATGTGCATGTAATAATTACTGTTAGAACATGTGTATTATAAAACATTTCATTAATTATCATACATGTTATTTCCTCGTCAATTTATGAAGGACACATTACAACAATTCACACTATGATCCCTTAGATGCATTCCTCTATGAAATAAATTTCCAATGGTTGTACTCATGCCCCAATCCAATCTCCGAGATGAAAGTTATGGCTTCTTGAAAAATCCATTTGCATCACTTTCTATGCATTTTCTCTACTAGTGTAATTTTATTGAAATTCCAACTTCTGTCAACTACAGAAGAAAATATGTCAGGAACTGGAGAAAATTTTGTATGCGACATAAATAAAAATAACAACATAGAATTCACAACTCTCGGAATTTCAATCTGATCTTCTAGTAAAAAAATACAACAATATGGAATCTACAACTTTGTCATTTTTCACTCATTTTTCCAGACTTAATTTTTTTTTTTCTAGAAATGGTTCTCTCAATCTGTGCACTTCTGGAATTTTTTTTTCACAAAACCAAAATTGTTTGTCTTGAGGAGTATATTAAAATTCGACTAAATAAAATTTTCCAGTTTTGTGATCTAGGGTCACTTTTCGTTCTCTGAAAATCTCAAAAATCCCTAAAAAGTGGCCCAAAATAGTGGATTTTGGTCTATTTTAGTGTCCCCATTCCAATCCCCATAGGATTTAGTCTTGGACGTTGATCACATCAACCTTTCATATGGCCGAATCCTTATGAATTTTTAAATTTATCATAGTGAATTTCGGTCGTTAATCGTGAGATTGAACACGATCTCAGCTATCGATTCTCCAAACTGCCTGTAACTCTTTAGGCGACCATTAAAACTCGAATTTTGACCATTCTAGGTTGAATTTCGATTTGCAACTTCACCTCTCTACACCATTAACCTTTTTAAACCGTATGGATTCATTCAAACCCAGATTTCACTCACGAAATTGGGGATTTCTCTCTAAAATCTCAGTTTTCTGCCAAACTCGTCATAGACAAAATATGCAGCGACGAATTTCACGAATTCACGACTATCTTGGCCCATACAAGCCCATTTTTTGAACCAAAATATATGATACCATAATGTAACATCCCCCAGCCCATCTGAGCGACATTACGGTCCATAATACTCATAAAAAATGAAATTTCTGCTAACTACATGAATTCATTATAATTAACCAATTTCATGTATCTTTTAGCTACAAATTAAAACATGTTTAATTACTATATACAACCATAAAATAGAAGCATCTACTGCATGATAATAATCAACATGAAATAGAGCTTAATCATTCGCACAACATGGTATAAATCACTTTCCAAATACACAGAGTTCATGCACAACAATTAAACACATAATTTAACACAACAACAAGATGGAACACTTATCTTTTCACAACATTTGTGCAACCAACTACTTGGGATGAACGTTCCACCCAAACATAGACTGACTGTTCCAAATATCAACAGCTAGTCACCCTCGAGTTGAGGCTAGCAATCCACAAAAGAGGGTGGTCTCTCACAGTCCACTCGCAGTTCATAAACTCACAACCCAACTGATATTCTCCTACAACTATCCTGATTTCCACTAGCTCTCTTCCTCTTGACCTGTCCGACCCAAGGAATGTATCCCTTCACTGATATCAATCCCTCGGGTGTCCCATTAGTTTATCAAGGTCTCTCTCACATAGGTAACCATGAATCTCTCATCTGGGAACTCAAGGGAACTTGCTACTAGAAAAAATATTAGCAAACCAACAACAACACTTGTTGTTTTTGTGAAATTTACACAGGATTTCATTCTTCAGGCCTGACAACGTGGATCTTCATCTTTCCGTCTCCAATTCGCTCCAATTACACTCCAACATGCTCTAAAATTTTCCCTCCATGGCTGCACGATATCCTAGATTTATTTCTTTCTCTCTATTTTCTTCCCATGCACAAAAACTCAATGTGTAAAACTTCTCTTTCCCACCCATACAAATTTCCTCTCTTTGTCTTTCCTTTCTTGACTCACACTCTCCCCCAAGTTGATTGTACTCAATCCCCATGTGCCCAATAACTTTGGGATGTGACCACTCACACCCACCCTCTTACATGTATTCAATAATTGGCTTTGGGAACACTCACAGAAATTCGAAGTAATATACAATTAGCAAATTTAGGAAAATGGGTTAAATTAATATACATGGGTATTTCCCCCTTGGACCCCTCTTGTCCATTACCCTAGACACTCCCCTCTCTTGTGGATTAATTCATCCCTCATATCTTTTCCATGCCCCCTTAGTAGTTGGCATCACATTTTTATTATTAAAACATAGAAATACAATTTTCATATTACATCACTTTGGACATAACCACACATTATGTCTATATAAGCATTAATTAAACTAGGGATTATAGTGGGTATGTTACATCTTCCATAAAATAAACACTTATTATATTTAGAAGGATACCACTTTTTTCTCTCTCCATCCTTAGGTTATGTCCAAGTCTCATTCCTTTGTCTCCTTTGTGTAGTCTCTTGGCTTCTTGGAATCCCCCCTCGTCTTTGTCGTCTTCCAAAATATGCCTAAGTAAGTGAAACTCTTATCATAGTCTAGCCCTCATTTTATCCTCTTGATCTTTATCCTCCTCTCCCCTACCCTAACTATCTTAGGTAAGTATCTCCTCTCCTCTCTCCTAGCTTCTTGTTCCCTTATTTACATTTTTGTTTTATTTCTCCTTCTCTTTCCCTTTTCTCATAAACACTTAAAGAAATATTCACTTCTATTCCTAGCCTTTCACTAGTGGATTGAGGCCATACTAGCATTAAAATGTCTCTATATTTTAATATGGTTTAGCAAGTTTAATTAATCCCCATCTCATAATGAGATATTTATGGGGCTAACTTGGGCCTTCTACCATTAGTATACTTTGATATATCAATAGTGCCCCTACTTCTCCTCTTACTCCTCCTTGTCTTTCTCCCATTTATCTTATTCACTTGTCTAATTTACATAGGTCATTTCTCCCTCTTTCATCCCTCTCTTCTCTTTCTATCTAACCTTTTCTCTTGGTCATCTTGCTAGAAATTTCCTTCTTGTAGGTCATTGTCTTAGGTATATCCCAACTCGATATGACTTCTTCCTACACATGACTTCTTTTCATGCCTCTTCTTGCCTCCCTAGGACATCGATATTGGTTTTTACATGTTATAGACTACAACTATGGGATCTCCTTCTCAACTATTCCTCTAATATCTCTTTCCTCTTGTCTATTACCTTTGTCAATGCTTCACTAGTGTTATAGCCTCTCACCTATTGCCTTTGATACCACTTCACTGGCACTGGTATCTCTTGTCTCATTTATTTCCTAGTGCTTCACTAGAATTGCCTCCTCTTGTATTGTTGTCTCTCACCTATTTATTTTTATAGTGATTCACTAGAGTTGTCACCTCTTATCCCTTTCCTTCTATAGTTCTACCCTAGCATGGGATATTTTTTTCCCTTCTCCTTATAGTCCTCAACTTCGCTCTCTTCATGTCCTCCCTTGATAATTGGTGTCACAATCCCTTCCCAACTCGATGCAAGTGGCTAACTTCTCTTTTTCAATTACATGACTTACTTTGGAATTGAGACTACCATGATCAATTCCTTTTCACATTTCATTAGGATTGAACCTCATCATCCTCATGTAAGTACATGTATGATTTTCTTAACTCTTTCTCTTTCCTTTTTGTATTCTATTTTATTTCACTTATATTTCAATTTATAGTTCCGTCTTTGCATTACTCACATCCATCTTACTAGCATGCTAAAGTGGGCTCTACACTTTCCTATGGAAAACCAAAAAATGGGATATTACATTACACCCCTTGAGATTAGGGAAGTGAAGGTATTGATATCATACCCTACTCCTACCATTTCTTTTGCACATTTATTTTTGTAGTCTAATTGTCATTCTATCCTCATAGTGATTTGCCTTGCTTATATCTCATTCCAAATTCTAGCTTTGATTTTTCTTACATGGTATTTAAACTTGCTTACATGGTAGCTACTACTCCACTTTCATTGTAGTTAGACTTTCTTGTATCCCACCCTATCATTCTTTTCTTGACATGCATTATTTTCATTTTTCTCTTATTTTCTTCTTGCCTTCTTATTTTTTGATATCATATCACCTATGATGAAACCTTATGGATTTTAGTTGAACCAATTATTATGACAATCAGGTATCCACAGTATCTCTAGGTTCAACACCCTCAATAGTGGATAATTCCCTTACAATGATGGAACATTAGCTCACACTACATGTGCCACTGGGCTCATTCCCTCATGCACATTTATCAACCATCGTTGCTAATCTTGTTTTCTCTTTGATTGTATTATTTTTTTGCTTTCTTCTCTCTCATTGAACCTCGATACTATGCCATCTCATGGATACCATCTCTCACAAGGGGGAAATATGTAACATATGGATTTCACACTTTAGTACTTACATATGCCTACTCACTAGAGGTGTCACAGTGTGGCCTAATTTTGTGTCATGTCCATGCACAACTCACTTTGTGATGAAACCATTACCTCTCATTCTTCATTACAAGAGATCCTTTTATGCTAAAGCATTCTCCTTTGAGTCACTTTCCCTTAGTTTAGATGCATGGCCTCTTGTGTATGTCTAGTGCTTAGGTAGGATTCCTTTCTTGACCTCTGCCTTGGCATTTTCCCATTAATCATCAGTTTGACTCTGTTAGACCCATTATAGCTCTCATTTTGGCTACTTGTCCATTGTTTTTTTCTATTTTTATCTTGAGCTCCAATCCCCTTATCTTACCCTCATTGGGTTAATATGCCTAATTTCAGGTCCTTAATGACCCAAATCCATTTTGTGTCATGTAATTGGGGGACAACAAGGTCAAACATTCCTTAAATATTCCTAGTATTTTGGGGCTAAGTGAATCATGACTTATTTGGACCATACCGTGATTGTAAGTGTTAGAATATAGAAGATGGTGTGCTCATTTTACCATTGACGATACCCTCGTCACCCAACCATAGGTCGAAGCCACCCTCCAAGCACCTTAACCTTGACTGAGAATTACTCCGGAAGCAAACCCTAGGCTAGATAGCCAAACAAGGTGTAGCGCATCTTCCTCCAAGGATAACACACCAACAATAGCTGATCATACAGTCCAAACCCTAGCCAAGAGATAGTCCAAGCCAACAATGAAACTGCTAGCTGCAGCAGCTGCACCTACAACTCTCCTCCACACGTGCGCACCAAGCTGGGAACTGCAGTGCGCACCAAACTGGGAACTGCAATTCTGAGATGTGTCAAAATGAGAACTAGCGCCCTGTATTTATACTAGTTCTTCCAGATTTACTGGGGCCGACTTCTCCTTCTGGATATGTGTCTGTTCAATATATTATTATTATTTCTGGCTGAATTCTTCTCTTGGAGGCTAATAAACTAATATAAATTATCTTCTTGAGCCGACAAGACTTCTAGGGTTATTAGCCAACTCATTATGTTTTTCTCTTGCTTTCCGGAGTCTTCTATTCTCGTCAGGTTCACACGTGGAGGTAAATACCTCCCGTAGCTACCATAATATTAACACTCCCTCGTAGCTAGGGAGGTATTATAGGTAATGGTATTGAGCAAAAAAACATACCATTTACTCAGTATCATCAATATAATCGTCTAGACTATCTCATGAATAGATCATGAGCATCACCATCACCATCAGTTGCATCATCTCTCGAAACCATACTTCATGTGAGTAATTAGACATGATGCTAGATAAGTCACTCACACCATAGAGTGATTCAAGAGCCACTCTTATAATCTAGAGGAGTAAATGCTCTGAACCAATTTCCATCTGGAAAATCTTTGTTCATCATTTGTTTGGATGGTGATTATTTCCAATAAACTGCTGATAGTCTCCAAGGCAGTTAGAACAAAAATAGAACACAATTGTGTCTATCCATAGTAGTACATAACTACAATCCAGTGGTACACTACCACACCAAGTAACACACAAGTACTTGAGCAACAACGTATGGTTGCAAACAGTGGAACATATCCACCACAATAGTCCTCATCTATTGTCATACAGTCTTCATAACAAACATCCGATAGCAACCTGCATATAAACAATGTTATGATATAAACTGATTTGTTTGGGCCAATGTTTCACTCACATCTGTGAGATCTGAAAGAATATATGCCTCAAAATAGTGGAACATATCCACCACAGTAGTATATCTCTATTGTCTGGAGATAGGTAGTATCCATAACAATCATCTGATGCCATCCTGCATAGAAAATATTGTTAAAAATAAATTGAATCATTTGGGCCAATATTTCACTCACGTTTGTGAGATTTGAAAGAATATATGCCCTCATCAGCAATGGCCTATCTGCCCTATTCTTCTCAAACAAGGAATACAGATTGTTTTTTATTTTTGAGCATGGACCATTCCTCACCCTGAGCCATTCTTCCTACACTAATCAAAGTGCACCCTGGACAGAATGTATAAACCCTAAGGAATGTCTGAGTCTGGACCATTCCTCACCCTGGGCCATTCCTCCTACACTAATAAAAGTGCACCCTAGAGAGAATGTATAAACCCTAAGGAATGTTTGTCCTAGACCATTCCCCACCCTGGGCCATTCCTCCTACACTAATCAAAGTGCACCCTAGAGAGAATGCATAACCCTAAGGAATATCTGTCCCTGATTGCTGAGCCTAGATCATTCCCCACCTTGGGCCATTCCTCCTACACTAATCAAAGTGCACCCTGGAGAGAATGTGTAAACCCTAAGGAATGAATGTCCATACCATTTCCTCTGTTAACCACAAGAGGAAAAGACCGTCCTGCATCAACCTCTAAAACAAACCATTCCTCATGTTAACCACAATGAGAAATCGTTGTCCGACGAGGCAGGCCAGTCTTCTTGAGTAACCCTCAAGAAGAGAGACTGACCTAGACCACTCCCCATGTTAACCACAATGGGAATTCACTGTCTATGATACATCAGAAAGAAGACTACTTCCCATGTTAACCACAATGGAAAATGACTGTCCGTCAGAAGTCTCAATCCACTTTCCGAATGGGAAAGCATCTATCCAAGATGGACTATTTTTCAAATTTAAGGATGAATGTCTTCAATAATGTTTTTAGTGCTCCCTCCTAACTTGGAGAGTCATTTCTTCCTTTTTCAATAAGAAGGAATTTGTTTCCACGAGCTCTAGCTTGAGTGCGCAAGAAGTTTTACCAAAATGTCTGCTTATCTGCTCATCTGTGGAGATATGTATTGGAGAATCATTTTCTCCTTTCTGGACTTCATCATGGATAGTGTAATGTTTGATTTCAAATGTACTTTAGTCTGGAACACTGTGAAGGCTTCATGTAGATATGAAATCTGAACAATAGAGTATATCATAGTTGGAGAGCTGGAACATATCTATGTGGGACTTCTTCTGTCATCATGAGATCTGATCTACTGAGTAGTCACCTTTATAGGAAATCTTTACCATGCTTTTGTTGTGCACTGGAGGTTCTCCACCAAGTTATCTTCTTCTATCTGCATATAGGAGTCTCTTTCTGGTATGCCTCAAAGTCTTGAGATTTCTCTTCATACTCTCTTTATTCAATTTCTCTGGAGAACATTCTTTGCATTCATCTGATGTAGAATTCTGACTCATGGATGTCGCGGATGATATAATGACTTATGTAGAGATATGTCTGGTGTACTGGAACAAGTAATCATCATAGTCTTTTCCCTCCATCTGGGAGAACCTATGGTTCTAGATCTTGCAATGCTTTCATTCATAATTCTTCCATACATTGTTCTTCATCATGACTTTTAGTTCTTCTGCTTGATTGCTTTTAGTGAGTTCATATCAGGCTAGTAATCTTGTGATTCTTGATACAATGACTGGTTGTTCTGGCTTCTCTTTCTTTCTTGGAATCTTCATGTGTTTCTTTAGTTCTCAGGTCCATGGAGTTTATTATAGATTCCATTCCCTAGAGATTCCACTTCTTCCTTTCATCATAGGTTCACGGATCTGGATGGATATTTTAAGGCTTCTCTTTGAAGAAGTCTTCTTCCGCGGTTGAACTAAACACGTACTGTCTTTCATGGCTGATACCATGGATATATATATTTCATCATCTTCAATGGATCATGGGATTAGCTCCCTCCTAATCCTTGCTTCATGTACAAGTGCATGTAATCGGCTCCCTCCGTCTAATAGAGTCCTTTCTTCCATCTGCATCTTTATTGTCTTCTACAATGTATAATTGGCTCTCTTGTCTAACAGAGTCCATGCTTTCGTCTTGTTTTTTTCTACAAAATGTCATAAGTCTTTTTCCAATTTCCTCTCGATTGCTGACTTCTTTCTATCTTTTGCTTCTACTGAGTTTCTTCATGATTGATTTAATAGCTTCCACATGATTTGTATCTCATCTTTTCATGTGTATTATCTAATGATATCCATTTGTTTGTTCTTCCATAGGTATAGTTCTTCTTAGAACACATTATCTTCCAAGAGATAGATATACAAGATATGTATAGGGACAATGCAAACAAGATATGTACAAGAAATAAGAAGAGTGTTGTTACCTTTTTAGAAGAAGAAGTCTCTTCCATCCTGCTTAGTCTTCTTTGTAGGTTCCTTTTCTCCGGCAATCGATGTTTCGTGTTTCTCTTTCCTTTTCTTTAGCTCAAGACACTGATTCTTGTAGTGACCATACTTTCAATAGTTGAAGCATTGCACTTCTGAAATGTCTTTCTCTTGATTTGGCTTCCTCCTTGAACCAAACTTCCTTTTGTTCCTGAAGTTCTTGAATCTTGCTTTGAAAGTTTGATTGTCGTACTTCTTTTGGGGTTTCTCTTTTGCATTGATCCTTGATTCTTCTTGAGCATAGCAAGTCCAAAATTCTTCAAATGTCGGGTACTCCTTCCTTGTGTTCATGCTTGCGGCGAATGCATCCCATGTCTTGGGAAGACCATTGAGTACTATGTTCACCAATTCATTTTCTGAAGTGGTCTCTTCAATAGCTCGTAGTTTATCTCTTAACTGGGAGATCCTTACAAAGTATGATGTTATGTTGTCGCCATCATTCATATTCATATCACAAAGCTCATTCTTCAGACTCATAACTTGTTCGATGTTTCTGACTGAGAAGAGATTTGTTAGGGCATCGTACATCTTCTTTGATGAGTCAATATGGGAGATGTAGGGTATCGAGTGGTCTCTTATAGAATCCACTATGATACTCATGGCATTGATGTCAACATATTTGAACTTCTCCATGGCTGTAACGTTCTGCGATTCCTTCTCTTCTCCTTATTCAAATTTCAGCTTCACGATCTTTCCTTTCACGATATCTAGCACTTTATTCTTGGCACGGATGAGGTCAATCCTTGTCTTCCATGCTCTGAAGTTAGAGGATCCATCTAACTTGTTCTCATACTTCATAGAGTTTTTCATGGCTTGCTTGACTTGGTCAAACCCTAGATTTGTCCAGAAATTCAAACTTCACGTCTTGGCTTCCTGAGAGTATCAGGAGATGTGCTAGGCTAGGGTGCACTGATCTGTCTGGAGATTAGGTCAATATCTTCACTTAAGGTGCCTCAACAAGAGGTTTAGGGTTTCTGCAACTGCTTCTGCTAGTAACCCTAGCAACACTGTCTTGGGAGCTACTTCTACTAGTATCCCTAGAGACAATGTCTTGGGAGCTACTTCTTCTAGTAACCCTAGTGGAAGTTTCTCAATGATCTCAATATCCTAGAGGCTATGTTTCCTTCTAGCATTTAGACTGAATGAAGGAGGTGTGGGCCCATAACCTGCTAGAATATAGAAGATGGTGTGCTCATTTTACCATTGAATATACCCTCGTCACCCAACCATAGGCCGAATCCACCCTTCGAGCACCTTAACCTTGACTGAGAATTACTCTGGAAGCAAACCCTAGGCTAGATAGCCAAACAAGGTGTAGCGCATCTTCCTCCAAGGATAGCGCACCAAAAATAGCTAATCAGATAGTCCAAACCCTAGCCAAGAGATAGTCCAAGCCAACACTGAAACTGCTAGCTGCAACAGCTACACCTGCAACTCTCCTCCACACGTGCGCACCAAACTAGGAACTGCAGTGCGCACCAAACTGGGAACTGCAATTCTGAGATGTGTCAAAATGAGAACTAGAGCCATGTATTTATATTGGTTCTGCCAGATTTGTTGGGCCGACTTCTCCTTCTGGATATGTGTCTGTTCAGTATATTATTATTATTTCTGGCCGACTTCTTCTCTTGGAGGCTAATAACCTAATATAAATTATCTTCTTGAGCTGACGAGACTTCTAGGGTTATTAGCCAACTCATTAGGTTTTTCTCTTGCTTTCCGGAGTCTTCTATTCTCGTCAGGTTCACACGTGGAGGTAAATACTTCCCACAGCTACCATAATATTAATAGTAAGTTGTGACTCATATAATAGAGGACACATTATAGGAGAAATACTTATGGTATATGATTAAAAACTTGTGATTTGAGGTTAAAACCCATGATACAAAATTTTCGTACGATTCACTCTTTGCAATGGCTAGCCTAACATTCACTTTGCCTTGAGGTCATTCATTTGCCTATTTATATTGATCTATTCTTATTTGTAAATGTTATTCAAATCTTTTATATTTTTGAACCTATCTTGCATGAATCCTATTGGATTGACATCAAATCATGATCTATCTCTCAAATTTCTCTTCCAATCTATTGGGTTGCTTATTCCTATCATATTCACAACCTCTGTAAGTATCTCTTGACTTTGTTTGGTTTCTCCTTTGAAGGAATTCTTTTTTTTCATGGGGCATTCCATTAGATTAGTATCCTCCAATCTTAGGGCATCTCCATTATATTAGTCCCCTCCAATGCCTTGGATGATTAAACCCTACTACCTCAAGGGATGTTCCGACATAGCTTGGAAAAGAGGGGTTACCACCTATATTAGCGCATTTTGGGTCACCATACAACAATTCATTGTTTGATTATTAATATGGTAGATCTAGATGTTTTTATTACATTGTGTTAGGGATCAAGATTGAGTTTGTTTTGTAGGAAGGTGTATAAATGTGTTCAAGTCTACTCAAGTGGAGTAAATCTCTCTTATAGGTCCGCAACAACTCTAATATTCATCCCAAGCAAATTTAACACCTAAAACATAATTCTTCCAAGTGAGTTTTTTCCCTTTATCCTCTCTTTCACTTCCATCACTTAGGTTAATTAGCTCACTAAAGAATTTTGGTAAATTAACCCTAGGCTAGTTTGGTTTCCTTAGTTAATATCTTGTTACCATATATTTTTTGTGAACCCTAATCAAAGTACCCTAGATAACTAAATAAGAGTAAAACCCTCATTAATCTAATGGTCATCTCTCTAATACTTCCCTTCCTCTCCTAGGGTTTCTTGGTTTTCCCCCAAAATTGGTGGCGATTCCACTCTCTCCTTCGTCCTTGCAATAGTGTGGTTCCTCACTCTAACCTTCATGCTACAAGATGCACATATTATTGCAAAATAAGAATACAAATAGAAAACAAAACAATTAATACATTGCAAAATTCAAGGCCTTACCACTCTCATGATAAGAAAACTTTTACATTATCTTAGAATTCAAATTTTAAAATAGGAATAAAATAATAAAACTAGCATACCTACAAAGTACCCATGGCATGTGCATATTTCTTAGTGAAACTTGGCATTTCTAAATACAAAAATTTGAATGAGATTAAATATCTAAAAGAATCATATGTAGAAGACTCATAATTATACTTGTCCAAAATATTTACTACCATGAGCATCTCCCATATCAGAGGTCAAACAGGGGCATAACTACCACCTTTTAGAGTTTTGATACATAAATGGTTTCATATCACATAGAAACCTTATTTATAAAAGGAAAACATAAAAATAGAGCTCCGGTGTACTATGATGACGTGTAATAATAAACATAATTCATTAAAACATTAATACACTTACAACTACACAAATTAAAATTCAATAAAAATTACAAATACACATCAAATCGATTAGAGAAACATTTATATTACCAAATCTAGAAATAGAATTTATACTATCAAATACAAGAATCATACAATTTATTCTAGACCTAATATACAATCATACAATTAGTTCAATTTGTTCTAGACTTAGTACACAATCATATGCAAACCCATATGCATATCATGTAGGCACATGTCTCATTCTCACAAGTTCCTTCCCATGTGAATGACCACCCAACATAGTCATTAACTAGTAAATAGACAACATTTATACTTAAACCCAAAAATAATTAATATAACTATACATTAAAAAAAATGTAAACTTAAACACTTATGCACATCCAACCATGAAGAAGTACTAGAAAAGAAACCAAAGAAACCACACAACTACAACAAAGGAACAAGCTCTAATATCCCCCTTCTTTTTTTGTAATACAAGTAATAATATATTGGACAAATAAGACACTATTCCAACTCAAAAGAAATAAGAACACTTATGCCAAATGAGACAAGGGTTGCATGACAGTGCAATCCGTGCCAAGTGGGAAATATATGTTGAACTATGAAATTTAATATAACTAAATGTATAGATAATGAATAATCTTTGTCAAAAGATAATTCCTATAATAAGAAAAAATAGTGTTGGACATTGGGTTCAACACTTCTCATGAGTTTCACGACATGGGTTAACCCCCTCTCATGGATCCTAGCTCTGAAGGTTATGGAAGAGACTAACACATGCTGGTTTTGGTGTAACAACAATAAGAGTCCAACAAATGGTATCAGAGCGACTAGTCTCTAGTTCAAAACTCGCCTGACATGCACTAGGGGGGAGATTGTTTGAAATTGGGTTCAACGCTTCCCGTGAGTTTCACAACATGGGTTAACCCCCTCTCATGGATCCTAACTTTGACGATTGTGGTGGAAAATAACGCATGTGAGTTTTGGTCTAACAACAATCGTAGTCCAACAAATAACATTATTCTTTATGAAAAGAGGACAATGATAAGAATCAAGTAAAAATAGTTAGCATAAAGCTTTGTAAACAAATAAGCAAAAAAATAAATTGTTCAATGTAAAGTGTTTGGAGTAAAAACATTTGGCATAAACATTTGTCTTGAGGTCATTAATTTTCCTATTTATATTGATCTATTCTTCTTTGTAAAGGTTATTTAAATCTTCTATATTTGTAAACCTATCTTGTATGAATCTTATTGGATTGACATCAAATCATGATCTATATCTCAAATTTCTCTTCCATTCTCTTGGGTTGCTTATTCCTGTCATCTTCACAACCTCTATAAGAATCTATTGCCTTAGTTTGGTTTCTCCTTTGAAGGCATTCTTTTTTGTCCAAGGGAATCTCCATTAGATTAGTCCCCTCCAATGATTTGGGTGATTCAACCCTACTACCTCAAAGGATGTTCCAACATATCTTGGGAAAGAGGGGTTACCATATATCTTAGGGAAATTTGGGTCACCACACAACACTTCACTGTTTGATTATTAATATGGTAGATATAGATGTTTTTATTGCATTGTATTAGGGATCAAGATCGATTTTGTTTTGTAGGAAGGTGTAGAAATGTGTTCAAGTCTATTCAAGTGGAGTAAATCTCTCTTAGAGGTCCGCAAAAACTCTAATCTTTATCCCAAGAAAATTTAACACCTACAACATCATTCTTCCAAGTGAGTTCTTTCCATTTATCCTCTCTTCCATTTCCATTACTTAGATTAATTAGCTCACTAAAGAATTTTGGTAAATTAACCATAGGCTAGTTTGGTTTCCTTAGTTAATATTATGTTACCATCTAATTGTTGTGAACCCTAATCAAAGTACCCTAGATAACTAAATAAGAGTAAAGTCATCATTAATCTAATGGTCTTATCTCTAATACTTCCCTTTTTCTCTTAGGATTTCTTGGTTTTCCCCCAAAAATTAGTGTTGATTCCACTCTCTCCTTCCTCCTTGAAATAGTGTGGTTCCTCACTCTAAATTTCATGCTACAAGATACACATATTCTTGCAAAAGAAGAATACAAATAGAAAAAAAAACAATTAAGAATTGCAAAATTCAAGGCCTTACCACTCTCATGATAAGAAAAAAATTGCATTATCTTAGAATTCAAATTTTAACAGAGAAATAAAAAAATAAAATTGTCATACCTATAAAGTAACAATGGCATGTGCATATTTCTTAGTGCAACTTGACATTTCTAAATATAGAAAGTTGAATGAGATTAAATAACTAAAGAATCCTATGTAGAAGACTCATAATTATACTTTTCCAAAATATTTACTACCATGAGCATCTCCCATATCAGAGGTCAAACAAAGGCATATCTACCACCTTTGAGATTTGTGATACATAAAAAAATTCATCTCACATAGAAACCTTATTTTAAAAAGGACAACATAAAAATAGAGCTCCAATATACTATTATGATGTGTAATAATAAACATAATTGATTAAAACATTAATACACTTACAACTACAAAAATTAAAATTCAATAAAAATTACAAATACACATAAAATCGACTAGAACAACATTTATATTACCAAATCTAGGAATAACATTATACGATCAAAATCCAAGAATCATACAATTTATTCTAGACCTAATATACAATCATACAATTAGTTCAATTTGTTTTAGACTTAGTATACAATCATTTGCAAACCCATAGACATATCATGTAGGCATGTCTCATTCTCACAAGTTCCTTCCCATGTGAATGACCACCCAACATAGTCATTAACTTGTAAACATACACCATTTAGACTAAAACCCAAAAATAATCAAAATAACTATACATAAAAATAAAAAAAATGTAAACATAAACACATGTGCACATCCAACCATGAAGAAGTACTAGACAAGAAACCAAACAAACCACACAACTACAAAAAAGGACCAAACTCTAATATCCCCCTTCTATTTTTGTAATACAAGAAAGAATATATTGGACAAGTAAGACACTATCCCAACTCAAAAGCAATAAGAACACTTATGCCAAAATATATAAGGGATGCATGTTAGCGTAGTCCCTGCCGAGTGGGAAATATATGATGAAAAATGAGACTTAATTTAACTAAATGCATAGATAATGAATAGTCTTTGTCAAAATATAATTCATATGATAAAGAAAAATATCAGTATTCTTTATGCAGAGGACAATGATAAGAATCAAGTAAAAACAATTAGCATAAAAAATTGTAAAAATAAAAATAAAAATGAAATTGTTCAATGTAAAGTGTTTAGAGTAAAATCATTTAGTATAAAACTTTGTAAAAATTAATAAAAAGGTAAAGTGTTCAATGTGGAGTAAAACTTAATAAATAAGTGAAGTGTTCAATGGGGATGTTAGAATATGTTGTAAGCAATGTAAATAAATGAAGTGTTCAATGGGAGGTTAGCATATGTAGGAAGCAATGTAAAATGTTTGGAGGTTAGGATGGACATAACCAATGCAAAGTGTCTGCATACATATAGCATCCACACCTTCACACAAGTATATCCCTTCATAACAAACATTTAGTCTAATAGTTATCAATGTTATCAATAATAAAATATTGTTATGCATATGCATATGCTTAACAAAATGTTTTTTACATGTATACGTATATTAAAAATAAATGCTAGTTATTAATTTAATAAAAATTAATTATACATCTTGAGCACAAACATATAGTCTGCACAGATATACCTTCTGCACCTCCGCACAGGTATATCCCTGCACAAAAAACACTTAGTAAATAAAATACATCTTAAGCATGGACATATAGTGCGCAGACATATATCTTCCGCACCTCCGCATAGGTATGATCCTGCACATGCGAAATTTTATAACATAGTATTTGTTAATGATGTCTGTTAGTTGGTGTAAAACCAAATTTTAAATTTTTTTAATATAGTCCTATACAAATAATTACATGATTAATAATTATTTATTAATTAAATAAAAGTTAATTATACATCTTTAGGATAGTGAACACTTAGTAAATAAAATACAGTTGTTCTGTACCTGGACATCATAACTTTGGGACTCGTACATGCACTTGTTCTGCACCTATACATGCACCTATTCCAATCGCCTGCTATAGCTACATAATTAAATTGTTTATTACATTCTCATACATTCACTAGTTCAACACCTATACATGCACATGTTCCAACCATCTGCTAAATGTGTGGAATAAAATTGTGTTTTAAATTCCCACCACTTGCCTGACAATAAGATGTTGTTTTGAAGGACCAATTAGAAGCCATGAAAAAAATTTGATTACTTGCAACAAAGTTAAACTATGGAAAAAAGAAAGAAATTTTTTGTCAATGCAAAAACAAAATCACAGTCAACACAAAACTGATTTCTATAGTCCTAGTGTTGTGGAAAGGACTTATACATCTTCAACACAGACATATAGTCCATGCATATACACCTTCCGCAGCTCTGCACAGGTATATCCCTGCACAACGAAGAGTTAGTAAATAAAAGACATCTTTAGCACAAACATATAGTCTGAACACATATAACTTATGCACCCTCAAACATGTATATTCTTGCACAACAAACACTTAGCAAATAAAATACATAAAAATGATGTAGTTATTTTTGTAATTGATTGAAATGGGCATAAATGATAGAAATTAAAAATAAAAGTTAATTATTAATTTATTAAAATTTACTTATACATCTCCAGATATACCTTTTGAACCTTTGCATAGTGAACACTTAGTCTAATAGTTATCAATGTTATCAATAGTAGAATATTGTTATGCATATGCATATGCTTAACAAAATATGTTTTACATATATACATATATTAAAAATAAAAGTTAATTATACATCTTGAAAATAGAGATATAGTCCGCACAAATATAGCTTCCACACCTCCACACAGATATATTCATGCACAATGAACATTTAGTAAATAAAATACATCTTCGACACAAACATATAGTCCACAAACATATATAACTTCCGCACCTCCGCGCAGGTATATCCCTGCACAATGAACAGTTAGTCTAAATGTTATGAATAATATTATATTGTTATGCATATGCATATTCTTAACCAAATGCTTTTTACGTGTATACATATATTAAAAATAAATGTTAATTATTAATGTAATAAAATTAATTATACATCTTGAACATAGACATATAGTCTACACGAATATACCTTCTGCAACTATGCACATGTATATCCTCGCACAACGAAATCTTAGTAATAAAATACAACTTCAACACAAACATATAGTTTGCACACATATAACTTTCACACCTCCGCACAAGTATATAACCGCACAACTAACACTTAGTAAATAAAATACATAAAAAACCATGTAGTTATTTTTGTAAGTGATTGAAATGAGCGTTCTTAATAGAAATAATGGCTAAATTTTATAATATAGTATTTGATAACGATGTATGTTAGTTGGTGTATTTTTTTTTTTTTTAATATAGTCCTAAACAAATAATTAAAATATTAATAATTATTTATTAATTTAATAAATGTTAATTATACATCTTCAACACAGACATATAGTTTCCGCACCTTTGCAAAAGTAGAATATCATTATTGTTTATGCAAGAGGAGAAAGATAAGAACAAATAAAAAACAAGTGAAAATATTTATTATTGTTGAGGTAAAAACATTTAGCATAAGAGTTTGTTAAAAATAACTGCTATCTATTGACACAAGATGGATCTATGAATGAAGGGAAGCATCATATTCATGAATGGATACATCTAATGAAATCAATTGACAAAGTCATCACATTCTCAACACACATAACAAGCTCTGCTAAATAATATACTTCGTAATTTGAATTTGACAAGACAATGAAATCAACAAAATGAAACACACCATGCTAGCATATGCAGAAAGAAAATAAGTGAAATGATAAAATAACTAAATCTTCAGTTTGACTGTCTATTGTGGACAAGTAAATGTGTGCAGATATAAAGGAGAGCCATTAAATTGTTGGAGCTTTGCACATAAAATTGAGTGAAAAGTGTAATGTTCAACAAGAAGATTAACATATGTGGAAAGTAGTGTAAAGTGCTTGGACTAAAAACATTTAGGACAAAAGTTTGTAAAAATAGGCAAGACGAGAAATTATTGAATGTAAAGTAAATCTTACTAATTTTTTAATATCAAGTAAAACTTAGTAATTAAATAGTAAATTTTCAACGTGGATAAAAAATTAGTAGCTAAGTAAGTGAAGGGTTGAATGGGGGTTAGCATATGCAGGAATCAATATAAATAAGTGAAGTGTTCAGTGGCAAGGTTAGCATATGCGAGAACCAATGTAAAGTGTTTGGAAGTTAGGATAAGGAGTGGAAATTACAAAAGTTGGAACAAGTCTGAAATATAGGTTGTTGAGTTTAGTCTGGGAAATAGTTAATTGACTTGATCTTTTGTATTTGCAATTGATTTCTAGTTTATACATTGGGTATGCATTTGAAGAATAATATAAATATTATGGAATCTTTATTGTAAGATGATATAGTTGTGCGAGGGGAACAATAATAGAAAATAAGTAATAGCACAACCAAATCTTTGGTTTGACTCTTTCTGTGTGTGGAAGTAAATGTGTGCGGATATAAAGGATACCGATGGAATTGTGGATGCTTCACACATAAAACTCAGAGAAAAGTGTGTAGAGGATAACATGTGCGAGAATCAAAGGATCCAAATTTCTTCGCACAAAATATCATATTTGACATTGGACTATGTTAAAAAAAAAACAGAAACATGCGACATGAAACTTAGTAATACGAAATATGTGGAGGCCAGGATGTGCGAGAGGCAATGTAGACTTTGTCGATGCCAACATTCACTAAAATAAATGTAAAGTGTCTGGAGGTTGGCATGTGTGAGAACAAAAGTACGTAAATTTCTCTACATAGAATATCAGATTTAACATTGGACTATGCAAAGAAAAAAAAACAGAAACACGAAGCACACAACTTAGTAAAAAGCAGTATGCAGAGGCCAAAATGTATTGGAAGCAATGTAAAGTGTGTTGATGCCACCATTCACTCAAATATATGTAAAGTGTGTGGAGGATATGATGTGCGGGGAATGAGAAGCAAAGGGCATGTATTTGTTCGCACAAGACATGACATTTAACATATAACTATGCAAAAACATCTACCATAAAAATTTGTAAAGAGATTGTGGAGATGAATATGCAGAGAGGCAATGCAGAGTTCACCGAGCCTAGGATGTTCCAAAAGCAATGTGAGGTGCATGGAAACTAGGATGTGTGTGAGACAATGAAAATTGTGCATGACTTAGGATATGTATAAAACAAATGCGATCGATTTCCATTTACAATACATGTTGCTTGTCAAGACCATTGAAATTGTGAGCAACACATAAAGAAATTGTTACTGGTATGATGGTTTTTTTTTTTAAATTCAGAAAATACAATGTGCATATGACGAAAGACAAAAAACAGAGTTGAAAAACAACAGTATTATCAAACTTCTAGCTTAGTAGAAAAAGTGTTTTTTCAACCAAAGGTGAGAAAAGACATTGCACAGAAAATTGAATAGATCAAATACAATGCAAAAGTATACGAATTGTCGATGTTCTAGCTTAATAAGAAAACTAGTTTTGTAAATAACACAAATGGAAAACAACGCTGTGTAGGAAAGTGTTGGTCTAGTAGACAATGTTCAATGGAGAAAGGCATATTCATTTTCAATTTTCATGCGATTTAAATGGGGCAACATAAATTGTCACCATAGACAACTAAAATGAAACTCGACAATGTAGTTGGTTTCTTAACTAAAAATTCACAAATAAAGAAAGGTATGAGAAAGGATAAGGTTGTATTTTATTCATTATTCACAATATGCTATAGAGTTTACAAATGATAGCATAAATTTCAAAATAACATTTTGTAGAATGAAAGTAAATATCTACATATGCAAAGAACTCAACATGATATTTCATGATATTTAATTGAAAATTGATACACAATGAACACATAATTGACTATTCAGTTTAAAACTCAAAGGATTGAAAACACTTCTTTGGAAAACACTTCTATGTGAAAACACTTCTTTGGAAAGCACAAAGAAAATATGCAATTGTCTTTTACATAATGCTTGTGAAAAAAGTCTAAAAGTCAAAATAACATTTCTCAGAATACAAGTAAAGTAGCACATATGCACATAACTTAACATGATGTTTCATTGAAAAATCATAAAGAGTTAAAGCAAACTTGAAAATTTAGTTTTAAACTCGAAGCCTAGAAAATCATTAGCCATCTATGTTAAAGATTTCTTCGACAAGTTCAAAAAATATACAATTGTCTTTTAAATGATGTTTATAAAAAGTAAATGTGTTTATCCAAATGGACTAGGATTGGGGATCATATGGACTAGTAAATAGAAGAAATAACTGGAATAAAGAGAGAAATATAGTTAGAAAGTAGTGTTAAGTCTGCAGATGACATTAAATAAATAATTGTGACCAATTACTAAGTCAACAAAATAAAAGGATAGTAGATGAAAATGCAAACAATAGGCTACCTACCAAGAAGAAAGTATTATGTTAGTCTAGTTTGTCCTTTGTTGTTGTGTATCTGCTTTCATAACATTTTTTGCTTTGGGATTTTGTTGAAGAAATTGTCCGTGGTGGCTATTCTGGGTTAATAATATGTTGCAAGGAATTCTTGACCCGGTTATCAATATCGTTTTTTATTGGGGGGATGGTGATTTATTACTTAACTTGAAGCGCACAAATCTTGTCCTCCATTTCTTTATGTTCTAGTTGCATCTATTCAACAACTGACAAGTTCTCTTCATTGTCATTGACAAATGTAACAAGCCACCATTTCAGTTCTTCTTTAAGAAATTCCCTGAGGTTGTCAAAGTCACTAGATAATGAAGTTTGCGTTGCCACTAATTCATTGTTAAGATATTCTTTAGTGATCATCGCTGAATTTATGAAAAGTTGTGGACCTTACATTTCTTTAACGACATCAAATGCTTTTAAATAACATCACCTCTTCTTTCATTGTTTTTTTTGCAAGTACCAGTTGCATATTGCAACATTTTTAATCATTGTTCCCAACCTTCCTCTATTTTCCTTATTCTATTGTTATTGGGTAATCCTTGCTAGTTTCTTCGATGGTCACTGATACTAGTCACCCATGCAATGAAAGTGTTTAGCTCATTTTTGTAGTAGGATTTATCATGTTGCAAGTCTCTTTGCAAATCTCTAGTAAAACTTAAAGTGTTTTGTGAAAGATCACGTAGACTGGTGTTGAATTCCCCCGCCTGTCTAACTATATCGAGTCTTTTGTTAATGTTATCAACAACATAGACTCTGACTCCATCCAACAATTGTAGGGCCTTTTTGATTGGCCTTGAGATTGTTGGAGTACTTGGAGGAGTTTGTTCTATTGAAACTATGGTTAGTGGCTATGCAAATAGTGGTATGGGATTGAATACCTCCTCAAGTTGACTTGTTCTTTTTTTCAATTTAATGGTTTGCAACTCTTGTTCCAAAATTGAATTTGCAAGAGAATCCCTTATGGAGTGATGTAGTTGCATGAGTTCAGACGGTGCAACCCATAATATATCGACCATTGACCTTAATTTATGAACCACCTTTTTGTGTTTGACATTGACCCTCTCTATTTGCAACTTCTTTCCGTTCCTCTTGTATTGAGTATTGTACAATGTTAAGGACTAAATTTCAAAGAACCTGGGTTCCTCTGTTGCGAGGTCCTGTCTAATTTCTTGGCTTTCAATAATTCTTTGGGCTGCCTGGTCGAGTAGCTTTGTTCTCTTGATTTCCATATCTTCAATATTTGTTGGAGTTCCCATATCTTGTGAATTGTCTCTATTTGGGGTTTGTTTCCTTTTTTGATGCGACATTGTATTTGCTTGTTCAATATTTGCATGAGGTGGTTTATCACCACCGTGATATCCAGTAGAACTATCATTATTGTCTTCTTCATTTACCTTGTGTTTTTTTGTTCTTTGCTTTGGAAAGGATCTATTACGTGGCAGGAGATTGGAGGAAGAATGGACATTAGCACTGGTTTCCCCCCTTTTCCTTGGTTTACCCTAGATTTTGGTATTTGAACTTATTTCTATCAACAAGCATTCATTGCATGCATTATTTTCCTTTTTTATGGATTCTTAGCGGTTTCTTCATCAAATCTTGTAAAAAGGTTGGTGTACCTTATCGATGCTAAATGTCGGGAGAATAGGCCCTCGGGATCAAAAACACCTAGGGGATCTACTTCTTTTAGATTAAATAGACTAAGTGTCTTTGAGACTTGTTTCATATGTGCTATATTCCTGACCATTGTGTCCCCAACTCGAAGAGGAAATGTAATGAATTGATTTTTTCTCTTTCTGTCAGATAGAATACACTAATCTTTATAATGGCAGAAAAATTCCACAACAAAATATCTATTGCAAAAAAATATAGGGAGTATAAGCGAGTTTTCTCAACAACCATACAAGAGGATGTAAGTATGGTTTTTCTCTTGAATGCAAATTCCCTTTCCCTTAATAAAATCTTCATCTTCTTGGGTTATTCTATTGGGATCTGCGCCAACCAAGATGCGTATGAACTCTCTAACAAACTTATCTTGAACAATGAAAAAATTGAATGGTGCTTTATGTTTGCATAACATCAGGTGCTAGAACTGAACTGGTTTTTTGTGTATATTAACATTTTCCTTAACAAGGATACTCTCAAATAAATTGCAAAAGACAATTGTGAATACTGAATATTCGTCCATGAAAAATATTTGAGTGCTATAGTAGTTACTTAACTAAAAAAAAAGTTCATTTTATATGACCAATGCCCAATCAAACATGACATCCTTGTGAAATGAAAAGTACAATGCATATAGAGTTGACCTGGGTATGTGTGAAGTCGACTTGCAACCAACTGCACAAGTGAACAACCATGAAAAGTCCAGGTATGGTTCTTGTAGCAAGGTTATATCGATTGTTGAAAGGTTGATCTACATGTTTGCATAAGGTAGAAGAAGGTATCTCAACACATTGGAGCCACCTGCTCGAAAATCCAGGAATGCATATGCATATGCAAGATGAATATTTTTATTTGCAGACAAAAGATGAAGCATTTTATTGAACATTTTCAGAGTAAGCACCATTGGATTCTGTGTTTTCATTGTTACTTTAATCATCCTTGTCCTTGAGTCCAACCTTTGAGCACAACGGGTTACAATTTATTTGAAGTCGAAGACTTCATGAACACAACCAACATTGACATGAGTAATCATTAATAAGAACCATTATCTAGGTCACATAAAAGTGAGACATTTACTTTGCATGAGACATATTACCTACTTCTTGTTATTTCTTGGTAAATTAGAGAAAATCATGCTATTATAAATGCTTCGGTTATAGTGCAAATTACATGGCTTGTCAAAATATGTCTTGTGAAACTATTTTGTTTACATACAAAGGGTATTGTGACAGGTATGGCCGTGGAACTTTTACTAAAAGGTCATTTCCACACGTAAGTTAGTTACACAATACAAGCATCCATAAATTTGACCTGAGGTTTAGTTTTAATATGGAAATCCATGATAATATGCAAATCGAAGAAAATAAAGGTGCCATAAATAACTCGGTTATCATGTGAATTACCTGGGTTGTTATAATCGCTGGTGCATAACCATTGTTGCTTGTCATGGATTTGCAGCTTACTACATATACAATATATATGGATTGAGAGGAGTCATGCAATGTGAGTGTCCAATTATGTGTCTCAAATGATTTAGGTTATCGAATGAAAGAAATAGAGGGAATCCTAGTCTGACAAGGGCCCATGGATGGACATGGATCCTTATGTTGTTAGGGACCCCTAGCTTGACAGGGAAGCCTAGTCAGGAAGGGGAAACTAGTCATGCAAGAAAGTTTAGTGAAATAAATACTGAATCCATAAATTTAATCTCTTTTTTAATGTTTTGAATCTTAGCGATTTAAAACCATGCATATATAATGAAAAAACTTTACAAACAAGGAGATTTCTTTAGTGTAGAAGATTGCTAAATTCATCTAGATCTAGTGAGGTTGGAGATCACAACCATTTTCAAGTGGTTCTCAAGTTGATTCGTTGCATTATGGATCAATGCAATATTTTTCTAGTGATGATTTTGGGGCAATTTGAACATACAAATGAGAGAAAAGGATATTTGTGCAAAGAACAAAAAATTGTCAAAACATTTCACAGCTAATGGACTCATGGGGACAATGGTGACCAAGGAGAAGGAGGTAGGTAGGTATTTATATACAGGCTACAACCTTATAACACAATGCCTAAGTACATTAGGTAATCGACATTTACTATACATTATAAAATCAATGTGCACCAAATTTTTGAAAATAAATAAATCAAAGAGCTTAGATTGCTTCAAGACCAAGTTCATTTACTTTGCACCAGTCCTAAATCACTTCCCAAGTGCATTTTATTTTCACCAGCCCTAGATCACTTCCCTTTTCTTCAAAATCTAAGAAAAATCAATGTACCAAAAGTGACTGGGCCTTCCTCCTTATTACCTAGCTTGTGACAACAAAGTGTGGAACTATTGCAAATGCGAACGTGCAAAAGAATAACATATCACGAGCATGTATTTCCTTTGATCAACCATTGAAAATAGAGAAATTATTTATTATGCCCACCACGTCCCTATGCCTAATGCCAATGCACACAACCAATACGTATGCGCACTCGGAAAACATGTTGACAACTACATTCTATGTAGAACCTCCAAGGTGTGGAACTGCAAGTTCCAATGTGAAAAAGGATTGTAATGCGGCTATGCCAAAGAATTGGTAACAATTACATTAACATGAATTGAAAATAGACGGAATGTCCACTATGCCAGGAGAAAAAACTGTACAAAGCATGAAATACATAACTATGTGGGATGTGCACAAATCATCAAAGCAAATGAAAAATATAGCCGTTACACTTGCATATGTGGATATAAAAACATGTGCATAAATGCACATCACATACCTATATCTTTCAAACTTTCACATTTTGCACATGTATGAAGGTTGCACAAGAAATACCTAGTCTATTCTCAACACCTATGTGACCAATATATACAAGTCACAGGACCGCAATGGACTGTTGCAGTTCCGCATTTCCAGTACTTCCACCTAATGCTTTAAAATGCATTAGAATAGTAGGAAAAATTGATTGTCATAAGCCATATCTTCTGCAATTGGGGATTTTGTAGAGGCTAGTTTGCATAGGCATGGTTCCTGTACAAGCAATGGTTATTATATTATCAACACGTGTACACATAATTCATAGAACTCATCACACCATCTTGGTGAACTTCTAATACTTCAAACAATTGCCAACCGATGTTATATTTGAAACCTATCCAAGAAAGTAGAAATCACATGTTAATTGATTTGGTGTATATGTAAATCTAACATTGGTAGCAATGTGGAGCAAGAAAATTTATTATAGTTTATATATGTTCACAGTTCTATTCGATTGTTGATTGCATACAAGTTATTGAACTAGGATATAGAGATATAAATTGTTTATTTAGAAATCCTGACAACTATCTTATCAGGTATCCAAGTTTTTAAAATGCATTGGAACAATAGAAGAAAACAATTCACTAAAGTGGATAGAAAGAACAATCTAGAAACATATATGCTATGTTTAGAGACAACTGCAAAAAAAAACTATATGGAAATCTTTTATAGTTCTTCCAAATTTGTAATAATTGAATTGAAGCTAGAAACTTTTTACAATTTCTGAAGTATATAAATCTTAGTGAAATAGTTCAATTGCCTATGTGCAAATAGTTTAACTATAAAAATTCAATACAAGGACAACAAAATGTTAACAATGGATAATAAGTACTTTGGATCCAAACTGCATACACAATGCATATGATATTGCTCGTATGAGAACTACATAGATAACATCTATATACAATGTATATATTATATACATTTGGATTTATATCAATTTAACAAACAATTAAATTGTGGTTCTACTTTATGTCCAAAGAAATGCAAAACAATACATAGAACTCATTGCAGATGCATCGCGACAATGTTTTTTTTTATTGTCTATGTGACATGTGGAGCCACCCTATATTATTCAATGCAAATTTTCCTTGCACTCAAAAATTGCATGGCATATAAACAACACTTGGAACTTTTTTTTAAAACATATTTCATATCACAATTCTCTCAAGCCAAAAAGCATATCGCATGCAAGAGAATTGCTTATTGCATAGACAGGCTAAAATGGAGTGGAATATGCATTTGCTAGTATTTGTGTACCTTGAACCTGTTTGGACTTGTTTACATAGTACAAAATTCAATAATTTAAACTATCTATCTTTCTATCTATCTATCTATCTATCTATCTATCTATCTATATATATTGTGTGTGTGTGTGTGTTTAAATAATATTGTATATGAAATTCGTATATAGAATTATGAATCTATACTTATAGATTTTGTTGATGCAACTATTATTTCTAGATCTTTGACTGCTTCTCTTGTCAGTTGTGCCATAACTGTCCATTGTGTTGTGCACAAGATGTTTTGTTTTTCATCTCCTATCCTGGTTATATTTTTGAGTATTCATATGTCTCAAACATCTGCACCTGATATATAGAATGTTGTAACCCTGATATAATTTTACTTGAGATATATTAGCATAAAAGCGATAAAGTGTTGAACATGGAAAAGCATGTCATTGCCTTGTCATTTTGTTTCACTGTTCTGGTCCTCTATCCAGAAAATCTTCGAACTTGTAGAGTTTCATAGTCATATAGAAATCATGTGAAATAAGCAATATGAAGAACAATTAAGATATATTTTTTGGCCAACTGCATAATTTACACTCTATTATACATACATTTCCAATTTTTACTACTGCACATCGATACTTTCTTCACATGTCACTATTTCTATTCCACTTGGATATGAAACATTTGTTGATTCAATTCCAGGTATTGCTACTTTGCTTCAACTGAACATAACAATTTCAAAATTGCATAGCCGCCTGATCCTATCCATTTGTGATGTACAAAACAAAGAGCCTATAGATATCTACCTATGTCTTGATTGTTGTCAGGATGCTTAGTGTTGAAATAATGTAACTGCGAAGAGTATTCTTAATATTACTGTTATTTTATTCATAGGATTAATCCCCATTGTGGATTAATCATGTTGGTAATTGTATTAGGACCAAATCCCCTTTTGCGGATTGGTCATCGAACAATTGTAATAGGTAGAATAAGAAGTCGGCCCCAACAATTATTATTGAGACCCAAATTTAAATTAAAGGTGGGTTTACCCACCCAGAGTGAGAGGTCGGCCCTACCAGTTAAGACCTTTCACACGTGCTAGTCTTGCATATATAGGGAGGCTAGCACCTCACTTTATCACACAACTCACTTGCTCATTTTCTTAAGAGGCAAGCTGCAATTACCAGTTGGAGAGAGGAGAAGAAGAGTGGCACATCTTTTGCGAAGGACTATCTGTATTGGTTTGAGTTATCTCTTGAACATTGTATTGGCAATTTATGATAAAGAAGTTTTTGCTGGGTTTTCTTCCCCTAGAGGGTTTCCTAGGATAAATGTTGTGTCTCTTGTGAATGTGTATTTCTCAGTGATATTGTTCTTATGTTGTTCTTATCTATTGAAATGCAAAGAACTATAATAATGGCATAAACATTAACATGGAATCAGATCCAACTTGAAGGAAGCATATTTCGCAAGAGAAAAACGTCACTGTTGCAGTACCTGCAAATTAGGGTTTTTTTAAAGTGAATCTTTTCAGCCCTAAAACCACCTAGAAAGTTGTTCCCTCCCCCAAGGATCTTTTTGGCACTTAGAGCGCACCTTTTCAGTGGCTAGATCTCCCGGAAAGTGAAACCCTAGTTTCAAAAAGTACCAGAAAACCAGAGTACTAGAAGTACCAGAAAACCAGAAGCACCAGTCCAGAAATTCACAGATCAGATTTGAAGGGGTAAAAGTTGGATTTTCTAAAATATGACTGCACTAGCTAACTCGCCTCAGCTCAACGCACCTATCCCCCGGATCGGAATTTCAAAATTTGAAGTTACAGTTGTAGTTATAGTCTTAGAACCAGTTGCAGTTGCAGACGTAGAACCAGTTGCAATCACCCTTGAAGTTTTTGGTAATGATTACCGCTGCTACCAAATGGAGCCACTACCTACAAATGCTATCCGAGGTATGTACTCACATATGTTTAATGGTTAAACCCTAAAGAGTATTTGCAGGAGAAGGGATGTCTTGCCATAGATCTAGAAGGATCTCAAGATCCAACACATTCAGAGGAATGATGCAACCCAGGTGTGATTATTCTAATATGCACCTATTTGTTATGAAATTATCTTGCTCAGTGTTGTATGTTGAAGCTATGATCAAATTATTAGAAGAATTAAAAGTTGATCATAGAGATTATCCTCTAACCTAACCTTCTGTCAAGATAGTGTATTGTCTTAGTACAATAGACAAGTTGAAGAAAGCACTTGTCACTTGAGTGAAGGAGACCTGGAAGAAAAGCAAGCACTCACTCTTGAGGACAAGGCTCTAGGTTTTACTAATCAAGATTAAAAGGTACACATGACAAGATGATGACTATAGTTGAGAAAACAGTCATCGTAAAGTATTATACTTGATAACATGTGAGCATATAGAGGTAAATACTTTGCCTTATTCAACTAACACCTCCTCTAGGAGAAACCTCGCGTGTTAGTTCCAGATTGCCATGGAAGAATGCTTGGTCACAACACTATGAGAGTGTTGACCTCATTTCGTATTGTATTCCTTACCTTTAATCTTTGCTTCAGATAAATTATAAGTGATATCTCTAAAGGAGCTACTGTGATGATTGTTCGTGCTATTGCTTTATATTATCAAGAAGGATATTATTCTTCCTCGTTGTTTTGTTGACCTTGCTCCAAGTCACATGAGGAAGCTATAGCGAAGGTTGCAGAAGGCAACGTGCTAAAGGAGAGATCATAAATGAAGAAATCATCAATGGAAAAGAAGAAGGCGGGTCACTCAGAAGCTGCCATGACCCACGCTATTGAAGAATCCATGTGAACTCTAGAATATTAGCTCACATCAACTACAAGGCGCTACCATACATATGCAAAGCGGTCATAAGTTTACGAAAACTCAAAGGTGACCATGAAGGCGTATGCAATGGATGTGCATAAGGGAAGAACATCAAGAACCCGTCTCTGAAGAGGGATAGGAAGACAAAAGGAGTCCTAGAAATCATTCATTCAGATGTATGTGGCCCAATGCCATCATCCTCCATTAATGGGTATGTATACTATGTATCATTCATTAATGATTATTCTCGTAAAAGACCTGGATATATTTGAAGTGTTCAGTAAGATCAAGGAATTCAAAGCCTTGATAGAAAACCCTTCTGTAAGGAAGATTGAGATACTCAGGTCAGATAATGGAGGAGAATATACCTCAAAAGAGTTCGTGAACATCTACAAAGATGTTGGGATCAAGATCCCCAACAAAACGGTGTAGTTGAACGGAAGAACAGAACCATGCTGGAAGCTGTGAAGATCAAGATCTTCCTATGTGCTTATGGGCAGAAGCAACAATGAAAGTTGTTTATGTGCAGAACCGACTATCCCATAGCACACTTGGGTTCAAGACCCCAGAAGAGATGTTCACTAGGAAGAATCCAGAGGTAGGCCATCTCAAAATATTTGGCTGTCCAATATTTATTCATATACTAAAAGAGAAAAGAAACAAGATGGAACCCTCCGAAAAGAAGGGAATATTTGTGGGATACTATGAGGTTTCCAAATCCTTTAGAATCTACATACCCGGTCACCTCCACATTGATATCAGCAGGGACGTGACCTTTGATGAAGAAGCAACACTTAAGAAATCAAGAAGATGCAAGCTTGAAGAAGTATATGAAGAAGAACCTGTAAATCCCAATATTGCAGAATCCGTGAGGGAAGTTGCCAGAGCTGCAGAACCAGTAAAGGAAGTCATAACTTCCCCTGATGAGGAGACTCCTGAAGACCACGATATAACAGAAGTTCAAGAACCTCCTCAAATGACCTTCTCCCATAAAAGAAAGCCTGCTTGGGAAAGAAAGCTTATTCAAGATGGAGAGAAGTATGGCGCTCCAGAAGGAACCTCGAGACAGGTGAAAAGACCAAAGACATTCTCTAGTTACATGGCTTTGATGTGTGATCTCCTAGATGAGGAGCCTACCTACTTTGAAGAAGCCATTCAAAAGAAGGAATGGGTAGATGCCATGACAGAGGAATACCAATACACAATAAATAACGATGCACGGGAAATAGTTCCCAGACCGAAAAATAAAGATGGGGTATCCTACAGATGACTCTTCAAAATAAAACATGTTGCTGATGGAAGTATAGAGAAATATAAAGCAAGATTTGTCGCTCATGGATTTTCCCAGAAGGAAGGCATTGAATATGAAGAGACATTCACTCATGTGGCTAGATACACTTCGATCAGGACCATTCTAGCTCTTGCAGCTAAGATGAAGTGGAAGCTGCACCAGATGGATGTGAAGATAGCTTTCCTAAATGGGGTCATCAAAGAGGAAGTGTATATAGAGCAGCCTCAAGGATTTGAGGTAGAAGATAGGAAGTCTCATTTATGCAGATTGAAGAAAGCCTTATATGGAGTGAAGCAAGCTCCTAGAGCTTGGTATGGACATATAGACAGTTTCTTGATGAGCTTAGTGTTAACTCCCAAAATAGCACCATCATTTTGGTTGGGTTTTACGGTGGTTAGTATAGCTATTGATGGTTTTCTCAATTCATTGTTGAGTCTTTTAGCTGCAAAATTTTAGATTTGGGTTTGACTTAAATTTGGATTGTAAAGTCTTCTTTTTCAAAATTGTCATTTTTACTTTCCACAGCTAACTTGTTTTCAAAAGTTCATTGTGCGCTGTGGAAAGTGCCCACTTTCAACAGCTAAGGAGATCATTTCACCAGTTGGCACACTGTTGAAAGTGTCAAATCTTAAAAGGTTCTTAAATCAGTTCTCGAGTGGCGCGCTGTCAAAGATACATGCTTTCAACAACTAAGGAGGGTCTTCTACAAAGTGGCGCGCTGTGGAAAGTGCATACTTTCCGCAGCTAATAGGGGCTTACAAAGAGGCACGCTGAGGAAAGTTAAGATTACCAACAGCTAACAGAGGCTGTACTCCCAGGTTGGCAGCATCAAATCAAACCTTTGTTTCCATATCAGACACTGTTCACAAAGGATCATTTATGATTTTTGAATTGCAAATGGAAAAATGATACTTAAACTTGCAGGGAACTTTTCAATCCCTTCCTGAGCTCCAAATTAAG
>ML789844.1:550581-574125 GCA_009831015.1 Picea engelmannii
TTCTTAGGCCTTGAGGTATGGCAGAGTCCAGAAAGAATCTTCCTTAACCAAGGGAAGTACATGGTCGAAATCTTAAAGAGATTCGACATGCTAGAATGTAAGTCCATGAATACACCCATGGAAGCGAAGCTGAAGCTGCTGGTCGATACTTCGTCAGACTTGATAGATGCCACAATGTACAGACAGATTATTGGATCACTGATGTACCTGACAAACACTAGACTAGACATCTCTTTTGCAGTGAACACCTTGAGTCAGTTTCTGGTAGAGCCCAGACGTGTTCACCTAGTGGTTGCAAAACATGTGATGAGGTACCTTAAAGGTACAATGGATTATGGTCTCAGCTATGATGGAGATCATGACTTCACATTGAGTGGATATACTAATGCAGATTGGGTAGGAAGAATTGCTGATATAAAAATCACTTTCGGATGTTGTTTCAGTTTGGGATCAGCCATGATCTTGTGGCAGAGTAGGAAGCAATCCAATATTTCTCTCAGCACAGTGGAAGTAGAGTACATTGTTGCATGTTTTGCTAGCTGCGAAGCTATATGGCTTTGAAAGTTGCTGACTGGCCTATTTGACTTGGAGATGAGAGCAACCGTGATTCTATGTGACAACCAGAGCTGCATAAAGATGACAGAGAAGCCTGTATTCCACGATAGGTCTAAGCACATAGAGATCCGCTATCATTTCATCCACGACATGGTACAAAGAGGAGCCTTGAAGCTCTAGTACATTACCACAGATGAACAGGTTGCTGATGTGTTGACCAAACCTCTATATCGTGTAAAGTTTGAACACTTTCGAGATAAGCTTGGTATAGTCCGAAAGGACCCTCCCTGAAAGGGGGAGTATATATATTTATTCCTTGCTTCTGACCTTGCTGTTAGACGTAAAGCAAGATGAGTCATTGCTTCTGACCTCGTTGTTAGACGTAAAGCATGACGTTGTGTGTTCCTTGCTTCTGACCTTGCTCTTAGACGTAAAGCAAGATGAGTCATTGCTTCTGACCTCCCTGTTAGACGTAAAGCATGACGTTGTGTGTTCCTTGCTTCTGACCTCGCTGTTAGATGTAAAGCAAGATGAGTCATTGCTTTTGACCTCACTGTTAGACGTAAAGCATGACGTTGTGTGTTCCTTGCTTCTGACCTTGCCATTAGACGTAAAGAAAGATGATTTATCGCTTCTGACCTTGTTGTTAGACGTAAAGTGAGATGTTGATGCGTTCCTTTCTTCTGACCTCATTGTTAGACGTAAAGCAAGATGATTCCTCGCTTCTGACCTAGCTGTTAGACGTAAAGCGAGATGATGATGTGTTCCTTGCTTCTAACCTAGTTGTTAGACGTAAAGCAAGATGATTCCTTTCTTCTGATCTTGTTGTTAGATGTAAAGCAAGATGTGACTGACACTGAGCTACCAGCTATTATGAGGTATAATTTTTACTGATACATTTTGATGCAAATGATGATGGCATTCTTTCGAGAATGATGATGTTGCCAATGAAGAAAACTTCTGATGAATCATAAATATGCTAGCCAATGTTTCAAGATGATATTGACGATACTGTCCTCCTGATGCCACTGATGATGCATACCTCTCTCGCCTGATACTGTTGAAGAAGACCCTTCTTGTTAAGGGGGAGTGTTGAAATAATGTAACTGCAAAGAGTATTCTTAATATTATTGTTATTTTATTCATAGGATTAATCCCCATTGTGGATTAATCATGTCGGTAATTGTATTAGGACCAAATCCCCTTTTGCGGATTGGTCATCGGACAATTGTAATAGGCAGAATAAGAAGTTGGCCCCAACGGTTATTATTGAGATCCAGAATTAAATTAAAGGTGGGTTTACCCACCCAGAGTGAGAGGTCGGCCCTACCAGTTAAGACATTTCACACGTGCCAGTATTGTATATATAGGGAGGCTAGTGCCTCACTTTATCACACAACTCACTTGCTCATTTTCTTAAGAGGCAAGATGCAATTACCAGTTGGAGAGAGGAGAAGAAGAGTGGAACATCTTTTGGGGAGGACTATCTGTATTGGTTTGAGTTATCTCTTGAACATTGTATTGGCAATTTATGATAAGGAAGTTTTTGCTGAGTTTCCTTCCCCTAGAGGGTTTCCCAGGATAAATGTTGTGTCTCTTGTGAATGTGTATTTCTCAGTGATCTTGTTCTTATGTTGCTCTTATCTATTGAAATTCAAAGAACTATAATAATGGAATAAACATTAACACTTAGACGTAAAAATATAGCCTATGGATCGAACACCCGCAAACCCGTACTTTGATGAATACAGGTTGAATTTGTTGTCAAGTCTTAAAGAAATGCACAAGACAATGAGGTATAGTACTAGATTACATGAAGAAGGAGATAACCAAGCACTGATTAGGTATAGTTCCATATCCATTAGCACGACAACACTTGGTACAATCACACATGGAAACAATAGAAGATGACAGCTTGGTATATTTATAGATATCATCCAACATGTAAAGCCATGGGAAACACACAGTATAATGAACAGATGACACATTGACATGTGGATCCAGGGGCCAGACAACATCTGGTGACACCGAAGCGTCAAGAAATATGATCCAACCAGATTGCACACATATCGTGGATGGGGGAAGTTATGACACCACCCTATGCAAATCCCATCAACATTACAAGGAATTATTTGTGTGAGACACAGAATTAAAGCAAGCCAGATCCGAAGTGCAACGTATCACTACAGGAATACTGATGCATCGAGTTGGAGAGAAAAATGACCATAGGTCATAATGATAGCATAAATTTCATATAGATAGCATGATTTAACCAAGTATTGTATTGTGTAGTGTAATGATTGGGACCAAAGGATCCTCGTAGTATTACAGGAATATCACTCAACTTGCAAGAGGATGATGAAGCACACACCATTCGGGTTGGTCTATCGGAAATAAGTAGTCATGTTGCTTGAATTCATTGTTCCTAGCCTCCATGTTACTCTAGTGATTCAGATGATAGATGACAAATCCCTTCAACATGGGTGAGATGAACTCATGGATCTAGAGGAGGAAAATATGATGGAAGGATTTAGCCAGGTGGTCGAAAATAAAATACAAAAGACATAACATGATTGCAACATCCACCAGAAAATTCTCCATCTTGGATCTTTGGTCTTGTTAAATAACAAAAAATATTTACGACACCCTGGAAAGCTACATATATGTTGGTTGGGTCCTTTCCATTTCATCTACATCAACGAAGCCGGTGCCACCAAGATGACTACATTGTAGGGAAAACCTCTCAAGAGACTTATTAATGGCAACAGGTTGAAGGTGTACTATGACCCATAGGGGTCACCCATCACTTAGCTCCCTTTATCCATCTTGAAGTTCTGTAACGTAGAGATTAGCGTAGGATGTGTAGTAGCTAGAAGAGTATAGAGTTGTCATAATTTTCCTTTCTGGAAGCACACCATACGCTCCAGTCACACATGTGGATTGGATAGAATGGCAGTTTTGTATATTCCCAAGATTTCCAATTTAGGTCTAAGTTATGACATACGTACAAAGTACTGGCTCTAGCAGGGGATTCACATGGGACTGAGTTGAACAAACTATCACTACATTACATTGAAGGGTCAATCAATTGAATTCATATAGAACACCCATAGCCTTGGCACATATGTAGCGATGATGCCACATTCCAAAAGGCACATCACCATTATGTGCGATCTGAACCATTATCTCCTCACCCGTGGGGCTTGGCGAGGAATCCATTGTTATTCTATGATCAATTGGTTGGCCATTTCTTTATCTTCCTTTGGTTTCCACCTCCACCCACTTTTACACTCTATATATATCCTCTTCTTCTCACGCCCCATTCTCTCTCACCCCTACCCACCGCCCACATCCTTGATTTCTCCTCGCTCACTGTTATCTTTCCACTTCCCACTGATTCAGGTCCCCTTTCATGGCCTAGATTCACTCACATTATGGGATGTGGGATTCCCAGTCCGGACATGAAGCCCAAGAAACCATATTCCAGTTTCCACAAATATTGACACTTCGTCATCAGCTGCTAGACAAAGGTCCTACTCTCTTATTCAATATGCAACCCCAGATGCCACAATTCCCTGAACTACACTTCAAAGATGTGGTAGTATGCCAGTTTTCTAAGCCCGAAATTGGTTTTCTTTTTTCCATGGATAATCACCTTTGTTGAAGTGGATAGCCCAAGGATGTGGGATCTCCGCTCCACCAATCTAGGATATATTTGTCTTTTGTCTTGTCTTATCATAAAAAAATACATGCATAGGATGATTCTCTCTCTTGATTGAGCTTAAGTTCATTTAGGGGGTTGGTGTCTGGATGGTGTGCTTTAAACAGAACCCATGTTCATCACCACAAACACCATCAAAGGGAAAGAGTTGAGCATCTGGCCAAATTAAATCCAAATACATCACTTACCTTAGGGCCTGCATAACTCATTCCAGGACCTATGTTAGGTTGCAAATAGAACCTGTACATATGATTTTATCTTACTCAAAAACTGTTGCCACCACAAATTGGTTTTATGCTCATTTCTATCACGAATGATTATTTTCTCTTACTCTATTCCAGTATCCGATATTCCATGAAATTGTTTTCTTGAGGATGAGCCACATAATAGTGGTGGGGGGCAATTAGCACCCAAAGTTTTGGGTTAATATCATGCATGACCAAAAACGAGGTTGTGTGTGATCATTCTAGTTTTCCATGCATCCAAGCAGATGAACTAGGAAAAGTGTGTGCCGAATCAAGTTTTGGTAATGCATGCCATAAATCAAGAAGGCATATGCCGAAATCAAGAAAGTAATCGTTAGGAAATCTCCCTGGATGATTACTGCCAGCATCACAAGGAAACGTGGGGGAGATAGAAGATGAGTTGGCAAGGTAGTTAAGATTTCCCCAATTCCATAAAGGCTTGTTGGAATGCAGGCAGGTGACAAAATCATGTGAGGTTGTTATTCATTAGAGCGATTGGAGCATAACTGAAAGAGACAGAGCTCTAGAGCAGAAAAAGATATAAAAGGAAGCAGGGGCGACAAATAAATGGTTGATTCACTGGGTTACTGCTAGTTGTTCATTGTTCAAGGTCTAGTCTAGTGGCTCACTTTGAGCCGCTATAGTATCATAATGTCTCTAGTCGTGTGTTTGAGTCTGTCATATGTTAAAGTTATGGAAGGATGCACATGGAGCAAAGTATTGTAACTCTAAGAATTACTCAAGGGAATGTGAGACCCTATTATTGTTGATGTATGATTTTCTTAATTTATTCTTGTGATTGATGGAATGAGGATGATAATAAAGTTGTATTGATTCTTAACATATGATGTCTCAAATATGTGTTTGAATGAATGTGTTGCTTCCATTATGTTTTGTCATATGTTAAGTAAGTTACAATGAATGACATGAATGCAATCCTCAATGAATCTATGTGTGTTTATTCTTTCATCCCTTACATAAGACCATATGGTCCCTATTATCCTCATAGCATCTCAGGTGAGACCTTCTTCAACCTTGGCTGAGGATTGATATTCCCATGCTTTGGGGTTTTTGTTGGTCAACTCTAGATGAACCTTGGGTCTTAACCCCCTAGTGTTAATAAGGATGCGTGCAAATGGAAGAAAACCAACAAATGGTTCCAATATGGGGACCTAACAGTCTTTTATTGAATGATAACTATGGTATTTCATACAAGACCAGGTATCAGATATTCATGAAAGAAATCAATGCATTCTGGTCACCAATTTTCATTGCATCACATAAGGATTTCAAAATGTAAAGTCTCAAGGAATTTGCATCGAACATTGTGGCTATCAAATAGAAAAATGATCTGAACAAACTATCAGTGCAACTAGAAATGACAAGAATTTCTCTGCTCAATCAATAAGAATGCATTTTTTCCATATTACATTTCCAATAGTATTTGAGGTGCTAGCACTAAAATTTACCTCGTCAATTTTTTTTAAACATTTTCCAAAATTGCACAAATTTCTCCAAGCCTCCCGTCGCCTCAATATAAACATGGTATATCTTCATATTTTAGTAGTAGGATTGTGTTTCAGGTAAATCTTGTTGCTATGGGAAGTTTAAACTTTCGGTAGTGAAATCAACAGGTCATTAAACAAAGCTTGTTGCAAGAAGTTGTATTTTGGGAAATGTTGGGTCTCACACTCAACCAAGTCCCAATTCTAAATCTATACTCCAAGTCATCACCGAGTTTCATCAAAAACTTCCACCAAACATCAATTCAGTGTCAAAGTGTGCTAAGAGAGAGTCCATGTTTTATGCTTATCGATTTCCCATCAAAATAATTATGAAGACCAGTCTGCAAGTGTCATGACCAAACACTATAGTCATGACACTAGTGCCCAAGTGCAAGTGTCAAATGTGAGAACCCAAGGAAGAATACCTAAATGCTAAATGCATGCATTGATGAAGTGAGTATATGAATAATTAAGTAAATTTGTGAGCCTTCTCGATGATTGATCCATAAGCCTAAATTTGACATTCAATCATAGATTTCCATAAATTCACTCTTAGAAGGAAGAAGATCGAGCTCCTCCAGATCTCTTGCTACAAATAAGAGACTCCATTTATTTTTGGTTTACTGATAGATTTTATTCCCTAAAGATGATAACATCCTAGATATTGTAAATGGTTATAAATTCTAGGATTTTGAATGCAGATAGGGGGGTTTCCGATCAAGAGGTTCCAAGAGATAGATTTTGGGGAAGGAAGGTTGTGTGTTCATTATTGTAAGTGTTAGCACTCTGTAAATTTTGTCTGGTTGATAAACGAACGACAGAGGTAACTGTTTCAACCATCTTTAGAGCTGAGGCACTAGCTTGCTCAACTCAGAGAGGGCTCTCTCGTGTCACTTGATATTTCTTTGGAAATCGGTGGATAGATTTGGTTTGTTTTGGGGGTTTTTAATAAAGTTGTTGGTAATGAAGGGGAGGAACACTTAGGGATATGGAGTCAAAATTTTGAAAGTGAATGAAAATAATGATCAACCAGTAGAACACTCCAGAGGATAAAGGCTAAATGAGGTGATGAATCTGAGTTATATTTGAATTTAATTAGAGTGTAGTAAGATAGAGAAAACAAATAAATGCATCAGAGAATTACTTAAATGAATTTTGAATTCATTAAGAAGGAAATTACACAGTTTAAATTTTTTAAGCCAAGAGCATCACAAGATGAATTCTGGGCCTTCAACTCTCTAATTTAAGCAGAAGAAAATGAAAATGGAATAAAGAACACAGGAAATACATACAATGAAGGGATACAAAGCTCATATCACCACCATTAGAATCTTTTCATAAATATTTCAAAAGATTCAACATATATATTCAATTCAGTTTCAGAAAGTTACAATAGATTTCGAAACAACCAAAAGGTGCCCTTTCACTTCTGCCAACGTTAATTCATTCAAAACTCCTAGTACTTATAAAGTTTGATTACAATGGCTGAAACCGAAGCATTCCAGTGTCTAAAACAATGAATACAATAATTGCAAACCAATGGTTTCGGTAGGTAAATCGATTTACAATGATTTAACCCAAAAAACGTTACATAAACTAGGGATGGATCTCTTGGACTGCTCGGCTTCCTCTGTGCCATCCGTCTCATTCTGATCTCCTGTTGAATTTGTTTGTTTGGTGACACTTGGAGGTTACTTACTGGTTTTGAGAAAACTGCATTTTGTCCTGCCCAGCCACACGATTTCCTTCCACTATGAGTCAGAACGAATCTCGTAATCCATCATTTCTTTTATCAGAATATCTAGGTCAATGCAAGTAGCATAAGACATAGTTGGCAGCCTGGTCTTCACCATTTTGAATAGATTCAAAATTTCAAATTATGTGGCCAAGTGTTCCACCAAATTGGGTCCCTTCAGGTTCTCTTCTAGGTCTTCAAATCTCGAATGATCCATTCTACGTTGAGTGAGGAGAGAATTGTATTCTTCTTGTTTGTATAATTTCCCTTTACCATACCAAAATGGTGGGAGGCCCTTGATAAACAATTGTTCAAATGTATCCTTAAACTCCTGTATACTATGTTCCATTTGCACAGTTTTGGTTTGAACTAATTTGAACAAATTATGTTTAGCGATGATCCTCCTGGCCCAAATGATCAGTGTAGTTATGTCCTTTACCCCAATGGTCTAGAGATCGAAAGTGGGAACAAAATTTAGCAAATCAATAGCGTTTTGGGTCCATTCTGAGGGATTTTTCACCAGTGTCTCATTCACAACAGTACATCTGCTTCGGGAAGTGAGAGCCACACTGTCTCTGTCATTTATAAAATTCAGATAAACCTTGAACTTAGAAGCTTCAACATAAACAACATCCTAGATCACATGTTTATTCCCTTGCAATAGTACTTTTCCCTTTAACCTCATCTTCAGCTTGTTTACTCTCTCTTGCAAATCTTGATTCTCTTTTCGGAATTGGGCCATTTTTTTATTATTCATTTTCATCTCTTGTTTCATCTTTTCTATGACCTCCTTAAGGTTCTTGATCTCCCCTGTCTTTATACTTACTTGGGACATAGACTGAACCAATCCATCAGTGCTTGATCTAGCTTTTGTATTGGAAGGTACAATAACAACCATATCTGATGTTGCTACCTGTCCCTATAACCAAATTTCTTTCTCTTTTTCTAGATGCAACACTTTAGCTTTGTAATTTAGCGCTTCTTGTCTGAATGTCTCCTTCTCTTACTCTAGAGAAGCTATCTCTTCTGTCTATGGATGTTCTGTGGAGAACATCTTCAACTTCTTCTTTAGTCTTTGGATCATCTTCTCTTTCTCATCTAAAGAAGCCTTTACCCCTTGAGGGCCTTCAGATTCAAATCTTTTGACCTGTGTTTGCTAGGCTTTGTTGGATGCTTTCTCCTGCTTCAGTTGGCCATCTAATTTGAGTGCATGTGTTTTAAATATTGAAACCCTCAGATCTAAACTCAGGTAGTCTGAATATAGCATGTCACTGACATTCCTGTGGAACTTTACTTTGTCTGGGGCACCAATATTTTCATAATGCATCTTGATTTCAAACACTTTATCATCATCTACCACTGCCATGTTAAATGTTTTTCTTTCCACATCCCTGACTGAGAGTAGGGAAGCCTTATGCTGGGATATCTTCCCTACCTCGGGCAACAAGTCTCTTATTTCACTATTGGCCATACTTCCCTTCACAACATACTGGTTCATTAAGTCTTCTTTGGACTGATAAACTACCCCAGGTGACTTGCTATATACATGTTTCTTGTTGCTGAAAACCCTTTAGTTGCTTCCACTTTGTGGCATGCTTCCTATACCAAACTTTTCGTTCTTGGTTTCACTTTCCACCATCTCTATGCTCATTTTCTCTTTAGGTTCTTCTTCTTCCAGGTCCACTACCTGAGAAGATGGTGTGATTTTCATTTTCTTGAGAATATTTTTCTGACTACTGGCACTCAGTGCCTCTAAATTACTCCTCTTGTTATAAACACTCACCTCTGGAGCTTTAATAATCAACTTTGAAGAAGTTTTCTGTGTCTGGACTTGCTGAGGGGAAAACTCTATTTGTTGTGTATGATCAAGCTGCAAAGTGACTTTCATATTTGCACAGGCTTCTGAGTTTTCCAATCTATCAAATTCTTCAACTTGCTCATGTTCGTAGGGGCTTTATATGCTCATCAATATTCTCTTAGATATGATCTGGTGTAGGTCATATCTCCTCCTTGTAACTATGTAAACCCAAATTCACTGATTTTTTCTTGAATCTGAGGTAAACAAGACCTGGTCTTTTCCACAAAGGGCCTTACCATGAAATGGAATTTTAAGTTAGATGCTTTGTGCATTTTTAGAAAATGCTTTGTCTCTAAAATGATCCTTTCTCTAATGAACTCTAAGGCAAAGACTCTGGGAGTCAAAAAGACTGGTAAAAGGTAAGGTCCTTCTTGATAACCGTATACCCAAATTACAATAGACTGTAAAAACATCATCCAATCTCCCAACCTGTTTTTTGGATTAGGTTGTAAAAAGATTTTCATTTCTTCCAAAACCCTTGGTAAGTCTGTGTCGAAGATGAGACTATAAACCCTGAACATAATTTTGTTTATGAAAATAAGCATGGTGATTCTTTTTCATTCAGTCGAGATGAACGTTTCTTCAGGGAATTCGATCTTATTTGATTCCAAGAGCATTCTTAGCAAGTGCGTGTAGTACTTGAAGTGTCTCAATGAATTGAAATTTACCATTTGTTGGTGCATATTGTCAGCGATGAACTTGTCAAAACTTATACAAACTGACTGACTAGACTTTGACATAAAAAAGGTCAACATGAAACCCAACATGACTTCTACTACAAATTTGTTGTTATCCAACCCTAAAATTTGACTAAGTAGGGAACAAGCCCACTGGACTTCAATAACCATAACGCTTACATTGACAAGTAATGACAGAATTTCAGAATGGTGTTCATGTTTAACAATGGTTTGCATAAATAGGGTTTTTACTTCGGGGGGACACTCTCGGTAGACTGTGATAATTTTCTCTTCTTCGAAGGGCTTTGACACAGTGGGGGAAGACTTTGGTATACTGAGGGTGTGTCGAATTGACATACTATCTATTTTGCATAAGACCTCTGAACCTAACTTATTCAAAATGACCTTTTCTTCCTGTGAATACTATTCTACACACTAGCTTATGAACTCTGGGAAAGGGAAAAGGACTTCTATGGCGTAAGGGGTAATGGATGCTTGGGCCGCTTCGAGGAAGGGTATCCTTTTTCCAACATTGTCTAGCAAATTGGATCTAGACACGGAAATGGGTGAAACTGTAATTTCTGTGTCAAATACATCAGAATCCCTGTCAATTAGGGCTTCATCTTTAGAGGCAAATCCTTTCTCTTTCACGGATAAAACAATAGGGTTGGTGGCCATGATGAAAAATACCTGTAACTTGTTGGAGAATGTGCGAAACTGGTTCATTGTTGAGATTTAATTTCGAATGGAGGGCTTGCACCAATTTTCAAACGTTCGAGTGCTTTGAAATACCATAAAATAATGACCCGGGTCCTCCTTTTATATGCGCCTCTTGATATCAGGGGTTGGAAAAAATGGTTTCGGGTAGACCGCTTTTTGCCCCGATGTGCCTCTAATGATGCCACGTGTCCACAAAATGAAACCATGGTATTTTCCCCAGCCCACCCTCAAACAATTATCCTCTGCACTACTTCATTTCCCGATATGTGTCTTGGTCGTTGATCTGGGTTGCTTCAATATCTACGGTATGCCGATTCCCATCAACTCCCGATATTGGGGATTGGAAAAAATGGTTTTGAGTAAACTGCTTTTCTCCCTGATGTACCTCTAGTGGAACCACACATCCATGAAACGAAACCATGGTCTGTTCCCCAACCCGCTCTCACATAATTAAACCCCGCGCTATTTCACTGCCCGATATGGGTCTTAGCCGTTGATCTGGGCCACTTCAAGATCTATGGTCCACTAGGCTCCACCTTTCGTGCCTCCGCTATATTTATCCATATTCCGCCATATGTTACCTTATCCTCCAAACTATCATGCTTCCATAGCGATGTATCTCCTTGCTAAATTTCCGAGATTTGAATCCTATCTGAAAATTGTTATGGTGATAACAGTAAGCATGAAGGAATATGTCTTTTTCATTCCTTGTTATAAGATATTCTTGAGAACTTTATTATCAGTATGGAATATTCTTTGTTTCTCGTTACATTTTTTCTCTTTTACTTGAATAAATTATAGTTGTTGTGCATCAATAATTGTCCAGAAGTAGTAGATTCTTATGTAGTGAAGCCTCATTGTATTTTCCTATCATTTGTGTGATTTTTTCAAGTATCATTATTCATTCTTCAGAAATCATTTCTGTTTAGTGGATATTTTATCTCCTGAATGTGCAAAGTCGATCTAGCATAGTCTCTTTGTGATTCATTTTTGTTTTGTTGTTCTTCCATATTTCATTATGATGACCATTTTGTCTGATATTTAGCTCAATTACCTATGATCCAAAAAATATGGACAAATGACTCCATACCCAATGGCCTTGATCACCGATCACTGGAATTACACACATCAATCCCAATTTTCTTCTTAGTGTTCTTCTTAACCTTGTCCACCTGATCCACCATTATCACTTAAAACCCTATAATCAATTTCAAGATGTGCTTGGCATAGTTCTAAGGCAATCATAGAACATGTCAAGCGCTAACATGAGGTTTTTGCACATCGATGAGAAGCAAGTATCAAGTTGTTCAAGATCACATCTGACTATTTTCTTGTATGTCAAAGGTTCATAGTGTCTGCTAACAAGATTTGCATCTTGAAACAAAATGCAATATGGATATGCATTTGAATTTTTGTTGAGATGAAAAAACTTTGTTTTCCTTGTTAGTGACCAAACTGCAATTGATTTATTTAACCATTTTTCTAACCATCGTATGCAAAATGTATCTCCCTATAGCCCTCTCTCATTGTCATTTATATTTGAAGATGCAGACATGAACATTTTCGACAGATATACACCAATACTGCGAATCCCATGCAATTCGCAAAAGAAATCAAATCCTAGCTCAAGCTCATATGATTCCAATTCTTCTTTATCTCCATTGTGCAAACAAACCAAGAAATGATCTATCAATCCATTTTGCAATTCAATTGTAGAGTAGTGGAAATGCAGAAGGACGTGTAATGAATCAAACAAACAATCCCTGGGACTATATGCAAATGCATCCAATCTAAAAACACCATTTCTATGCAGAACATGGTCAATATTGCCATCGACAATGTGCTACCCATTTTTTTCATGGTTTTCAATATCTATTGTATCTTCCATGTTCCAGTTTATCTCATTCAAATGATTCTTAAGCTTTGTATATAGCATTAACCAACAAAACAAACATAAGATGCTCAATACAATCTCAAAATAGCATACCTTATTTGTGTTAGTGTTCAACTTTGATTTTCTTTGATACATATAGTTTCTAAAATATTCCTTGACCAACTTAGCCAACTCCTGAAAAATAAAAATAACAAGCAACCACTAATTTTCCTTGGCATACATGGGACACCCCAAAACAATTTCATTTTATGGTTTGATCGAGTAATACATGAAGGAAAAAATAAAACCGGTTTGCTTAAGCATTACACTAATGCCATTGCAAATTTCAATGAAACGAAGTAACTGCACAATGCATGAACAACAAATTATCAAGCAATAACAATGGACTATTCTGCAACACATAACAATGACGATGCTAGATTTCAAAATTAACAGTCTTTCTATGTATTAGATTCAAGTATGTCCGTCGATGCAATGCATATTAAAAACAAGCAAAGAATCTAGTTGCACACATTTGTCACACATACATAAACTAATCTGGCATACCATTGGATAAAAGAAACCCACTACATAAATACTTTTAGCCTCTCCAACAACTATTGCAGGGGAACTACCCGACAATAGAGGGCCATATGATTTAAATATTCCGCCCATGACATGAAAAAAAAACAAGTGTTTAGTGTACCAAAGGCATAGTTATGCGGAGCACAAAAATATGACCATAGAAAAACCTTTGGTCCAACCTCAAAATTCTCTAAGCAAAAATTCTTTTGACTAGAAAATTGTGCAAAGATAAATATATCAAAGAGCTGAGATTTCCCAAGGCCAAGATTAGGATGTGAATCCGCTAAAATATATTTTGCACATATATCATCTTCCTTTCAAAAAAAAAAAAGTGGAATAAAAAACCATCGAGAAGTCCATAGATCACCAACACATTTGCTTCACACTGCTTCTACATTCCTTCCCTTTCCTTCTAAATCACAACAAATCAATTTATTATAAATTAATTATCTATCTTGCAAATTACTTCACTCGTCACAATCACTGATGTAGAACTATTTGAAATGAGGAGGTGTGGAAGTGAAACAATGCGTGAGGAAAACTTGTGTCGGTTCTCCACACAAGTCTTAAAAATAGACAGTCTTAAGTAGACCAAGTATAGCAATGTGAATTGCTCAACTATCAAATCATTCAAGCACGATAATGTCAAACCATAAGCATGATGAAATCTTTGTACAAGAATTGGGAGAATGGATTCATCGCTCGAGGATTCAAAATATTCTAAGTTATATCTTTGCAAAGCACATGCCTATGAAGAGCATCGTCATATCACACCAGCAAAAGCACCTGCATAAACTGAATAAAACAATAGGAATAAAGGAATCATAACACATTTTTTTTCGAAAAATAAATCAATACGAGAGGTCACATTGCTTCAAGACCAACTGCATTTAATTTTCACTAGCCCTAAATCACTGCCCTTTCCTTCTAAATCCGAGAAAAAAATGCCCCAAAAGTGACTCGACCTTCCTCCATATTACTTACCTTGCCACAACAAAGTGCAGAACTATTGAAAATGAAGACATGTAGAAGCATAGCAACTTGCGAGCATGTCTTCCCTCTGTACACCTGTCGAAAATACAACAAGTCTTTATTATTACCACCACACACATGTGCACAATGTGAACACACACAACCAACAACTATGCACACTCAGAAAAAATACCAGTAGAAAAAGCCTCTACAAAATCACCGAGATGCGGAACTGCAAGTGCTAATGTGCAAAACCACTGCAATTCAAGCATTCTAGAGAATTTCTAAAAAAAAATTGGACATGAATTGGAAATAGACCAAATGTCCACTATCCTAGGAAAACAAAAACTATACAAAGCACGAAAGACAAAACTATGTGGGACGCAGACAAATAATCAAAGCAAAAGTCTTCACACATGAGAAACAACACATTACAGATTGCAATATTGAACATCTGCTGGACAAGAATCCTCCTTTTAGATTCGATGAATTTTTTCATATACTCTTGCAAAATATTTGTTTCATGCATTCCATGTTTCCCTTCCATTTACATTACTCTTCCATTGAATTGTGGAATGGATCAATATATCATTTCTTTCTGTGCCCCCACAACAAATATATATAGGAATTGCAATGATATACATAAATAAATTAGACACTTGAGATTGGTTCAAGACCAAGTGCTTTACTTTACACTAGTTCTAAATCACTACCATTTCCTTCTTAATCCGAGAAAAATCAATGCCCCGAAGGTGATTGCGCCTTCCTCCAAACTACCTAGCTTGTCACAACAAAGTGCAGAACTATTGCAAATGCGGAGATGCAGAAGCATAGAAACTCGTGATCTCTTTGCAAAGCACATTCCCACGAAGAGCATCGTCATATTGCACCAACAAAAGCACCCACAAAAGCTGAATAAAACAATAGGAATAAAGGCATCACAACAAAAAAAATTCAAAAAATAAATAAATCAGAGAGCTCACATTGCTTCAAGACCAATTGCATTTAATTTGCACTAGCCCTAAATCACTTCCCTTTCCTTCTAAATCCGAGAAAAATCATTGCCCCAAAAGTGACTCGGCTTTCCTCCATATTATTTAGCTTGTCACAACAAAGTGCAGAACTATTGCAAATGTGGACCCGCAGAAGCATAACAAATTGCGAGCATGTTTTTCCTTCGCACAATGTTCTAAAATACAACAAGTATTTATTATTCCTGCCACACACCTATGCCCAATGCGAACACACACAACCAAAAACTGTGTGCACTCAGAAAACATGCCAGTAGAAAAGCCTATGCAAAACTACTGAGATATGGAACTGCAAGTGCTAATGCACAAAACCACTGCAATGCAAGCATGTCGTAGAATAGCTAACAATTCTCTAGATAGGAATTGAAAAAATACCAAATAACCATTGTCCCGAGCAAAATAAAATTGTACAAAGAATGAAATACATAGCTATGCGGGATGTAGACAAATCATCAAAGAAAAAGTCTCCACACATGAGCAACAATGCATCATAGATCACAATATTGAACATCTACTAGACATGAATCCTCTTTTTAGATTGGATGAAAATTTTCATATACTCTTGCAAAATCTTTGTTTCATGCATTCCATGTTTCCATTCCATTTCCATTACTCTTCCATTGAATTGTAGAATGGATCAATATTGATCTGCAATTCAGATTTGAAAAACACACAAAAAACTAAATGCACAATGAAGAACAAAAAATATACATGAAAATGGAGAAGAAGAATTAGAACATAAAATAACCATCACATTTCCTTGAGTGAGAGAGGAGTGCCTTCTATAATCAAGGTGACTTGTTTCTTCTCGCTATTAGATGATTACAATAGAAGTTGCAACAACTAACTAAATTCTTACAACAATAATTTCTAAAAGCACACTAAATGCTTACAGTGAAAAGTGTTGAAGAAAACTATCGTCTACACTATAAATATCTTAAACTAACTACAATACTAATTAAGGAGTTCCACCTCATCCTGAGTGGCCAAGGACGTGGGGCACACTTCCGGGTGGCCCAATTCCTCCCTGTTTAGATCCGAAAGCATTCTCTCTTCTGTCATCAAATGAGGGAAATTGCACTGCAAATGATGTTGGAATTTGAATTGATACTTTTCCAGCAAGAGCCATACATGATCTTCTAACTGAAAGAACAAAGGTGCGAACTTCTTATCATCCCTATGTTTCACACAGTCTTGGGTTGCTCGTAAGGAAATTTCTTCCTGAGTATAGTGTTGAGTCAACATATGGATAAAATGTTGAGTTGATTGATGTTCCCGTTGGTGATGTGTCGAGCCATAAGGAGCAAGGGTCTTTGAATGGAATGACATCAAATGACCTCCCCGTTTAAGTATCGCCCCACTGGTGAGCTGAAATGCATCCTTATTAATCTCAAAAGGTTGATTCGTATATCGAAAACAAAGAACCTATGCAGAGTATAATGTGGGCAGAAGATGAGCGAATTGGTGCCCAACCTTTCACAAAAAAATCTTGAGGTCATGGGAATTAGAGTGTGCTGGACATTGTGCCAAAACATATACCCGATATGGATTTGAACGACCCCTTGCTATGTCCAGTATGAGTCCCAAATGTAGAAATGATGTTTTTCCCAAATAGGATTTATGTACCTGAAGTGTATGTGCCTGCAATAGCTCAAGGATGTTGCAGATGTGTTGAAGATGTTTTGCACAAGAATTACTAAAGACCAAGATTTCATCAAGATAAATGATCACGCATTTACCCAAATCATTTGTTGCATTCATGCAAACGTGATGGTAGCCAATTTTCAAATCCATTTGTGTGAAGGAGTAATCCCCTTGTAAGTGGTCCAACAATTCCTCAGTCTAGGGTAGGAGGTAGCGGTTTTTAACATTGACTTTATTAAGGGCATGGTAATGGGTCACTAGGTGCCATTCTGAATCATCCTTTTTTGGGATAATAAAGACCGGGGACGCACATGGAGACAATGAAGGTGGAATATGGCCTAAGTTCAAAAGTTGACCAATTGGGTGTTCCATCTCAGTAGCCTCTCGGGGCATGATGTGATAGGATAGGGCATCGAGCAAAGAAGCACTAGGAATTAGATCGAGTGTTAGCTCAATAGAGAAATACAAGGGAATTTCTATGGGTTGTGTGAAGACATTTGCAAATTCTTTGAGTGGGGGATCCATGGCAGGAGGTACAGGGTTATTCTGGTTGTCTGGGTTAATGGGGAAAACTGACCACAAATAGATGCATTGGTTTAGACTAACTTGATTAACAACCGCATGGTCAGTAATAGGCTGGGTGGATTTAAGAGCAGAATAAGTAAGCACATAGGTGCGCCCCTCATGTTGCAAGTGGTATTAATGAGATTTAACATGATAGATAGTGTGTCAGGCCTATTGGTAGGGAATTCCAAGTAACAAATCAACACAATCAATACGAGAGACATCACACACCACAACATCCCAAAAAAGGCCAATCACAAAGGTAACCACACAACATTGGGAGATAGTGAGACAAGGGCCTTCCTTTTGTACCCAACTGAGCTAGTATGGGGCTGGGTGTGGAGTGGTGGGGAGGTTCAGGCTTGTGACCAAGTTCTAGGATACAAGGTTATTTTGGATTTCATTGTCCAAGATGAGAGTAGCTAACTCATGCTTAATATGACAATTATTTGTAAACAAGGGTATATTATATATGTTGAGTTCATTAATGGTCATCAGTATCAGAGAAGGGTCCACTTCAGTAGGATTGTCGAGAGAGACTACTTCAATATGGTTAGGGGAATATGGATGAGGGAGCTCTGCAAATAGAGTCTGGTTGGGGTGAATGTTCTTAAATTATTGATAGTCAACAAATGCATGCGAATTGGTCTTATGAAAGGTACACCAGGGTGAATTTATAGGTGTGGATGGGGAAGCAAGGGAAATCAGGTTATTTTCAATATGTGTAGGACTAGTAGTAGAAGGACCATATAGGGTTGGGGGAGAGCATATTTGAGGAGCCACTTTACGTTCCATGGAGAAGGCCCGAAGAAAGGCCTTTTCCAAGGAAGGAGACTCAAACAAATCGACTTCACGGTGAAAAATTGTTAATAAACCAGAATTAAATTTAACAATCAATACCTTTTCTAGATCTGAAATGTGTAGTTGGATGCACAACTTGCATAAGACATATATGTAGCTATGTATTGAATGATGGGGGATTTTTCGAATCTTCAAACATTTGTCAAGGAGGTTTTGTCGATATCCTAGGGAGATAGAAGCGGTCTCTATGTGCTTGGAAAAACCCCTCCCACATCGTAATGTGTGGTGTTTGTGTTTCGACCGAGTCACTTATGTCCATGAACCGAGAATAATTCTCTAGCTAAGTGTCCCAACATGTTTTCGCAATTCCCTCGAGTTGTAGACCGATGATCTAAATATTCATGTCTTATGTCATCTCGGGACATGCACATAAGTATGTGGAAAGAATGCGAAGCCAAGAGTCAAAATTCTCGCCATTCATTTGGCCCACAAACTTTGGTAATTGGAAGCGCGTATCGATCTGCATAGGTGTTGGGGATTTGTGGTGTTGTAGATGGAGTATCTCCTGGAGAGCCATCGTTAAATCCTAAATTTTAGCCATGGTCGTGGATGCAGAATCCTCTGAAGATGGCTCTCTTCACGACGAAATAATTTTCATTCACCACAGATGACAATCCATCATTGGATTCTTCATTGAGAATCACTGAACTCCTGAGGGCCCTTAGAAGGCACCCGATACCTTGAAGAGGGAATGTGGAGAATGGTGAAAAATGAACATGTTGGAAGCCCTGAGCAGGGCACAATAGAAGTCCTGAGAAGGACGTCTAGATTTGAGAAAAAACAAATTATTGGATGGCCTCTCTTATAAATTTCGTGGCTGAGCAAAAGATGACTTGGATCCAGGCTGTGATACCAATTGATTTGCAATTCAGATATGAAACACACACACAAAACTAAATGCACAATGAAGAACAAAAAGTAGATAGCACAGAGCAGAGAAAATAGAATATACACGAAAATGGAGAAGAAGAATTAGAACAGAAAATAACCATCACGTTTTCTTGTGTGAGATAGGAGCGCCTTCTATAAGCAAGATTTTTTTTTCCTTCTCATTATTATTTGATTACAATAGAAGTTGCAACAACTAAGTAAATGCTTACAATAATAATTGCTAAAAGCACACTAAATGCTTGCAGTGGAAAGTGCTGAAGCGAACTACTGTCTATAATAGAAATATCTTAAACTAACTACAATACTAATTAAGGAGCGCCCCCTCATCCTAAGTGGCCAAGGAAGTGGGGCGCACTTCTTGGTGGACCAAATATATCATTTCTTTCTTTTCCCCGACAATAAAGATATGTAGGCACTGCAATGATATCAATAAATAAATCAGAGACTTGCCATTGTTTCAAGACCAAGTGCATTTACTTTGCACTAGATCTAAATCACTACCCTTTCCTTCTAAATCTGAGAAAAATCAATGCCCCAAAGGTGACATCGACTTCCTCCAAACTACCTAGCTTGTCACAACAAAGTGAAAAACTATTGCAAATGCAGAGATCCAGAAGCATAACAACTCATGAGCACATCTTTCATCCACAAAACAATCGAAAATAGAACAAATATTTTCTATGTCTGCCACATACCTGCCCCTAATGCCAACACACACAACCAACACATAATGGTACTCTGAAAACATAGGTGTAGCAAAAGCTTCCGCGAGACCATGAAGGTGCAGAACTGCACGATGGAAACTGACATAAATTCTCCGCACAAGCATTTAAAATACACAAGTGGTTCTTGCAGAATCCATATGCCTCTACAAAGAACACAACCTCGCAATACATAACTGAACCGATTGCAGACATATGTCCATATAAAAATCCTTCCCGCAACCTAAGGGACCACATGCCTTGCCACAACCCATATTGCAGAACTATTGCAAATGCCAACATGCGAAAGCACCACAATGCAGGGATCCCCGATAGTTGGTATCATTTTTTCACACAACAATTAAAAATAGAACAAATGTTCACTGCACCAGGAAAAAATATGCACAAAACTCGTGGCTACAATCGCAATATGTCTTTACACAGAGCGAAGGTGCGGAAGACATAACTACACTGAGTACCTGCATATGTTCATAGCAAAAGCCTCCAAGAAACATGGACAAAATCCATGGTCCAAAACTATTGCAGGTGCCAACGTACAAAAACACTGAAATGCGAGCATGCTAGACAATTGGTAATAATCCTCTACACAAGAATTGGAAATAGACCAAATTTCCACTGTGCCGGGCGAAAAAAATGTACAAAGAATGAAAGACATAACTATGCAGGATGCCGACAAATTGTTCAAGCAAAATTTTTCGCACACAAGTAGCAATGCATCGCACATTGCAATATTGAACATCTGCAAAATATTTGTTTTATGCAATCCAAGTCTCCCTCCCATTTTCGTTACTCTTCCATTGAATTGCAAAAAAGAGAAATATATCATTTCTTTCTTTGCCTCGGTAACAAAGATATACACGCATTGTAATGATATCAAAATGAACTAGGAACCTATTTCTTGCAACAATTGCATCAGATTCCTAACATCAAGACATATCTTTAGAAAAAAATGCATCTATCTGCATCTCCAAATGTAAATGAAAATGCAAAATACATCATCGCACAGAGTTCCCGCACATGTTCATCACAAAATTTTTGCAAGCATCGATGTGTGAAAGCACCACAATGCATATATGCCACATAATTGATATCAATTATCCGCTCAAGAATTGAAAATTGACCGAATGTTCACTGTGCAAGGCAATAAATCTATACAAAGCACATAAAAAATGACTATGCGTGATGCAAACAAATCGTAAAAGAAAACTTCCTCACACATAGGCAACAATGCATTGCACATCACAATAACTTTCGAAAAATGCAGTTATCTGCATCTTCAAATGCAAATGAAATTCAAATAGAACTATCAACACATATAGTTTTTCATATGATGAACTACAAGGGCATTAAACAAAACACCATAACTAACTCCAATTCAAAAAAACACATGCACTGTGGATGAAGCATATACTATTAGACAAGAAACATATGAACTAATTGCATCTATCCAAGAAACATAGGTGAATATCCATATCTGCAGACGCAAAATTAAAATTGGTATAAATGATCTTCACGAGAATTGAAAACAGATTGAATGTTCACTGTCCCAAGCAAAAAACCTGTGCAAAGCACCGAAGATATAGTTATGCAGGATGCAGACTAATTGTCAAAGCAAATGCTTCCGCACATAAGAAACAATGCATTGCACATCACAATGGATTTTGAAAAATGCACTATCTGCATATGATGAACAAGAACATGATTTAATAAAACACCAGAACAAACTCCAATAAAACACAACACTTGCACTATGCATGGAGAATATACTATTAGATAACAAGCACACAAACTAATTGCATTTGTCCAACATACATGACTGAATATCCATATCTGCAGACACAAAATAAGAATATGTTTCTAATCTTCCTTGCCATATAACACATAATGCACATGATTTCTTACCCTTTGACATAGATTTGCAGAAGCCCAACACCACAATTCCTGCAACTCGCAACACAAAAACACTTGAAAATTGACAACATTGTCTTTTTGAACGCCTTTTTTTCCCTATTAGCCTTTAATTGTCTTTGGCATGCACACTTTCTATAAGAAACCCTGACCCACTTAAATCACCTCTGCAAAAAAAACAAACAGTAATCAACCATTTCAACCAGTAACAGACCATAAGTAGTTTCACTACGCACAAGGGTTTTTCCTTGTACACCTTTGACTGTATTTTACCTATACAGTTTTTGCCAGTAATAGAATAGTGCTAACTGCACTATGCATGCAACCAAATTGGGTCAAAGCAAGATAATGGATGCACAAGATTTCTTACCCTCTGACATAGATTTGTAGAAGCCCAAATTCATGTCTAGTAAGTTGCTACTTGCAACACTTGCAACTTCTGAAGAACCTCGTCTATCTGGCTCGTAGCGCACTATATCATGTTAAAACACAAAGAACTCAACAACAATTACTTTGGAAAAACAAACTCAATAAAAACTCCTTGCAATCCATACAAGTCCTCGCACAGAATCATGCCATATAGTACACATAAATTTGTTTATATTTATTAAAATCTATCTATACATTGTATAGTAATAAATACATTTACATATTCTCTGGCCTACATCTTTTAATGTCTCCATTCAACAACTGACATAGTGGCATGCTTTGGGAACCGATATCGTCTCGGAAATTTGACACTCATACCTGCACCCCTTTCAACCATGTGCTACAATTGCATAATTAAATTGTCACCGTTGGCTCGACAATAAGATCTTGTTTTCAAGGACCAATCACAAGCCAAGAAACAAAATTGAATTACTAGCACCAAAGTTAAATAATAGAAAAAAACACAATTTTTTTATCAACACAAAAACAAATTCTCGATCAACGCATTACTATAGTCCAAGCCTTCAACAAAAACTAACAATAACATTAACATCACCCAAGCCAAAAATTTCCAAAAAATATATATTTCCCGCAGAACAATCATCAAATCAATAATAACAACAATACAACTACATACAACAATAATCACAATCACTTAATACCAAACAACTTCATTAGTCTTCTCCAACTAAAAGAATATTAACATCAAAGATATAAGCAAGGAAACGACACAACAAATATCTACCCTAAAAAATGAAAAATTACAACTACAACCTATATACCCACGTGCCCCTTTAATAATCACCTCCCCCTAACGAATAAATACCTAACCACATTCCCCCAAACATAAAAGCACACATAAGGTCTTATGATCAATACATGTCCTTGAAAAGTGGGATATTAAGCAAAATACATTAAAAGTAAAAGGGACCTAACGAAATACAAGAAAAAGTTATTTTCCATAAGCTAGAGATCCCTCATACTAAAACAAGTCAAAGCCTAATCCACTAGAAGACTTAAAATACAAAACTATAAACAAGACTCCAAC
>ML789844.1:580539-597096 GCA_009831015.1 Picea engelmannii
AACCATGTCAAAAGCTTTTCTAAAGTCAACAAAACAACAAAAAAGATTGGTTTTAGTATTGCGGAACTCCTCTGCAATGATCCTAAAGGTAACAAGATGGTCCATAGTTGAATGATATCTCCTAAACCCGGCCTGACCTTTAGCTCTTTTACCGTGACTTTTTAGCCAAAGGCTAATCTTCTTTTCCAAAATAATTCCATAAAGCTTGACTAAAATCAAGCTAATCATAATAGTTATATATATATATATATATAAAAAAAATATTTTTTGAAATATTAAAAGATTAAATGTAATTTCATTTTTAAAAGGAGAGCAACATATTTTTTCTATGACTATTTTTTATTTAAAAATAAAATAAAAAAATCAAAATTGGATGTTGTAAATGTTATTTTAATTTTTAGTTTATAGTTAAATATTTTTTTAATATATTTTAAATAAAATAAAATAATGATTTTTAATTGTTTATATAAGTTATTAGTATGTACATATATTATAAGTTTTCCTAAGATTTTAAAGTGATGAAGTAATAGAGTTTCTAATGTCTATTAGGGTTTTCTATATGTGTTTTTGGCAATTGTTGGAGGAAGGTTAATGCAGGCTATTCCTCATACTACTCTTTCTTTTGATGTCTTGATCTTTAAGGCAATTGCAATATGCATGATGAAAAAATCGTGAAAGCATCTCGCTTAGCTATTAAACCCTTAGTTTTAGTTTTCATTAATTATTATATTAATTGTAGTTGTAAATTCTAATCTTGTACAATATCTATTGCAAACAAATATTCAATAAAGGAACATAAAAGATACAATGGCAAATACAAACATTACATAGAGATTTTTCCCTTGGAAACCCAAACCGGGAAAACCAACGTATTCTATATCATTTATCATGTTACAATGTTTACAATACAAAATACATATAGGAGCCAATGGCATCCAAAACCCTAACCCAATGACCTAGATTAGTCCAAAACCCTAATTTTTTAACTGGAAATAGAAAACCATCGACAAAGAAACCATGTGCCAAAAAACCACCTAAATATAATGTAGTCCCAAAGAAGAAAAAATGCGGTCCCAAGGCAGAAAAAATGCAAAGAATATAACACATACCCAACAGTAGTTAGGTAAACTTCTAAACCTCTTCATCTCCTATATATCTATAAAGGAGACTCATTTATATAATCATATTATATTGTGCATTTGAATATCTTTTAATCGGAAGTAACCCCTTTAAATTTTTTTTCCAATCCATTCATTATTCCATTTCATATAGGCATTACATTACTAAATTAAGTGTTTCTTATGCTTATTTTATTATTTGGTACATAACATTTCATATCAAAGTGGATCATCCTTAATTTTGCACCTCAAAATTAGTGAGCTCACCATTTTCTCTACAATAATTTTTTTTTGTAAGGGATATTGGAATTGTGTGAGACTTGAAGGGTTGAAAATAAGAAATGTCAAACTATATCTGGTTAAAATTCGAGACCCTAAATCACGATACTACTTTCAAAGTTACAAGCCATACAAATTAGGTTTTTTTCCTAGTCTCGAAACCAGGCTTAACAATAGGTTTCAATAAAAAAATTCATATCTTAAGATGGTAAGGTCCACATTGATTGCCACCTATGGAAATAGAAAGACTACAAAACATGGTATTTCAAGTCCAAATTTTAATAAAAGAATGGTAATGTTGGATGCATGGGAATGCGTACAAGTTTACTAACCTGAAAAGTGCAAACAATAGCAAGTTTTGTGGTCATATATATTTTTATTGCCACTTCAAAATTTAATGGGACTGATGACATCGTGGAGAATACATATCATGATATTACAAGCCAAATTTCTAGATTTAATGGCAAACAAATTTAGTTTATTTACTGATTACATGATTAGTCTACAAATAAATCCTCAAATAAAGGCTTAAAATATATGTGAACTCAAAATTGACATAACTTTTGATGACAAAGTTTGATTAAGATAATTCAAAATTTGGTGTAAAGATAAAATAGAGGACAATACACTAGTAATTGCTTTGACATTTTAGGATAACTATTGAAAGTTTGGGTAATTAGGACCACATATGTATACCCAATTTTGTTTGATTAAGATAATTCAAAATTTGGTGTAAAGATAAAATAGAGGACAATACACTAGTAATTGCTTTGACATTTTAGGATAACTATTGAAAGTTTGGGTAATTAGGACCACATATGTATACCCAATTTTGTTCCATTGGTCCTAACAAGATGACCCACCTTCATGGATAAATGTAACAAATCAAATATTACTATGAACGAAAATTTTGAAGTCTTATCCATGACACAAGAGGAGAATCAAAATTTGTAATTTCTCTTATCCAAGTTGGAAGGGAGAATCACAACTATGGAAACTACAATGACCAAGAAGGTTGATTTGCAACATATGGTAAGCATATTAGACTTTCAAGCATAATTTCAAAATTTTTAGGATATTAACTAGTGGAATCTGAGAATGAATCTCGAAAAACTTAAGACTAAAATGCTAGAAGAGCTCCAAAAAACTATGAGGGAGGAAATCGAAAAAAAGGACACATCTCTCCAACACAATTACTCATCCTCATGAAAAGCATAAACATGACTTATTAGTACATCGAGAGAAAAACAACATCGAATCCCAACAAAGGAGTATTCATATTACTAGGATCCATAAAATCACGACTTCAACTCTAAACCAAGGAACCTATTTCATTCCCAAGATAGATATGAGGAAGTTTGATGGAAAGGATCCCATGAAATAGATATTCTAGATGGACCATTTTTTTTATCGACACCAAGTGCTAACTCTATAAAAGGTAATTATTGCATCTTTATTTTTAGAACCTTATCAATTTTGTGAGGTATCGATGACTTTGTGAATGAAAAAAGAACATTATTGTCTGTTGGTCCATTTTTATGGATGAATTGGTATCACATTGTGAAGGTAGTATGAGCAACAAATTCTTTAGTTAATTGAAAAATCTCAGGAAAATAAGTTCATTTATAGAGTACATTCAACAATTCCAAAAGTTGAGCCTTAGAGTGCAGGTCATTCCAAAAGATAAATTGTTGAATATCTCTATGGGTAAATTAAAAAAAAGAATCCAGCATGAGGTGTGTCTCTTTGAGCCTACATCCTTGGATAAGTCTATAAACATGAAAAAGAGAGTTGAAAGTAAAAGCATGGCTACTAGAAGGGTTGCCACTAACAATTGTAGAGTTTGCAATGTTCCTACTCCTATCTTAAAAGGTTGACACCTCAACAAATAGATGAAAGAAGGGTTAATGGAATATGCTTAAATTGGGGTAGTAAGTACATTAAGGGGAATAAGTGTGGTGAAAATAAATTATTTTACATAGAATGAGAAGAGGAAGAGGAAAAATATCTAAAACTATAGGAGCATATTCACACCATATCTTGGAATTCTTTGGCCATCATTAGCACTCCACAAACTCTCAAGGTAGGTGGATATGTTAGCACTCTGAAATTTCTTTGGGTTGCACCAAAGAAACCCAGAGGTAACCACAAACCGCTTGGAAACTGGAAACTAGCCTTCCCAGTTTCAGAGAGGGCTCTCTCATGCAACTCAGTCACCCAGTGTTACCTCAATATCTAGTTGTATAATCAATGTAATGGCTAGATCTTCATCAAAATCCAATTTTAAAAGATTGGGGAAGGGTTGAGTGTATATTCCATTGGGAAATGGAATCAAATTTTGAGATATATAATGAATATTAATACGACTATGTACTCCTGAGGGAACAGAGGAAAAGTAAGCATATATTTTAGCAATAAACGTTATTAAGATGATGACAAGACATAAATAAGAAAATCCCATTATGAATGAGAGCATCTAATAAGGATGAATTCTCAATTGTAACTTTAGAAGAAATAACATAAAGGATGACTACAATGAACAGAGCACCTAACAAGGGTGAATTTTGGACCTGCAATCATTAAAACATGACACCTGCAATTAACTATATGAAGGGAGCATCAATCAAGGATGAATTCCAATCATTTAATCTTAGCTATTCTTAGAAGAAAGAACAAAATGAAATGAATGTGAACTTAGAGGAAAAAAAACTGAAAGAGTACACCGTGATGAATATTTTCTATCAAAACCACTCTCTACTTGTATTAAAATTCATGAATATATACAGAGTTTTCCATCTACAAAGGAATGCTTTTCTCAAGCAAGTCGAACCCCTCTCCCCTGATTTCACATGGTCTTCATCCAACTCCTGAGCTACAACTTCAACAAAATTTGTCTGCATTGTGGAGGTGGGAAACCTTCTAGTAGCTGGCCTTGTGGTTGGTTTGCTGGGTTTCTGTGTCTCCTTTGCCTCATCAGTGAACTGTATCCTCCTACCCTTCTTCAAAATTGGATGACTTGGTGAAGGGCCCTCAATCTCCTTTTCTTTTCCCTTTTCTTATGCACTTCTTCTCTTTCCTGTGTTATCATAACTATGTGGTTTTTTGCAAAATGAACTCGAAACTATTAAAGGCAGAGGGGTCTTCAAAAATCAGCAGGAAACTTGCACAACATTAGCAGGGCTAGGGTTTGCTCAAATTAGCATAAGAAGATTTCACTGTATGAGAAGCAGGCTATTGAGAAAATATGCTAGCATGGAAAAAATAGGCCTCACTGGTTTTTACACATCAAAACAAGTGAATATGAGATGCGTAACGAATAATGTTACACAAAGCTTGCGTAGTAAGAGAGCCTGCACAGGATTTGCGTAGAGATGAAACTGGTTTGCGTAGCAGAGGATTCTTGGAGATTGCTTGAGAGGAAATGGATGATTCACAAGTCGAGGGTGCATGCAAATAGACAAAAGTGGCAAAGATACATGCACGAGTTGATAGAGGGAGTTTTCTGAAAGGGAAAGTACCCATTTTGGATGAGAAGGCTTTCCAACCTGTTTCAAGTAACTTGCGCAACACCTTTTCACAACACGCACATGTTTTCAGTTGCCAAGGTACAAACTAACATGAAATATGATCATAACTTTTTTGCTGGCTCAATCATATGTAATGGTGATCAATGATACCCTTTGAAATGACTTTCTATCCTGGACTTATGACTCGACTTTGACATACCACTTCCCACTTTGTGAAATTATTACAAACTCAAAAACCAAGGACCTTTACAAACTCTTTCATGTGATAGACATCCTATGGACCTTTAAAAAAAACTTCTTGTATTTCATGATGCGTAATGATGTATCATGAAATTCACACAAAACCATTTGACTCGGACTTATAACTTGACTCCCTTTTGACATGCAACTTTTTTTTTTTTTTTAAATGACCCAAGGACTTTGAGCCATTTCATGAGACAAACCACACACACACATTGTGACTCAATTAGGAATACTTTAGTCTTTCAAAGACCAAAATATGACTTTACAAACTTTTTGACAAACCTATACCCTAGCTATGAAAATCATGGTGCTAACAACTGGCTCCAATGGGGATGCTATCCTCCATGTGAAGTAGAAAATAACATTAGACCAGATGCCTTATCCATTGGTCTGATCCTGACACGAAAATTGCAACCTGCTTATTCTGCAAAAGCTGAAAGCCAAAAGTATACACTGCTGCAAGCTAAAAATGGAATGTTTTTTTTTTTTTAAATACAAAAGGGGAGGATCCGGTTATATTAAAATTTCAGGCTTACAGAGTCTTTTGGAGTGCCAGTTGTCCTGCCAAAAAAGGAAACCAGGATAGCTGGCCTCCCATGCCACTTGTTTTCACACAAAAAAAGAAACCAGGATGCCATTTGTCCTGCCCGAAGGAACCCAGGACGTATGGCCACCATTAGTTTGAAATTGTTCCAAATCTTACTTCTGGCAGCATAATGATAGTCTAACTGTGCTAGATCTCTAGTTCTGAACAAAAGAAAACTTCTAGCTATGAACATTCACAGTAGCAGTTACCCGGTGACTTCATCATCTTCGTCATTCTTTCTCGATCTGGCTGGAAGCGCGAAGGGTTGTGTGCATGTAGGGCATTGTTGTCCTGGTGATGTATTGGAATAGGAAACATACATCATGTCGAGGCGCTGACTGATTTGGAGGGCTCTATGGATTTGGTCGTCCACCATGTTGCGCATTTTAAATGCTTCGGGTGGAGGAGTGGAGGTTGGTCATGCCATTATCCCGGAGCGAAGGAGAGGGGAATTGGCTTCTAGACTCTGCTACCCTCCTTTTCTTCATTCACGCGGCTGCCTTGCTATCCTCACTGCTCTTCATGCTGAACCGCTTCCTCGAAAAATTCACTGACTGCTGAATTCTCTTTTTATTCTGTACTTCCCGGAAGTTATTCCTCGATGTAGCATGTGGTAGGTTCCCATACTGGGTCCCCTTCCTTGTGACTGTGCATCGTTCTGAGATCCCGAGGCTTGGCCTCGTCCATAAAACAGGTTGGGGGATCCCAATTATCCAGAATAATGAAGAGGAGATGTTTTGGAGGAACCTGGATGGGTTCTTTCGGAACAACCTCCTCCACATATGCCATGGGAGGCGTCCGAGGCTTCCTGGTTTTTTGGGCTTTCTATGTGCATATCATGGATAGCGCCCTTTCAAACTTTTGCTGTCACTTTTTGCGAGAGTCAAATGCATACCACACAACGCCTCTGTGATGTCGACCTCTTGCCCTTGGCATGTAGATAAGAAGGATTATAACCAGAATGCCAAATGGGTAAGTATCTTTGAACCAACCCTCCAAAGGTTCAAACTTCGTCCGATCAACCCCAAAATGCATTGTGTATCTATCGGAGCGGCTGATAAGAATGAAGGTGACCGTGACAGACTTGGTCATAAAGGCTATGCTCTTAGTGCTCTGGCCCTCCGTCCTCTTCACTCGCGTGAGAGGCCTTGTCCTCTGGTTTTGGCTGCTCAGGCTCATTCCCATCTTAATGATGGGGAGATGGGAGTCGGTGGCCAGTATTTATGGCCCTTCCCAACTCATCATCGCGTGTCCAGCCTATTCTACGTGTCACCCCATCTGGGGAGATGAAAATGGAATGTTGAATACACTACTACAATCTAAATGTACACACTACTGAAAACCAAAAATAAAAAATGCTTGACCAACAAGCTTATTTGGACACTCCTACTCTAATCTCCTGAAAATTACTGCTTGATCAAGTAATACAAAAGTGCCAGTACAACCAATCAAGCAATTGATCCAATAATAAATATTTCTGATCATACTTGAACAAAATCAAAACTGAATAATGTAATGGAAATGACCATTGATAACAAATTTGATCTTTATAATGAAAAAATGGCCAAGTGTTCCAACTGAAAAAATCCTCCATATAGGCGACTACCGGGTCATAAAAAACATGATTGCCAAATTTGTTTGCTGATCTCCAATATCAAAGGGAAAAAGTATCCATGTGTCATTTTTCTTATGCTAAAATAAAACTTCATAAGGAAGATTCTGAAATGAAGTAATTTGGGGTATTTTCTAATCTTCTAAAGATTTGAGCTCTCCCTCAATATATTTGGAAAATTCATCCAAAAACTGAATCTTGGCCTTTGAGCTACATTTATATGATTTTAAATAAGAGGACAAAAATGCAGGAAAGTTTTCATCACCCTCATCATCAATACACATATTGTTCCATCCTCTAAAACCTTGAATGGAAGGAAATTTTTCCACAAATTCTGCCTCCATCCATGTTTCCAAAAAGACAACCCAAAAAGTTGTAATAGTTCTGATAGATCTAGCAAGAAACCCTTCAACCCAACTCCTACACTTCCCTTGGAATGAATCATAAAAAAGTCTGATGAAAACATCTTCATGCTTGACTCTAAGAAACTCAGTAAAGTTACGAAAGTTTGAGATATGCTTCAAAGTCAAACTCATATCATCTCCACTAAATTTCAGACCATTTATTAAAAAATACTCATCCTTGGGTAAAGGATTTGGAAAACCATAAATATGTGAAAATTCGAAACATGCATACCTTGAAACATTGGTAGAAACATATGAGTTCTTCATCAAATCCAGTGGAGTCACTAGTACCTTCTTCAAGCTTTAAAACCTTCAGACAATGGAGCCTCCATTGACATTCTTTCATCTGGATACAACTGATAATGTAGTCGCTAGGTGGATGATTTACAAACTCATTGTGTCTGAGTGTTGTCCACCATCAACAATCAGATCTATTTTTTGTCGTTTCTCCCAGGGAAAGTTTAATTTTTGCTCCTCGACAACGGCGCCAACATGTTAGCACTCTGAAATTTCTTTGGGATGCATCAAAGAAACCTAGAGGTAACCACAAACCACTTGGAAAATGGAAACTAGCCTTCCCAGTTTCAGAGAGGGCTCTCTCATGCAACTCAGTCACCTAGTGTTACCTCAGTAACTGGTTGTATAATCAGTGCAATGGCTAGATCTTTTGTCAAAATTCAATTTTAAAAGATTGGGGAAGAGCTGAGTGTATATTTCAATGGGAAATGGAGTCAACTTCTGAGATATATAATGAAGATTAACACAGCTATGTACTCCTAAAGGAACAAAGGAAAAGTAAGCATATATTTCATCAATAAACAATATTTAGATGATGTCAAGACAAAAATAAGAAAATCCCATTATGAATGAGAGCATCTAATAAGGATGAATTCTCAATTGTAACTTGGAAGAAATAAAATAAAGGCTGACTACAATGAACAAAGCACCTAACAAGGGTGAATTCTGGACCTGCAATCATTCAAACATGACACCTGCATTTAACTATATGAAGGTAACATCTATCAAGGATGAATTCTGATCATTTACTCTTACCTATGCTTAGAAGAAATAATTGAATGAAATGAATGTGAACTTAGAGGAAAACACACTGAAAGAGTACACCATGATGAATCTCTGTTATAAAAAATACTCTCTACTTGTATTAAAATGCATGAATATATACATAGTTTTCCAGCTACAAAGGAAGGATTTTCTCAAGCAAGTTGAACCCCTCTCCCCTCTCCCATGATTTCACCTGGTCTTCATCCATCTCCTGAGCTACAACTTCAACAAAATCTGTCTGTAATGTGGGTGTGGGAATCCTTCTAGCAACCGAACTTGTGGTTGGTCTGATGGGTTTTGTGTCTCCTTTTCCTCATCAATGAAATGTAGCCTCCTATCCTTCTTCACAATTGGATGAATTGGTGAAGGGCCCTCAATATCCTTTTCTTTTCCCTTTTCTACTGCACTTCTTATCTTTCCTATGTGTGTTTGTTTTTCAAAATGAAATCGAAACTATTAAAGGCAAAGGGGTCTTCAAAACTCAGCAGAAAACTTGCACAACAAATTAGCAGGGATAGGGTTTGCTCGAATTAGCATAAGAAGCTTTCAATGTATGAGAGGCAGGCTATTGAGAAAATATGCTAGCATGGACAAAACAAGCATGACTAGTTTTTACACAACAAAACAAGTGAATATGAGATGTGTAGCAAGAGAAACTGCAACAGAGTTTGCATAGTGAAGAATGCAACACAAAGCTTGCGTAGTGAGAGAGCCTGCACAAAATTTGCGTAGCGAGGAAACTGGTTTGCGTAACATAGGATTCTTAGAGATTGCTCGAGAGGAAATGGTTGATTTACAAGTCAAGGATGCATGAAAATAGACAAAAAGTGTCAAATATACATGCACGAGTTGATAGACATAGTTTTTTGAAGGGAAAGTACCCATTTTGGATGATAAGGCTTTCCAACCCGTTTCAAGTAACTTGCGTAGTGCGTTTGCACAACACACACATGTTTTCAATTTCCAAGGTATAAACTGACATGAAATATGATCATAACCTTTTTACTGACTCCATCATATGTAATAAAGATCAATGATACCCTTTGAAATTACTTTCTCTCCTAGACTTATGACTCGACTTTGACATACCACTTCCCAATTTGTGAAATTATTACAAACTCAAAAACCAAGTACCTTTACAAACTCTTTCATGTGATAGACATCCTATGGACCTTAAAAAAAAACTTCTTGTCTTTCATGATGCGTAATGATGTATTATGAAATTCACACAAAACCATTTGAATTAGACTTATAAATTGACTCTGTTTTGACATGCAACTTTCTTTTTATTTTAAAAATTACCCGAGGACTTTGATCCATCTCATGAGACAAACCACACACACACACACTGTGACTCAATTAGGAATACTCTAGTCTTTCAAAGACCAAAATATGACTTTACAATTTTTTTGAAAAACCTATAACCTTAGCTATGAAAATCATGGTGCTAACAGGATATATAAATAAAAAATGGTAATAGTGTCATTAATGATGGTAGCACCCACAATTTCATTAACATCATATTAGCAAAGCTTCTCAATTGTTTTATACATCCAACACCAACTTTTCAAGTAATGATTGCACACGGTAGTACCACACATTTTTTAGGGAAATGCAATATAGTATTAAGCTTACTATGGGGTGGGTCACCCAATGATATCAATTCCAATGGGTGGTATTGATGTGGTCTTAGGGGTCTAATGGTTAAGAACATTTGGAACAACAACTATGAATTTTCATAAAGTTTTCATGATATTTTTCTTGGAAGACGAGGAAGTTGAGCTCATGAGTATTCAAGGGAGACCATCTAATGTGGTAAGCTCTAACAATATGTAAAAACTAATAAAAAGTGAACATTGAAGAGTAATTTCACAAATGTTCTTACTAGATGTTCAATAATCTAAGCCTTTTTTCACATGAATCTCCAAAAACTATCAACAATTCCAAGGTATTTGTTGAGATTCCCAAAGGTATTCCTCTTGAGAGAATGATCATGCTATTCAAAACATTATATGGATCCTCACTCTTATCATCAAGACTTATAAATAAAACTATAGCTAGAAGAGTGAGATTGAATGCATGGTCGAATACATGCTAGAGCCTAGCATAATTCAAACAAGCTTAAGTACTTTCCCCTCTCTAGTGGTGATGGTTCACAAAAATATTATTCATAGCATACATGTCTAGATAACTGATAACTAAGAAATCTTGCCATTAAATATAAGTTTCTCATTCTTTTCATTGATGATTTATTTGATGAATTGTAGAGAGAAATTTTCTTTACTAATATGGATCTTTATTTAGGATATCATTAGATTAGATTGAGGGAAGAATACATTCCCTAAACAACTTTTAAAATGAATGAAGGTTATTATGAGTTTTTTGGGATGATGTTTTTCCTTACTAATGCACCCTCCACATTTCAAATCTTGATGAAATTTATTTTCAAGCCCTTTCTCTAAATTTGGGCTGGTATTTTTTGATGTTATACTAATTAACAACAAATATTGGGAAGATCATGTACAACCTATTAATAAGGTATTTCAATTGTTGGAGGAACAATAGCTATATGGTAAGCATTCCAAGTGTGCCTTCAAGGTTCAAGAAGTGGGATATTTGGAGCTTATTTTCTCATGATAATGCAGAGGTAGACCCTAAAAGAATTAAAGCTATGGTAGAATAGCCATTTCCCAAAAACCTAAAGAATATCAAGGAATTGTTAGGATTGAAAAGATATCAATACAAGCTTGTTAAGGACTATAGTATAGTAGTATCATATCTAATAGCATCACTAAAAAGGGATGCATTTCTTGGACTCAAGAAGCAACCCAAAATTTTGAGAAACTTAAAAAGTCCATGTGTGGCCATGATTAAATTCACAAAATCCTTTATTTTGGAGTGTGATGCTGTAACACCCTATTTCCCCCAATTTGTAATTAATCATAAAATAGGAATTACCATGCTAATGCATGAGGACAATGTAAATGTATTATTGTTTGAGTTGCCAATGACTGACTGTGGGGGTGAAGCCTTGAAATTACTGGCCATTATATCACTAGAGGAAGAATGTGAAAACTATAAGAGAGGGTTCATTATGAAAAATAACCCCAAATTTACCTTGATGAGGATGACAACCTCCTTTGGATCCCAAGGAGAGAAATCATTTAATTAAGAAAGGACCAATGGTTGAATTATCAACCACCCCCATGAATGGAAACATGGGCTGTCAGCCCAAAGTACCAAAGGGACCTGCAGACTTGAGCTTCCTTCTGACAGAAGGAACAGGATAGGTCGACAAACCTTCCAAGGTAAGAGGGATACACACGGGAGAGGAGACACCGGACAAAAAGAGTGTAATCTCGCAAGGGAGATGCGCAGAGCTCTCCAACGAGTCATGAACTGAAGGCTACGAGCTTGATGCCGAGGAGCATATGAGAAACCTCATTGAGGCCATAACCGAGAGAGAGAAAGATCTGAGTTACAGAGAACATGACCCAAACAGAAGCAGAAACGGAGGAAGAACCCTCGAGAAGTGTGAGAATTCCCTGGTGATATCATGGCTTGGCACAGGGGTGGCCAGAGTGCTAAGAATGAATGCCTCGGTGCCTATGGTTGGGTGGAAGGATGAACACTCATAGTTAGTTGGTTGGCGACAACCTGTAATAGATAAGCAATCTCCTGCCCTATGTAATTTATCTGTAACTGTGTATGAATTGGCTATACTCTGTATGTTGCAGGAATTGTGCATGACTTATTAATGGATATAATGTATTCCTTTTATCACTGCTTGGTTGTATAATTAGGCCAATAAGAAATTATATGGTTAGGATATGTTTTATACTCATAAATACTTGTGTCCTATGGTGGCATAAGCTCGAGTCATGAACTGTGTGTTCGTTGACCATGAATACAGTTTCATGTACGCATGTAAACCTTCCTAATCGTTTTGAGTCCCTTGGAGGATGAAGCCTGTTAAGCCCAGAAGAAGAGTGCAAGGCTCTTAAGTCCTTCATAGCTGACGAAGCTTAGGAGGGATAACACTTGTAGAGTGTTCCTTAAACCAAGGTGGATTGCAGAGGAAGGGACAAAGGTTTGAAACCTTTGGAGACTGAAATTATTCAAGGTCTAGAAGCAGAGAAGGCTCTAGAGGAAAAACGGTCGATATTGGAGGAATGCAGAGACAAGGACGGACAACCGTCAGATCTACAGAAGTAGCAATAACCTTAATGCTTCATGCCCAAAGGAGGATTTCGACGTTCGGGGAAACAGAGGTAGAGATCCCTTCGAACGCGCGATACACGAGATCCTGACAGGAAGTTAGACCGTCAGATATCAAGTTGGACACATGTCGACCAATGGAAGAACCAAAGGAGGGACGCGTGGCAGTCGGGCAACATTTCGCTGACTCACAATTGGGAGTGGTCAAAGGGAAAGACTACAACAACTCACGATACGCGAAATAACGATGTGATCGTGGCTGTTGATCCAGGAGTGGTCTGGACCGTCGATCGTCTAGAGGGAGATTTCAGCATCTCAGGAGTCGAGGGTTCGAAGGAAAGAACCTTAAAATGTGCGTGTCATGAAATCTCGAACTCTTCGAAGAGGAAATCAAGCCATCCATTGTAGAGGACGCATGGCAAGAGCTCAACATTTCGCTGACTCATAGAGCAAGAAGGTCAAAGAACATATTGTTCGAACTAGCGATGTGCGAAGTCTCGATTTGATCGTAGCCGTCCATCAAGGAGGGCACGTGGCGAAAGCTCAGCGTTTCGCCTACTTGTGACTCGAAGGAGTCAATGGGAAAGGTTTTAAGGACTCATGATACATGAGATCGCGAAAGGATCCAGACCATTGGATCCAAGCCACGGGAGAACCGTTGGATCAAAACCTTTGCGTGGTATCGCGTATCGGGGGTTCAAAGGTTGAAATAATTTCTTTTCGATTGCATAAGTCGCGAAGTGCAGAGCATCGAGGGCTCGTGTGAGCACATGGAACATCCGTTAGGTGGGGACCGCGTGGTTGATAGGTGGTGGACACATGTCGCCTAGGAAAGAGTCAACCCATTGTTGACTTATCATGTTTCGAGGTTTCGAAGGGTGAAGAAGTTGCACCTTGATTGCTAAGTTCGCGAAACGTTGAGAGCCAAGGTCTCGTGCGACGGGCGGCAGTGACACAAATCGTAAGCAGAGTACAGCGAAGGAGACAAGTGGCATGTACGCGTCGCTTTGGCAGAATCCACGTAACGTTGACTTTTCATGTTTTGGGGATTCACAAAGGAGGAGCACGAGGGCTCAACACTCCAACTCGCGAAGTCGCGAGTTGCGAGTAGTGCTAGTGTTTAACCTAGCCTACGATTATATGTAGCAAGTGCTAGTGAGGAGTCGAGAGCCTCGACTCTCCAACTCGTGAGTTGCGAAAGGTGCTTGCGCTAAGGCCAGGTTGTGGTCACTTGGAGGAGGATAAGGGAAGGGATGGTCTGTGCTAGGCCCCATAGAAATTTATGGATTCTGTCCCTTGAAGAAAAGAAAAAAAAATTTAGTTTCCATAGTTGGTGTGTGACAAATTGGTATCAGAGCATGGTTACAACACTTGGCCTTCTTGGGATCATGTATGAGTCACGTAAGGAGATATAGTTATCTGCATTTACTCCTTGAGGAGAAGGATTGCAGATTGAACTTGTGTTTTTGGGAATTCTTGTTGAATTTCAACAGAAGAATTTCTTTAACCCCTTTGTTAAAGTGATGAATACTCTTACCTAAGTAGGGATATGCTAATTAACATTGATAATAAGACTTGAATGTGGATAGCTGAAGGTGGCAGGGTTCTGTCAAGGGTAGTTGAAGGACGAAAGCTGAAAAACATGATGTTAGTGACACCGCCTCTAAGCATGGGCAATTGGAACATTAGGCAGTGATGATGGCTGGTTATATAATGGTTAATACCTTTGTGGGCCTAAAGGAATCTGAGAGGATCAGGTAGGATCCTTGGTTGTATAATTACTGCTTTATATTAAAATCGGAGTATATAACTCCTCGTGACCAGAGAAAAGTAAGATGGGTAAGACCCTATGGACACTGAAGCAAGGATGTTTTCTTGCTAAGACGTTGTCGCATAAAGAGGAAAGTGACCCTGGTTGGTTATAKCCATGAGAGAAGACAACACCAACAYGAGGTATGACTATGAGATTAGTCCTGTAAGTGACGGAAGTTTCAAACTAAAGGACACTAATGATGAAATTAAACTATCAAGTGAATGCATTAGGTAAAAAGGTGCAATAGATGCACCTACATATACATGAATGTGTATACRTGATCATAAGGATGCTTGGAAGATCCTTGGAAAAAAAAAGAAAAGGGATATAGAAGTYRGATATGTCCATGTGTGTGAATGACATGGAATGGGTGCAAGCAATGAGCTTGCATGATAAATGTTTGGTTAGGTTTGTGTGTGTTATGMTTGAGTGCATGGATTTAATGCGTTGTGAAGCTTCTTGATATAAAGCCCGATTTAATACCAGTTAGGTATGAATGATATTACATGTACAAGAACATGTATAATGTAAGAATATAGGTATACTAAAGACACGAGGTGATTGCGTAAATGAGGGAAATATAAAGCAAGAATCGCTCTTGTCCAGATCAAACAAATACTATGGATGCATGGCTGGCCCCATTCTGAAGAGTCACGAAAGTTCTGTTCCAAGTAATAGCTTGAGGGGACTGTATTCCCTTTTCTCAGGGAATACTAATATTCTTAGATAGAAGGGTAAATGAGCAAAGATGTTATGTTGTCATAATAAGAGGCAAATGATTATGCCTTTGGGAATCACATGAGAAGGATTGTGAACAATCCCGAGTTGGCTGATCTTAAAATTAAAGATGTATGTGGGCCGTGAAATATACCTATGACAACTACATGCAGGCTTAGGATTATGAATATGGTTAAATACATCATGGATGTAAGTTAAAAAAAATAGAATACGTAATTAGGTACATGACAAAGATGCATGTTTATATTCCTTAAGGGAATATTTGGTAGACAGCTAAAGCTAACTCAAGGCTGAGGCCATAAAAAACAGTGATGGATATTCAATAAATAAGTTTCATGCTGAAGGAGTTCCTTGTGGAGGAACCGTGTGAAGACTTTGTCAGGAAAGCGAAGTCACAACCTTAATGACTGCTGAGAATTAAGCAGTAAGCCACAAGCTTATATATATACACTAGAATCCTGGATTATATTTTGAAAAATATCATGTAATGAATAAGAAGACTAATAAATGAATATCGACCAATTCTTATAACCGAATGGTAGTTTGAAAGATGCACATGTTCATGATTCATTATGGGAAAAATATTTTTCTATTAAAGCATGCTGAAGTATCCTAAGAGTTAGGATGAGCCTAACTCGGGGCTGCTCAGAAAAAGAGCAGTTGTGGAAACCGGTATAGTTGGTAAGAGGCAAGTAAACCCCCCGAGTATGATTAAATGAATAAATGAGTACGTTTAACTGATAAGTCTTGGTTGAAGCCATGATTAAGAAAAGACAATAAGGCCTTAGAGATAACTCAACTAGGCTGAACTCTAGCCCTAGCGGTGTAGAAAGAGTTGGAAGAAGGGGAGAGTCCCCAATTATTTCCTCGCTGAGTATTATGTTTTCTCTTGGATGAGAAAGTTGGTATGCCAATGAAAGTAAAAAGGTTTTGACACATAGTGATAAGGATTGTATT
>ML789844.1:628851-656588 GCA_009831015.1 Picea engelmannii
ATATATATATATATATATATATATATATATATATATATATATATATATATATATATATATATATATATATATATATATATATATATATATATAGATACGCAGGTATCTTAGAAAAGGGCCAGCCCACTACTTTTGTACAGATTGATATGGTATGTAATGTTTCTTAGATGAACTAATTTTGTAAAGCAATCGAACTAGAGCAGAGAAGAGAAGGTATATCTTGAGGATTAGATCACTGGCCGAGGAGACTGGTGCAATCTAGTTCGCCTCATATAGATATTACCCATTTGAGGAGAGTTGTAAGTGCACGATGTGAGATTACAAAGCTACCATAATAAGAGAGCTAAGAGCCAAATCTTTGTGGACGTATCCCAAGAGGGGGTGAACCACGATAATACTTGTGTAATGTGATGAATGCATGCATATATTTGTCATACTTTTAGTAGTTAAACGCCATGTGTAATGAATGAATGAGTTATTATATTGCTTGGTTAATTGCTATTGGGATATCAAGAAAAGATGCCATGAAGGTTAAAATATAAAAGAGAATAACAATAGTTCGTAACACAAGTTGTAATAAATGGTTTAGAATATAGATCCCATATCTCACACTCAATCCTAGGATGTAAACATCTAATTCTTACAACCACCCATTTAAAGCTATCTCGGGTGAGACTGCACAGTGCATTCTGTGTATTGTGTTGCCTTTTGGTTTACCAGAAGGGCCGATAGTTTTAGGCTTTGTTGGTACCCTAAAAGATATGAACCCTGGGTCAACAACGCAGGTAGTAGGGAAGAGTAGTTCAACTAAACCAACATGTAACTTATCTCTCTTATATTTATTGTAGTTGTGCTCCATGATCACATTGGTGTACATGGTGTGTACATATTGTTTATTGTGATATTTTTAGCATTTGGTTCATAAAAATCACTCTAGATTTCATAAAACATATGAATGAACTAACTCATTCTTTTGGGAGAGAATGAAAAATAACATTATATATGTGACACATGCCAAGGAAATAGAGGGGAGACAATAAAGACACTTGGGGAGCTATACCCGGGGCACAACATATCACCCCCAAATAGATGGTCAAATTGAAATAGTTAACAAGTGCCTTGAAACCTATTTAAGATGCTTCTCCTTGGAAAAACTGCACCAATGCACACAATGGATTCCTCTTGCAGAATGGTGGTACAATACCTTTTATCATGAACTTACCAAAATGATCCCATTTAAAGAAATTTATGGCCAAAATACCTTGTTAGTCACTTTAGACTTACTAGGCACTTCAAAGGTTCAAGTAGTGAGTGATACACTCCATACTAGGGAATCCATTCTTCAAATACTAAAGGACAACATGGTTATGGCCCACAATAATATGAAACAACAAGTAGATCAAAGTTTCCTAGAACAAACCTTTGCGGTAGGGGATATGATGTTTCTCTGACTTCAAACCTATTAAAAAACATTACTAAAAGACAAAAAACATAAAAAATTAGCACCAAATTTCTATGGACCATATAATATTATTCAACGCATTGGACAAGTGGCTTACAAACTGGCTCTTCTAGCCAACTCTAAGATTCATTTGGTCTTTCATGTGTCCTATTTAAAAAAGGTTGTGGGATCAAAGTGTAATGTGCAAACAAACCTACCATAACTTGATGAAGAAGGCTCCATCTGGCTTCAAGTGATAGTAGTTTTATATACTAGAGAGAGTTAATTACATGAGCACATGATCCATGAAGTAATTATCCAGAGTAAAGACATGCCACTTGAAGATACAACATGGGAAACAACCTCGGTTTTACAAAAATTTCCTCATATTTATCCTTGAGGACAACATTGCTTTTGAAGGGGGAGGGCGTGTTAAGGTCCCACCCTAACCTCCCTACTTTGAGTGACATAGGAGTTAGTTAGATATTGTATGCATCCATCCTCTTTGAATAAGGCCTATAGATAGTAATAGATATTTATTCAATGTAAAGAAGGTCCACTAGGTAGTTGGATCCCATTTATCATGGGACCACAAGTGGTTAGGTTTTTTCTATGTAAAATCTATTTAAAGATATAGGAGACTATAAAATGTCTTGTGTTGTGTTGTGTATTTGGAGCTCTACTCAATGGAAGGTACCCCCACTTGAAGAGGTAAGTGAACATTGTATTCTTATTTTCATTATTAATATTCAAGGGTATCTTTATATTTTCTATTTTATTGTCTCTTGTTCATGGCCATTAATTTGGAATTATATTAGATGTATACCTGGTTGTATTTCTTTGTTCAAGGGTTATGGAAACTACAACTTCAAAGTCACAGAATGAAATACTAATTCAAGGTCAAGAAAAATAGAATGAGATGAATGTTGTAGTGCTATAGAGTTTGTATGAAATTCAAAGTCATTTGCATCAGGGACCAACCACGAGTAATGCAGGAACAATTTACTCCAAGAAGAGGCATCGTAGTACTAGATAATAAACACCTATTGGGAAGTTGTCAATAGAATCCTATGAAAAAGATACAACTACTCTAACTGAATCATCTAGAAATGGCACACAGCCTGCTTCCCATTAACATAGGAATAAGAAGCAATCCAAAAACCCCTTGTGGGAAGAATTTAGGAAAGCTAAGCCATGTACTTTTGATGGCGAGTTAACGACAAGTGAAGAAGTGAAAGCATGGATTTTGGGACTGAAAAATTATTTCCAGGTACATGAATATTTAGGAAACATGAAGGCAAGAGTGGCCATTTTTAACATGAATGACTGAGCTTCTATCTAGTGGGAATACATTAAGAATGCTAAAAGGATCATTGTGAGGAAAATTACTGGGAAGTAATTTGAAAAGTATTTTAGAAAGAAATAACTGTCCAAAACATGCTATGATGGAAATATCAAATAGTTTCATGAGTTGAAATTGGGACAACTGAAAATGGATGACTATGTCAACAGATTCTTGGAGATGTTGAGGTATGTTCCCTACATCAGAGATGAGAAGGTTAAAATTCAGTGCTTTCTTAGTGACTTGAATCAATCCTATCAAGATAGGATTGAATTTTATGAGCCAAGAACCCTTGAAGACATAATCTAGAAGGAAAATCACTACTACGATCAATCTAAGTGTAGACCATAGTTTATCAAATATTGGAAGGATAAAAGGAAGGAAAAGGATGATTAGAGGAAGAAAGGATTTAAGCCTCATCAATACAAGAATTAGGTAAAGAGATATAATCTAATCCAATCCATCCGTCATGGAGTAGATTCCAAAAAACTTATCCCATATAGAGTGAAAACAAGCCAGTAGAGACAAATGGATATAAGACTAGGGAACAATAGAAATGGAAAATTAAATGTTGGGGTTGTAGGGAAGATAAATTACTCTGAGATTGCCCCCATAGGCAGGAAAATAACAAGAGAAATGGTAACATTCAAGAAGATACGATAGTCAATAACATAGCAAGGATCTTTCATCAATTTCAGGCTACTGTAGAACATCGATAAGTAGACCACCATGCATTGATGGTGGAAGTAGAAGGTAAGATTGCTCAACAATATATTTCCATTTTGATTGACCTTGTATATAACCTTAGCTATGTTGCACCAAATTTTTTTGACTCTTGTGATCTCTAGAAGCATAAGCATAGGAATTCATGGTTAGTGTAGTTGGCTACAGGGACTAAATTAAAGGTGAGTGAGATGGTGGAAGCATGCCCATTGGAGATGAATGGGATACAAACATGGGAAACATTGAATATCTTTCCCTTGGGATCATATGATATTCTAATAAGAATGGCATAGTTGGTAACACATAGGGTTAAGCTAGATTGCTACCATAAAATTTTTGAATGTGTGGATGATGATGGAAACCTTAGAACAATGAAAGGAATTTCCAAGCCTATTTCCATAAGGAAGGTTTTAACATTATAGCTAAAGAATTACTCAAAGAAAGGATTCCAAATATATGTTTTCCATCTATTGGATACAACAAAAAATGAGTTCTCATAATTGAATACTATATGATACTCCAATAACTTAGGGATGTGTTTATGGATGAGATACCAGGATTGCCTCCTAAATGGGACATTTATTCTCAATCAATCTCATGCCAGGAGATTTGCCTATATTCAAAGTTGCTTATAGGACGAGTATCCTTGAATTGGTAGAGTTAAATATGCAGTTGAAAGAAATGTTAGGAAAACGATACATTAGGCCAAGTGTGTCTCCTTTAGGAGAACATACACTATTTTTGAAGTAGAAGGATGGTACCCTCAAACTGTGTATCGATTATAGACAACTAGATAAAATAACTATAAAGAATAAGTACCCATTTCCATGGATTGATGAATTGTTTGATCAACTGAGGGGAACACTGTATTCTCAAATATTGACTTAAGGTACAGATATCATCAAGTTAATATCAACGATGAAGATATTCACAAGACAACATTTATGACAAGATATGGTCATTATTATTTCATGGTGGTTCCATTTGGACTCTCTAATGTAACAAACACCTTCATGTTTTTGTTGAATAACATTCTTAGTAAATACTGACAAAATTTTCAATCACTTCCTAATTAATTAGCAAGCAACTGAAAAGTTGTGCATTTAATTATCAATCCAAGGTCATATTGAACTTATGAATTTTTGTGCACCGTATATGGAAGTATGATGTGTAATTTCCAATGGGTTGTAGTAATTCTAAGTGAATTTCACAAGGAAAGATATAAATATGCTTTATCAAGTCACCAAATTAAATCACATGATCGAATCCACACTTGTAGGAGTAGAAACACACTTTTGCAGGAAAGTAAATGTCACACTTGTAGGAAAGTAAATATCACACTTGCATCAAAGACAACTTGTTCAAGTATTAAAAATATCTTGATTAATTTGAGAGATATATGATGGATCATGTACTGAGATGCAATAAACCTCAAGCTGTAGAAATCAAACCACACTATATCATGAACAAATGTTGTAAGAAAAGGAAATAAACTAACCTAAATTGCAAACAAAACAATTGTTAGCCAAAAAAATAAATGTTGTAATGTGAGTGCAGAGTTGCAATAGCAAGAGTTGCAACAACAACAATTGCACCATAGGAAATATTACTGTTACGACAAAGTATTGAACAAATGGATTGCTAGAAATAAAATATGCAAGAGAAGATACAACTACACATTCATTGGTTAGAAAAAAGGGTTCTATAATGTCATCATGGAGTGGTAGCAACCGGAGTTGCAACCATGGGAAAATACCAAAGTTACAACAAAGTGTTAATAAAGGAATTGATGGAGATAAAATAAATATATAAGAGATGCTATAGCTACTTATATACAATACATAAGATACAAAAAATACCGAGCTAAGGAAGGGGGCCTAACTCCTTAGATGAGGTACTAGTTTAAGAATGCAGTAAGGTGCTAAATGCTCAACACAACAACACTTGGACAAGAATAAATAAAAAATATTGCAGAAAAAATGCATAGATCAATACAATCTTGTTCACTAACTTTTTTCTTCCTCCTCTTCGTCCTCACGAATGAGAGAGAGAGAAGGGGTCTTTATACATAATATTTTCTTCTAAATTAATCAAGCAAATCAATGGTCAACCATGAGAATCAAGCTCTTCCATCTCATTACATTGTTTTCTCCAAAAGATATAAAATATCAGGTACATGCTCACTTCATCAACCATAAGGAAAGTGGCAGCTAAGTCATTCATTCCTTTCTAGGCGCCCAATTTATTTTGTCATCCTCCTTCTTGAAGGATTTAGTTGTTTGACTTCCTGGATGATTCTTGGATGATAGTTGTGTGGTTGAATAATGCACTATTACATCAGGAGTGAAGTTACAACACCCATATCATAGTTGCAAGAGTGGTCTTGTTGCGATAGTTGTTGCAAGAGTTGTAGCACTGTGAGAGTTTCAACTTAGAGATTTGAAAAAATCATAGGTTTATAGAAACCAAAGAGTTGCAATACCAAGGATTTGCAATGCCAGTCATGCGGTGAGAGTTTCAACAACAATGAGAGTCATAGCAACGAAGATTTGCAACAAATCATACTTACGAGTTGCAGCTCCTGAGTTTGGAAGGTACGTGTGCATCCTTGTTCCTATAAACCATTGTTAGAATAGAAATGTGATAATCTCTTGAAAATGCATAATAATAAGTATTGAAATGGCATGTTGAGAGAATAATTATACCTTGACCAAAAATGCATCATTGTGAATGAAAAGGGTACTAGTATGGAATGAAAATGGAAAAAATGGTGTACAAAAGTATTGGATGGGTGCTACAAATATATCAACTTGAGCACCCATCATCTCCACCTAGCCGAATTCATTACATGTTCCCATGCAACCAAACAATTATTTTGAGTCTAAGAGGGTGAGACTCCCTTGGAGGCTGTTGATGCCATAATTAGTTTTCCCTAACGCAAGACTAGAAACTTATTCCTCATCTTGGTATCCTTATAGAATTGCAACAAGACCTTCTCCTAAGGTTTCCCCTACTAGTTCTTGTGTAATAGCAGGGTCCTTCTCATGTGCTTCCATTGTTTCTTTATCCTGTACCTCCCTTTCTAGTTCTGGTGTACTAGCATAGTGACTTTCCCTAGTTTTTCTTGTGTGAAAACAAGGGAATTTTTCTCTTCTAGTTCTTGTGTGTCAGTAGGGTGAATTTCCTCTGCTGGTTCTTGTGTGACAACAAGGTAACTTTCCTCTATTGGTTCTTGTGTGACAACATGGTGAATTTCCTCTATTGGTTCTGTAGCAATGGATCCTCCTTCCTAGGCAAGGTATTCTAACCTATCCAAATGCCTCTCCTTTCTGAGTTCATCTCCAAACAAGTTGAGAGAGGTTATAATATTCCTATTCCTCCTCTTAAGCATCCCGTTCTTCCTTAAAAAGTGATATATACAAAGGCACAAGAAAATGGGTACTTACTAATTTAGATTTTTTTTTTTTTTTTTTTTAATCTTGGCCAATCTGGGGTAGCAATGACCTCATTTTCTTCCAGAGTTGTAGCTTCTTCTTCATCCTTGTAGACCTCTAGAATTGTAGTAAGGCTCTATCCTAAAGTTTCCCTTGCTGGTTGTTGTATAACAACAAGGCTTTCTGTCCCCATCTCCTCATCAGGCGTAGGATCGACATATTTTTGACCATCCCCCATCATATCCATAGGGTGAAATTCCTCTGTTGGTTCTTGTTGGCGCACAATGGGTATACCCGAGGTTAATCATTAATAAACCAACATAAACCTTATAAACCAGACCTTTCGACATCACCTACAAGTAAGTGAAGTCTCACCCAAGACATCTATAGGGGATGTAGGAGCCAAGTTTCTGTAGCGATGAGGGGAACTGAGGTATTCAACATGACCATCCTATGCATTATCCATTCATTTATTGTGTGCACAATTTACATTACTTATCATGCAATATACCCTGCATGCGACATTACTCCACTTAAAATTCATTCATTCATCATCAACTTAAGTGCATAGGATCATAACAACCTGTATCAATGACATGTTAAAAATTTACCATCATTATGCAATAACAATAAACAATAAACCGATCTATACTAACCATCCATCACATGCGTTAGAAATGTAACACACATAAGCAACACATTGAGACACAAGGTTTTAATGTGGTTCATCCCAAACTAGGCCATGTCCAAAATGAATGGCTTCTTATTTTATTCATTCATAATCTCCTTACAGCTACACATTGCGCTTACAAAAATATATATCTTACAAAAATATATATTAGTTGACATGTCACATTACCCAAACCTTCCTAATCCATTCTACTACAGTGTGAGCCTAACTCCTGAAAAACTTAGTCATGTCTCAAAACAATCGAACACTTAGCCAATTCTTCGCTCATACATTCTTGAATCTCCCCTCTACCCAAAACCCATTACATATTTATAGTTTTCTATTAGGGCTTATCCTGTTACAACATGTTTACAAAGTGGAAAAATTGTCCCAAAAATTTCTAACTAACTCCCATTTCTTGTGTGTTGATTTCCGATAATGTGCTAGCTACTACTTTGCAAAAATGTTGCATGATCCTCTTTTGTGTGATTCCCAAAATTTATCTTAAATAACATTCTCCAACATTTTTTATGTGACAACAAGGTCCCTCTTTTTTTCCTCCTCTACTGGTTCTTTTATAGCAGCAAGGGTTTTCCTTTTCTGAGTTACATCATTGGAAGTGTATTTTTCCCTCTTCTTTCTTCGAGTAGGCACATATGTTGGCATTTTCTTTGTCCTCCCCAATATTCTGGTTGTGATTTTTCTCCATGTTACCTCTATATCACTCTCATGTATACCTTCATTTCGTTGAGGAGTTACAACAAAAAACTTAGGGGTTTCTTCTTGAGTGGATGCAATTATGGGAGTTGCAGTAATCTCAGTCTCTAGAGCTGCAACAAATATGGCCTCCAGATCTACAACAAACACAACCTATAGATTTGCAGCAACCACAACTTTTGGTGTTGCACCGCCGTTGTCTCATGGTGGAGTTGTAGCAACTGAAGCTCCTCTGGGTAGGTTTAAAACCACCACTGGTTCTCTAAATACCTTTATCCATGTCCTGACCTCCTTGTGCAATGCATGCTCAGCTAGAATTTTATGAGTCCATAGTGTGAGAGGGATTCCTTAGGGTGGACATATATCTATGCATGTGCGGCCATGGTATACAACATCCTCCAGAGGAAAAATGGCATATTCGCCAGCGTACCATGTTGTAGGTGTCCTAGGAAGAGAATATACTATAGATATATGACCCTGTAGTGGCCTTCACAAGTGATGTACTATTGCATCACCATAAAAATGTCTTTCCATGGACTCGATAGTGAGGTTATGTTGAATCACATTCCTTTCTTGACTATGAATTCTCCTAGTTCGAGGAACCACTTCAGGATTTCAGGCTTCGACCTTCGTTAACAATACCAAATTTCCCCTATGCAAGGAAGCCCAATTACTTTAGCTATCACCTCTTATATCACTTTTACCACTGTTCTTTCCACTTAGGTCCCGATTTATTTGAAATTAATGATAAATTCGAGTGCCATGTTGTCGTCATACCCTTGTAGACTATTTAGGTACTCCATCCAACCTCCTTGCTAAAGAATCTCTTTGATATTATCATATGCCTCCAACAATAATGTATCTGTGGGTTTCCTATGGTTCAATGAGCCCCCCATTATTCCTACTTAAAGCTCAAGCAACTGTGGATGAAAAACAAAATAAACGAGCCGGGTGGATATTTTGAAATATGGAAAGGAATGATTGTATGATGAGGTAATTGTGTCGTAGGTTGGGTGATTATGAGTGTCTGACAGGATGGTGAGCGATGCAATCCGGTCATGAAAATGCCAATCAATGTCTATTCATTACACAGTTTAGGATACATACCTTTTGAATTACCATATGTGGTTGTGTTGGCCTGTACATTCATCACGTTGATGTATGGGCCCTACAGGACAACTATGGACCTCATCAACATTGAGAGTTGCAGCACCAGTCCAAAGTTGAAATAACAAAGATATTGAGTTGCAACAATGTTCATATTTGCAACAATGTTTAGAGTTGCAACAATGTGCAGAGTCTCAACAACGTGTTCGGAGAAACAATGTTCTAGAGTTGCAACAAAATTCAAGAGTTTCAACAACAGAGCTCTAGAGTAGAAACAACATGTTGGCTAGAAGTGTAGATTGATATGGTGCCACAAGAGGAATTGTATTTACCCAAATTAGTTGTTGGTACTTCAACAATGGGGTTGCAGTGTTGGGATTTAGAGTTGCAACAACATCATTCTAGAATTGCAACAACAACATTCTTCTCTTCTGCATATCCTGAAAAGACTTTATTAGTAAAAAAACTTATGATTAGAAGGATCCTGACATAACCATGATGAAACCATGAAGTTATCTTCTTATTTATTTCTTTTTAACATGTCATGCGCCAACATAGGATGAATTTCACAAAACATACCCCCATGTATGCCCCTAAGGGTTTTCATATTTGGGATTTTTTATTTTTATTATTTAACGAATGATTCACTCAATAAATATTCCCCCCTTGTTAACAATATCCAAATCATTGTCGAGCCATCCTCTAGTGATCCTATTCAAAAAGGATTCCTTGGATAGGGGTCTATGGCTTAACCAAATCTTTTGTCTATTTTCCATTAGAGGAGTTCTCTCTCCATCAATGATACAGGATTTGATGGCCCTATTGTCATATACAATATCAATCTCATGAGGCCCGAGCCATTGAGTGCAACACTTCCCTCTAAAATATTTGAACTTGGAGTCAAATAACAAGGCCTGGTATCCAAATTTAAATTTATTCTTTTTGATGAACTTGTCGTGCCACCAAGCTATTTGATGTTTTATTATTGCTATGTGGTTCAAGGAATCCTAGCAAAGTTCGTCTAGTTCATTGATTTGGAGGATTCTTTGCTTCTAAGCTTCGGATAAATCCATTCCAAGTTGTATAGTTGTTCTAAGTGTCTAGATATCTATTTTAATCGACAATAGTATTCTCTTTCCATACACTAATTCATATGGGTGCAACTAGTAGTAATCCTCCATGTTGTTTGGTAGGCCCATAGAGCTTCAGGGCATTTTCAGCTCAGTCCTTGAGGTGTAGTCTGATAGTCTTGGTGATGATAGCCTCAAGAATATTGTTTTCCCTTTCTACTTTCCAATTGGCCTATGGGTGATATGGTGTAAAAAACCTGTGTTTGATCTTGCATCTTTCCATCAAGTATTTAATGAGCCTTCAATTGAATTGATTCCCTCCATTGGTAACTATTTCTAGAGGTATCTTGAACCCGATGAAGATTTATTCATGAAGAAATCCTATTCCTACTTGTTATGTCGTGATCAGGAGTGCCTTGGCTTCCATCCACTTTGTGACATAATCTGTGCATAATAGGATGTAAGAATAATGGTGGGAAGGAGGATTGATAGGTCCCACAATATCTAGGGCCCATTTATCACATGGTTCCAATACCAACTGTGGCTGCAATGAAATATTGTTTTATATTGGGCCATACCCTTGAGGAATTACCTTGTACCCAATCCTATTGTTTGCAAAGTGGCCCCCACATGGACCATCATCGAAATATTTCAAGATCTCGTCTTCTTGCATGCATATTTTGATGATGATATCTAATCCCGTGTAGAAGAGATATCCGTCAATCCATGAGAATATCCAACTTTGTTTGATGATATTATACCTCTCCCTTGGAGATAAATGATGTGTAATTCTACTTGCAACCAAGTAATTAGCGATATCTTCAAACCAAGGAGAGTTAGTGGAAACCACAAATAGGTGCTCATCGTAAAGAATATTCTATAGGAGGCTCATTCATTTTATATGTGAGTCTTGAAATAAAATCAAGAACTACTTCATCCTTCCCTAGTTTATTCAATATGGTTATATCATATCCTTGTAATAACAATGAGCACCTAGTTACCCTGCCATTAGTGATAGGTTTGTTCATTGAGTATTTTATGGAAGCATGGTCAGTGTGTAATACTACTAGATATCCTGTGATGCAATGCCAAAACTTATTAATTGCATATATTACTGGAAGAACCTCTTTATTTTTTATCATGTAATTTAGTTATGCGGGAAAGAGACTTTTGCTGATGTAGTAGGCTGCGTATAGATCATTCCTGTCTAGTTTCCCTAGAACAACTCTAATAGTGGTGTTTGATGCATCCGTGGATATATGAAATGGGAGGGACCAATTGGGTCCTCTTAAAATAGGAGCCTCAGATACCTTGTATTTTAGTATCTCAAATGCATGCTGACAACTTTCTTCCACAAAATCTCAATTTTTTTGTTAAGAAAATAAAACAATGGATGAGAAATTTGTAAGAAACTTCATACCTATTTTTGCGAATGCAGAGTCGACAAGTTTAATATTACTTTTATTTTTTCTAGATCCACTTGGATTCCTCTAGCCGAGATTTGGTGCCCTAATACAACGACATCAATTACCATCATTGCACATTTCACATTACTGAGGGTAATGTTAGATTCCTTACACCTTATTAGCATTTTCTCTAAATTTTCCGATTCTTCATCAAATTATCCACCATATGTCGACGTAAATTAATCCATATAAATTTCCACAAAATCATGAATTAAATATGAAAATATACCAATTACAAATCTTTGAAAGGTGGCAGGAGCATTACATAACCCGAATACAAAAATATGATATGAAAATTTCCACCATGGATAGGTAACTGTTGTCTTGTCTTGATCCTCAGGCGTGATACATATCTAACTGTACCCACTAAATCCATCGAGGAAAGAGAAGTATTTCTTTCTTTCTAACGTATCCAAGACCTGGTGATGGGTGTTCTATATGCACTAAAAACACACTAAAAAACCCTTAATTAAATTGTCAACCTAGGGTAAGTAAACTTAGAGTTGTAGAAAAATATATGCCAAAGGTAGAAGGGTTGGCAGTAGTATAGTCTAACTAAGGAAGTGGATATCTAAGGGTTAATTTATTCAAGCAAACCTATCTAATGAGAAAAACCTACTAAGAAACTTAAAACTATGTAACCTAAGTACTTTTGGATCAAGGATCGATGGATAGTTCTAGAAAAACAAGTGAAAACCCTATTTAAAGCAAACTAGTTCATAACAATAAGCAAAAACAACTATTAAGCGTAACAATAAGCAAATATAAAAAGCAACTATTAAGCATAACAATAAGAAAATAGCAAAAGCAAACTACTTTCACTATCCCACCTAAATTCAATGAGCAACAACCCTATAAAAGAAAATAAATAAACAAGCAACTATACTATCAAAGCAAGAATAGACAAGTAAGAAATTTAACCTATTAAAGCAAGTAAACAACTGACTACCCTCATATAACTTCTACTGCAAGTAATCTAATTAAAACTGCTCATTGAACAACTAACTAAGCTAAGAGGCAAGTGAACTCTATTCTTAATTCAAACTTCAAAACTATTTCAAATTCATAAAAGGAAATCTATTTAATTGAAATAAAGAAGAACTAACAACTAACCTTTAATCTATGATAAGAAAAATGGCTCTTTAATCTATCAAAACGAAAGACCATCTATCCTACAACAACAATAAAATTATCTTTTGATCTATGAAAGCAAGAAACTATCTTTTAACCTATGAAAACTCAAATATAGTGTTGGTGGTTGTGTGAATGTCTTCGGTGTCTTATAATATCTCGATGGCACTTGACAACAAAATATAATTCAAGTGGTATAAGCTCAATACTAATCTCAATAGAAAGGTCAAAGGTATGGATTAAACAATCCAATGAGAATTTAGCCATTACAGAAACAATCGTCAATTACCCTGCATATTCATGGAATTATTAACCATCAACAATATAACGAGATTATAATTGTACCCTATGCTATGTAAGAAAAATTCATAATTAAATTCAATCATTAACTAAGAATTGTAATTGCAATCTAGATCTAGAAAAGAAAGTTCATGAAATGAAATTATGCTATATCTATTTTAATAATTCAAGATGCAAGAAAGAAAGTGCTTAAGAACATGAATTAAAACATGAAATATAAAAGGTACACCAACAAATACATTAACCAACAACTAGTTAAGAAAGATCTACATAAAAATGGAATAAGCAATGTATAATTAAAAAACTGAAGCTAACCCTATCCATCCATCAAATCCTTGGTAAAGAAAACATGAAATAAAACTTTGTTCTACTCTATTTCAAACTCTGTTTTAAACTTGATTCTAAAAGCATGAATAAAACACAATCTAATATCTAATTGAACACGGGGTTAGTCTATGAATTTGCAAATTCGTTCCTAATTACATAATCAACGCATACTAACACAAGCCTTCATACTAACCTGCAAAAGAGAAATAAAATAATTAAACTACAACAACAAAGTAAATAACAAAGGAAAAATAACAATGAATGTACAGGAAATAAACAAGAGGAATCTAAGCTATAAAATGCGTAAATAACTTAAAGAACAGATACCAGACTGCTGATGGCCCCCCCCAGCAAGTCATGGTCACTTCTCAAAGGCACACCACGAACTCAACAAATCAATTTCACCATGAAAACTCAAAAACACAGTTTTATATAATTTTGGCAATGAAACATGGCAAAATAGAGTAAAATCGTGTTTGTCTCCAATACATTGGTTCTTCTACTTCTTTTTTACGTCTATGTAATCACCAAAGTAGTATTTATAAGATTTACAAACCAAGTGGTCGACCATTGGAGGGTCAAACCACTTCTAAAATTGACAAATTACATTAATGGTGCGCTAACTACCGAAATAGAGAGAGCCAATAATTGCCCTGCTCAACAACCTAAATTGAGTTGTCAAGAGTTTAGTAGCTGTAGGGGAAAAGCACGAGAAAAACCCATGTTCCTGATTTGCCCACCACTGGCCGCCAATACCATAACCGCCAATTCGCCCACCATTTTTTTGCAGGACACAGTGCTGGACGAAGTGCCGGACTGGGTACCGGATGGAGTACTAGATGGAGTGCCGGACTGAGTGCCGAAAGTAGAAACGTGATGCGATTTTTCCCTGTAACACCAACAAACATGAATTAGATCTTTGGAAACAGAAAAACGTGATGAATTATACTCAATATCAACATTAAACACGAATCATACATACCTGGTGTAGATCATACCGTTTTGGCACAAAATTATTCAAAATGATTCTCCAAAACATGAAAAACACATATGTACATTCGGAAAAAGTATCTAATAACTGTCATAAAACTGATCATATCTCGGGCCCAACACCTGGTCAATGAATGGAAGAAAAAAATGGTTCTTATGGGTTTCTTTGTTGATTTCCTGATAATCCACACAAATCTTCCATTTTCCATTCTTCTTTGGTACAATGACGAGAGGGGAGACACACTGGTTGTCATAAATTGGATAGATAAAGTTGGTTGTGATCAATTTCTACAATTCTTCCTTTACTATATCCTTCAATGTTGTATTAATCCGGTGTTGGGGTTGGCGGATGGGTCTAGATACTTTCTTAATGTATATATGGCATGTGTACAAGTCATGATGGATTCCCTTCATGTCAGATTAATCCCAGGTGAAGGAATTGATGTGATTTTGAAAAACTTTCACTAGGTTCCTTATTTGTTGTTCAGTCAACCCCCGATTGATGTTTAAAGTCCTTTCGATGATGATTTCTATCATTTTCGTGGTGGACCCTTGGTATTCTTCAACCAAGGAATCATGTTCTAAAGGTGAAGTACTTTTTGAGGCAAAGGAAGCCTATGTTTTTGGATGCATAACATAGTCAAGAACATGTGAGTTTGATAAGGGAGAAGGAGAGGCTATGAAATCATTGATTTCATCATGCTCACTTTTCTCTCTGATGGATAGGTATTGATCTATAGAGAGGAATTTATGAGCTTATCCTTCTTCATCACTATATTCTCCATCATCCTAGAGTGGCATTTCAAAATATGTGTTGGGTTTGGCGAGAGGATACAAGGTTGATTGTTTTGTATAGGTCATGTGGGAAATGGTCGTGTTTCCAAACCTACAACCAATGTAAGCATCAACAATGGACAACCATGGCCTTCCTAGGATTAAGGGATACCTTCCTAGACAAGATTTGGATTTTAGGATCATAAGTCGGTGGGATATTCCCACGAATATAAAAACATCACTATATATTCCAAGATCCCCTCTGGTTTGATAGTTGATTTGTCAGTAAGATGGAGTACAATTGGGGTTTTCCTATGACCGATGAGTCCTAAGGATTCCATGGTCTCATGCATCATGGAATTAATGGAAAAACCAAGGTTAATTAATGTTTTGTTAATGAGTGTATTATTAATATGCACATTAACTACTAGGATACCAGGGTCAAAGTATTTGGCCGTGATAACCCCCCCATCATTAAGTATGACAATTTACCCATAACATGGACAATTTGGGGATCCTTCCTTTTTTTTTTCAGGTTTCATTAAAAAAAATTCCCATACTGATTTCGAAATGATAAGAACATCTTTGATAAATTGGAACAACAATATTTTGACACACACATTCTTGAGTTCCCCCAAGAAGTCAAACTCAGGCTGAATATCATGTTTCTCTTGGTTTAATGTTTTTGGATAGGGTGGGTTCAAGGTGGGCATGGTCGAATTTCAAAGGTTCATGAGATTTTCCCTATTCTGGTCATTCATTCCAGACATCCTCATTTAAATATTCAATACGAATAGGAGGTTGTTATTTGGTTAGTGGCTTCCCATATAGAAGATGAATATCATGGTAGTCTAGGGAAGAGATGGAATGGGTAGGGTATGTGGAAATTTCATAAGCTTGTGCTGGTTGGGATGGATTCCCATTATTAGGGTTAGGAATAGGCTGTGCAGGTAATTGTGGTTGAGTAAGGGTTGATGTGGATGCCTACATATATGGAGGGGGGGAAATTTTCATGGGTGGATGTGTGATGGCCTATTAAGGGCCTCCTAACGTGGAGTTTCTCCACCCCTATTGCTAGAACTAGCTTGGAGAAGGAGGAGCTACCCATGGTTGTTTTGGAAGACACCATGGATGTGATGGAAAACACCATGGCTAAGAAGTATACTACATGGAAGGGTTATTCCAATATACATTAAAATACCAACACTGGTCTTGAACCATACATTGAGGTTTGGGTTTCCATGGTCATTTTTGAGAAAAAAATCATAAATGTTCTGGGTCCTCAACTTTATGGTAGATGACTTTTAATCCTAGCAGAGAAGGACAATTGTTGGTAGCATGTCTTTGATGCATATTTCGAAAACCTCAGTTTGGTCCAATGGACATTCTCTCCACGGGTGATTCTTTCTACATTGTGGGAAAAAGATAGCCAAATATAGCCCTACCTCTTCCCTCTTCTTCTTCATTTTCAGTGTGTCTAACTGGGAGCTTAAGGAAATGAGTATATCAATCTCGAAATCCTTTAACATTTTTCCAATTTCTTTTCTAACTCCATTTCCAACATTATTTCCAATCCTTGTCAATAAATCTCTTGGTCCCTTGCCTATATTTGAAGTATCTATGGAATATTTGTGACAAAGTTCCAAAATGAAATCATAATATTGTTGGGAGATATCTCCTTCTCCTGTTAGGTTAAGAATTTCAATGCAGTCATCTTAGATTCATCTGAATAATAAGACACATTGTGTCTCAGAAGAAAATCTTCCTACCTTTCCCTCTGCAAATTATATTTGATTCTCTTGACATAATCCTCAAGGATCTCATCTTCATGTTGTGTCATTATAAAGAATTCCCCCTCCTTTATTTGTCTTTACAATAATATTGGCACTTCTACAATAATTTCTACATCATATGATCCCATGTGTGGATGTTGTCTCTACCAAGGTCCCTGAATCAGTGTGGTGCAACGTTCTTGAGTTCGGTAGGGAAAAGTTTCAATTTCTAGGAATCCGAGACATAATCATAACTTCTGCAAAGAACATAAAATTCTAAGAGGAATGTGTTGAGGTATTCTTTGGATGGACCATGAAAATGTGGCAGGGATAAATGAGGGATATTCTTCATTTTATCCTCTAATAAAAAATCAGAAGGAAAAGGTTTATTCCTTGACAATTTCATGTGCCATATTTCTATGATGGTTTTCTTCTACTTCTAAAGGTAATTTAGGAGATTTAGGAAATATGAAATCCTTAGAGAGGTGTTTCTTACTGGTCATATATTATGAAAATGGAGTTTTAGTGTGCATAGAAACTTGTACAGTCTCATATTCTTGAGCATAGGACTCAAGTCTCTTTTTGGAAAGGAAACTTATTTTAGGTGACAAATAGTTCAGCTGAATGGGCCCCTCTCCCTATTGAGAGTGACCTACACTGTTAGTTTTACGATGTTTTTTTGATGAACTAATGAATCTACCTTGTTGATCCCTAACTCTGTGCATAGAAAATATTAAAAATACATTCTATAATTTGATGGAAATAAATCATATCACTCAATCTACTGTAATGAAAATTCAAATGACAACAAAACAATAATTATAATTTTGAAAGATCCTCAACGATGACAACAGAAATTATGGACTTTTCAATCACTTCCTAATTAATTTAGTAAGAAAATAAAAAGTTGTGAATTTAATTATCAATCTGAGGTCATATTGGACTTATGAACTGTCATGCACCATAGATTTAAGTATGATGTTGTAATTTCCAATGGGTTGTATTACTTCTAGGTGAATGTCACAAGGAAAGATATAAATATGGTTTATCAAGTCACCAAATTAAACCACACGATTGAATCCACACTTGCAGGAATATAAACAAACTTTTGCAGGAAAGTAAATGCCACACTTGGAGGAAAGTAAATATCACACTTGCATCAAAGATGACTTGTTCAAGTATTAAAATGATCTTGATTAATGTGATATATATATGATGGCTCATGTATGGAGATGCAATAAACCTCGAGTTGTAGAGATCAAAACACACTGTATCATGAACACATGTTGTAAGTAAAGGAAGTTAACTAATATGAATTGAAAACAAAATAATTGTTCGCCAAAAATACAAATGTTGTAAAGTGAGTGGAAAGTTGTAGCAACAGGAGTTGTAACAATAGGAGTTGCAATATAAAAAATATTATAGTTACGACAAAGTATTGAACAAAGGAATTGTTGTAAATAAAATATGCAAGAGAAGCTACAACTACACATTCATTGGTCATAAAACAAGGTTATGTAATGTCAAGATGGAGTGGTGGCAACATGAGTTGTAGCAATGGGAAAATACCATAGTTACAACAAAGTGTTAATAGAGGAATTGCTGGAAATAAAAAAATATATATAAGAGATTCTACAACTACTTCTATAAAATACAAAAGACACAAAAAGTACCGAGCTAAGAAGGAGGCCCTACCTCCTTAGACAAGGTACTAGTTTAAGAACACAGTAAGATGCTAAATTCTCACGACACCATCACTTGGATAGTAATAATGTGAAACTTTTATTGCAAAAAATGCACAAATCAATACAATATTATTCACTAACTTTCTTCTTCCTCCTCTCCATCTTCATGACTCAGAGGGAGAAGGGGATTTATAAATAATAGTTTCTTCCTGAATTAATCAAGGAAATCGATGGACAATCACAAGAATTAGGCTATTCCATCTTGTAACATCGTTTTCTCCAAAAGATATAAAATATTGGGCATATGATGACTTAATCAACCATATGGAAAGTGTCAGATGACTCATTCATTCCTTTTTGAGTGTCCAATTTCCTTTTTCATCCTCCTAAGTAAAGGATTTGGTTGTTTTACTGCTTGGATGATCCATGGATGACAATTGCACAGTTGACCGATGTGTTTTTACAACAGGTACGAAGTTACAAAACCCATCTCAAAGTTACATCAATGGTATTGTAGTGAGAGTTGTAGCAAGAGTCACAACACCATGATAGTCACAATTAATGGAGGGTTGCAACAACTTGAGAGTTGCAACACCGGGGAGTTGCAACAATAGTCATGTGGTGAGATTCACAACAACAATTAGAGTCATAGAAATGGAGAGTTTCAATAGATCATACTTGCAGCTCCCGATTTCAGAAGGTACCTATGCAGCCTTGTTCCTGTAAACCACGGTTAACACATAAAGGTGACAATCTCCCGAAAATGCATAAGAATAAGTAGTGAAATTCCATGTCAAGAGAATAATTATACCTTGACCAAAAATGCATCATTGTGAATGAAAAGGGTACTAGGATGGAATGGAAATTGGAAAAAGGGTGTACAAAAAGTATTGGAAGGGTGTTAAAAAGATGTCAATTTGAGCACCTGTCAAATACCTAGAAATTGTTTTTGTTCTTTATTGATGATATCCTCATTTACTTCAAATCAAAAGAGAAACATGATGAACACCTCAAAATATTTCTGCAAGTATTAAGGGAGAATTAGTTGTATGCTAAATTCAACAAATGTGACTTCTATCAAAAGAAGATCCACTATTTAGGTCATGTGATTTCAGAATAGGTAATTGTAGTAGACCCGAAAAATATGAATGCAATCATGGATTGGCCCACTCCAAAGAATCTGATAGATGTGAGATCATTTATGGGGTTAACAGGGTATTACTAGAGATTCATCTATGGATTCTCCAATATTGGCCATCCGATAACAACATTGCAAAGGAAAGGAGTAAGTTTCATAAGGTATGAAGAATGTGAAGAAAGTGTTTAGTAGCTAAGTTAATTGCTCACCAATGCACCAATCTTGAATATTGTAGACCCAATAAATATTTCTTGGTGTGTACATATTCTTGCAAGGAAGGACTCAACTGATTTCTTATGCAATATGGTCATGTGATAAGCTACTAATCTAGGAAAAGAATGAGCATGAGAGAAATTTTGTCACTCACAACCTAGAACTGAAGCTATAGTTCATGCATTGAAGATGTGGCATCACTACTTGTTGGGCCACAAATTTGTGGTGATGATAGATCACAACAGGATGGAATATTTGTTTGATCAACCCCTCTTGAATGCTATTCAGGCTAGATGGTTGGCCCTTATCAATGAATATGACTCTGAGATCAAACATATAAAGGATAAGTAAAATAAAGTAGTGGATGTGATCAATAGGAGCATGCAGGTGATTCACTTCACAACGATCTACACATGTGAATTTGTATTGAATTCTAGGCTAAAAGAAGCCTTGTGCACCAATGAGCACTTTATGCATAACAAAGAGTGTTTGTAGCAAGAACGTATGGCATGAAATTATGAAGCGTATCAAATAATAGAGGATGGGTCATTGATCTACCAGAATAGGATGTACATATCCAAATCCATAGAGCTAAGGACACTCATCATGGATGAACTTCATAAGAGACCCTATTTAGGGCATCTAATTTATCAAAATATCAGCAAGGAAGTTGTATTCCTCACATGGAATGAAAAAGGAAATCACAAAATATATCAGTAGATTCCTCGAGTGTCAACAACTCAGGGATGAACAAAGACACCTTGTCGGTTTACTACAAATATTTCCTATTCTAGAATGGAAGTGGGAAACCATATCATTGGATTTTATCATGGGACTACCAAGGAAAACAACATGATGCAATTATGGTGGTGGTTGAAAAACTGAGAAAGTTTCTCACTTCATACATGTAAGCCAACCCACAAGGGAATTGATATCGTGAATATTTTTATGTAGGAAATTTTTAGATTGCATGGAATTCCAAAAGTATTCATCTTCGACCAAGATGCAAATTTTACTTCAAAATTTTGGAAATCACTATTTTAAAGATTTGGAATGGAGATAGCTTACACCATTTCCTATCATTCCCCAAATAGATGGGTATACAAAAAGGACAAAATGGATATTAGAAGACATGCTTCACATGTATGTCATGAATAAACCCACCATATGGGAAGACTACCCACCATGGGTATAATGTTCTTACAATAATGGTTATCAAGAGTCATTAAAAATGATTCCTTTTGAGTCACTCTATGGTAGGAAGTACAACACCCTAGTAAGCTAGCATAATCCTATAGATAGAATTGTGCTTGGGTCTGAGTTGTTGAGAGAGATGGAACAAGAGGTTATCAAAATCAAACAACGGTTGAAGAAAACTCAATATAGATAGGAAATATACGTGGATAAGAACATAATAAATTATGGAATTCAAAGTGGGGGATCATGTATATCTCAGAGTTGTACCCTAAAGGAGTTCTCTAAGAATGGGAACTTGTGCTAATATGGCACCTCAATACTTCGGAACTTCTGATATTTTGGGAAGAGTGGGACTAGTGGCATATAGGCTTGCATTACCTCCTAATGTTAAAGAACATAATGTTTTCCATATCTATTTACTTAAAAAGTAGGTACATGATTCTAATCATATATTGATTGGAATGTGATCTAGGTGGAACCAAAGGGAGAGTTCTAGCCAAAACCTCTATGAATACTAGACATGAAGGAAATATTTCTCTGGAATACAGGGCTTATGCTTCCATCTCAGTTGGGATTAGGAGCATAAGCTATTCCACCATCAATGTCCTTATCCACATAGGTATCTCTTTAATCAATCTTGTGTGTGGTCCTTTCTTGAAAAATTCTAGTGCTTTGGTGAAAAACTAATGACTTTCCACTACAAATTCCAAAGCATAACCTTCTATCATACCTTTAAACCAAAATTCCACCACACAAGTCAAATCATGATCATATAGTTGGATATTTAACAAATTCTTTCCATTCCACTGAATTCTTGGTTGTGGTACCCAATGCTGATGTTTCTTTGCAAGCCTTTCCAACCATTTGTTCAAATTTATCAATTTCACGACCTATAAAATCTCATGTAAACACTTAAATTAAGTTATTATCCTTAAATACTGTTAACTCTTTGCCTAAATATTCACTTTCTTTGCAAACAAAATCATGTATCCTTACTTCTAGCGAGTCTTGAGACTCAACTTTCAACAGCCTCCATTACATCTTTGCTATTCTATATTTTTTAATGTCCTAACAATGGAACCATGTTTTTGGATCTTTTAGAAGCCAGGGTTTGCAAAAGGTGTTCAACAAAGGTCCACAGTAGTCTAGTATGATGGCATGTTCAACCTTCCAAAGGAAGCACATCTCACCCGAGGCATGTTTTGTAGTTTCCAATTAATTAAACTGTAGAGTGTTGAAGCTTAATGAAGGTTCAAAATTCATTAGTTAACCTTTAATAACATTCATCTAAGAAAGAATAACTTAATGAATATTCATGAAACAAAACAATGTAGATATCATCAAGATACATCATAACAAGATACAAATGAGCAGAATAATGATTCACTCCCATTGTATTAATCATAAAAAATATTACATCTTATAGTTGGAACAAAATGTACATCAACCATGGAAAAACCTAGCAATAATCAACCATGATTAAGTAATCAAATGAGTTAGGTTGAACCCTTTTCATAGAAACCATATATATGGGCATATGAGGCAGTTACAAAATATTCTAAAATATACTAGAATCTAACAAATATAACCCACTCGTACAAAAGAGGCTTTGTGACATTAGAAAGGTGCATAGAGGTTCTATGTGACTAAACTCTGCATGCTTAGGATTCTACAACTATAGGTCCTTTGTGGATCCATATTCTATTGGTTATTGCTCTACACTATTACTTAGCCTAAACAAGGCCTCAAAAGTATCCACACTTCAACCTTGGTTGAGAGATCAAGCAATTTATACCTTGGAGTACATTTCAATTTAGGAAAAAGAGGGGGAGGATCACTAGTTAAATGGATCACTCTAATCCCCCTCTATAATTGTAAGCCAAGGTGAAACTTCCCCTCAATTTTCTTAAAGGGGAGGCTCTAATCTGAAGGATAAAACTTTTTTGGGACAACAAGGTGATGGGTACATTGTTAAAAAGGTTTTGAATCCCAACCATCTCAATTACACTTGCTCCTTGCTTCCTTGGTTTACAAGAAAATCTAGGAGGGCAACAACCTCTTAAAAATGATTTTTTTTTGTTAGCTTAGTGAATAACAAATTACTAAACAAATTGAGTATATATACGTAAACCATAAATACTCACACTTACTAAACAAAATAATTGTTATTCTAATCCTATGTACTTATTAATTACAATAAATTTGATTACTAATCCAAGTGTTTGCAATATACTTATTAATTGCAATAAATTTGATTACTAATCCAAGTGTTTGCAATATACTTAAACAACTATCGTAATGATGATAGATTTAGGATAGATAGTCAATTGTGGATTATTTAAAACTGAACTCTTATGAAGTATAACCCACTTTCTCATAGGATTGTTTCTCACATCATTCACTAAATCTAAGAATTTTCAATGGCTTAATCAAAACAATACATCATAACTTTTGACATGAATTAATAGATTATTACCTTATTTATTTTCTTAATTAATCATTGATTATTTGCACTTAAGACATCATTATAAACCTTATTTCATTTCCATAAGGTTTTTATTACTAGTTACCTTTGCTAACTTTATTAAATATTAATCTCTATATATAATTACCTACATTTAAAATGTTATTTCCACAATAATAAATTTCTTAAATAATTATAAATGCATTATTTCTAACCATCAAATGCCTCWTAAAAATATACTTAAGCTTGTGGTTTTTCTTCCATTTAATATAACACACACTTAAACTCTATCCAATTATTAATTATAAATATCATTCCATGCATTACTATGGACACTGAAATGCTCAATTTTTCGATGGAATTTCAACGATAGTTAATTTGGATTTTAAAAGTGGTASGTATGCTTAATATTCTTAYAGAGATTTGATTAATCATCGATCTCTTATTTGATTTGAGAATCAATTSAACTCATTGATTAAGTTATAGTTTAAATATTTTATTTTTGGTCCTTCTACAATTATTTTTTCTATTTAATTTTATTCAAAATCTCATAAGAAATTGTTGGATCTTAAAATTTGAGTGGMTAAGTCTGTATAATCGGAGTGTCTTAATGATTTTTCAACACGGTGAATCCATTTATGCATTCACAAATGMAATTTAAATAACAAAAAAATGTGATTTTATYGAGATTTATGTCACCAAATTCCGAAAAAAATGGCCAAAATATAGAAYAGTTAGACAACGCCATTGATTAATAATGGCTATCCCATTTCATCRTGGCTTTTGTTCCAACTTAATATTTGAAATTAGATTTATAGGTACGATAATCTACCAATGAATTCAATAGAATTGGGTCCATGTTATAGTTAGAATGAAGGTGTAATAATTCAAAGTGCCAATGACTACAACGTAACTGAGTCCATGTTATGGCTCTATTGAAGTTGTAATACATCTAAGTATCAATTCATTACCAATCGTCGATAATCGAGTACAAGGACAACCTATTCAAATGTTTAAAATTGACTTATAATAATAATAATAATAATAATAATAATAATCTAATTTTAAGGTCACGACCAGGCCAAAGACCAAATTGGTGCATGAGCCCCCTTGTTTGTGGTACAAGGGACCCCCTCTATGCAAGAGATAAATTCTATGAAGGTGTACATACCCTACGTCCTATGGATTTGAACATGTGACCTCCTAGGAAGAAACACATATTCTTAACCATTAGGCCCACTCAAATATACATGATAACCTTATTATGCTTGTTCTTTAATAAATATGGAAATATATTCATAGTACAATCACCATAATTTTATACAAATGAGATCTAGTGGAATGGAATCATTTACAAGTAAAATTTGTCACTGACTAAGTTTCCTTGGTACAATTGGCTCCACCTATGGCATTCGATGCCATTTATCCAAGTCAACATGTAGATTTATCATATGTTGTAGATAGTGTTTCAAATGATTTATATGTATGAATTCCTAAGAGTGATTAACATAAACACAAAATAATGGTGCAAATATTACATTATATACACAAGATGCCTTTTTATTTTACAACTACAAGTACAGAGAATAGGCATTATGGTTGTCATTGGGTTTGTTGGAATGCACCAGAATGGAGATTAGTATGATCAGTCTTTTATTAATATGATATACATATAAATACATGATCTATGGCTTCATATTTCAAGAGGTCTCTAGGACTCTTGCTGATAGCTCCTATTCACTTATGAATTTTCATATTCGTTCTCAAGTGAATAATACAAAATACCATAACCCTAATGGATTAGGTTTCCAACATTCCCCCCTTAATTCGAAGGGGCGTATGTGAGTCCAAGAAGAGAGATAAAATATGGGAGGGGACAAGTGCCAATGATTGAATGCACTCTCTGAACTTGGTGGTTTTGGGATGACCACAAACCAAATTATTAGCATAAGTTGATGTAATATACTAAATGGTGGTTTAAGGAAGACCACAAAGCAAATGTCTAGAATAAGTTGATATCTTCTACTAAATGGTTGTTTAAGGAAGACTGCAAACTTTGGAACTTGGCTCTAGGGATATGTGTTTCCTAGAAAATTTCCTAATTTAGCTAGAAGATAATGTCTTCTACTAATTGGAAGTGCTCTCAAATGCTAGTTTAAACATGAACACAATTTTTTGTCTAAAATAAGATGTAAGTATTCTACTAAATGGTGGTTTAAGGAAGACCAAAAACCAAATCATACTTATGGAATATGGCTCTGAATTTGGTTCGCTTGTTCCTTCTTGATTGATATGAATTCAAAGCTTGAATCTCGACTCTCAATCATTGATATTATTCCCCATTTCAAGATTCAAGGCATGAAGATGAAACATTTCCACTGCAAGGTGTGTCAATACTCGAGAATGAATTCTTTGATATGACCAATATACATTCTTAGTTGTTGATGACCATTTCCTAGAAGTGATCCACCCATGGTGATATTTTACTCTTGTAGGTTTCTTATGTTTGGAACATTTTTCTGAAGGATGATTATGTTTTCCACAATGTTCACAAGGATAAATATAAAAAAAATGATTCTCCATGTGGTCAAATTGATGACAAAGTTGGCATTTAGGAATCTGATCTTGAACTAGAGTAGGTGAAGATGATTTTTCTTGAAGGAATCCAACACTCTGGAATTGGATTGGTTTGGAATAATCTAAAATTTAAAAGTTCACTTCCATTTTGTATACAGGACCTATTTTGTATTTGTTGTTGATGATTTCTTCCCAAGGTTTGATGATGGCATTGGAAAGTGCAAGCTAAAATTGTTTATGACAAAATTCATCTTCATTTGAATCTTCTTTTGAAGTGGCATCATTGATTTGATCATGTGCTAGCTACTGATCGGAATCATTCTCAAATTGAAAAAGAGAATTGTTACTAAAAAATTACTAGTTCATAATGTTGATTCTTTTGTTGTATTTCATCTTATTGGAGTTGTGACTCAAGATGGAGAAATTTGATTTTGTCATGTGACTCCTGTAAATAGGTTAGAACATTTGATCCAAATTATTTTGACAACAACATGAAGGAATAAATATAATAGAGATATAACAATGAGATACACAAATATATTTCAAGGAACATAGTAATACACTAAAACTCAGATTCTATTAATGACTGTATGAAATATAAAATACTATAAAATTCAAAGCACACAAACTAGCTAGAATGGTGGTAGCTTATATCTAAAGAGAGTTGTGTCAGCTATGCCCATTCGAAATAATATGATTACAATGAGGCTCCAAAGGAATTTTTAACATAAAGAAAAAATGAGAAAACCCTAAATATCCAAAGCCCTAGCCCCGGAAGATGAACTACCAAAAGGTTTTTGGGCCCTGATCAGGGTAACTTTTATGTCAACTTCCCGAGGGTGGAAATTTTTCATACGATCTCCATTTGGGGTGCTTGGTACCCCATCAAAAAGTTATAGTCGATGATTACATATTCCAAATGGTCCAAAACATCCCAGTAGGTGTATTTTGGGCATTTCTAAGTAAAACAAATGTCATTTAGGGCCTCAAAATGGCCCCGAAAGTTTGGGACTCGAAAAACTATATAAAAACTGTCAAGATGGAAACTGTAATTTGAGCCAATGGAATAGGTGGGCGACCACCAATGTAGAATTGGATCAATCCTCCCACCTTAGGAAGCAATGGTATCCCTTGTATCAAGTTCCTCCATCATATGGGGAAACTTCTGCTGAATCCGATTCTTGGTGAGCCACTTGCCC
>ML789844.1:657055-671616 GCA_009831015.1 Picea engelmannii
ATTTGTGGCCAATAGAGCCATGGAGGGATCTGTTGTAGCTATGTTTAACATAAGGAAGGATTTCATCCCATGTGTGTGGATGTTTGGAATTGTACATCCTGAAGATATGAACAATCATCATGTTGACTACCTCTATTTGTCCATCAGTCTATGGGTGGAAGGAAATTGATTTGGTCAGCTTGGTGTCCATCATTGACCATAGGCTAGACCAAAAGTGCTCAAAAAACTACTATCTCAATCTGATATAATGTTTATTGGGAGCCCAAAATGAACCCAAACATGTTCAAAGAATATCTTGGCAGTGGGCTTAGCTGTGATGCTTTTCTTGTAGGCTGCCAAAACTGCCATGTTAGAGAATCAATCAATGACCATGAAGACACAGTCTATATGGAGTAGGTTGAGGGGTGTATATTCCCTATTTATTGACGACGAGCTTGGAAATGGCATATGTAGTGAAAGATCTTATGTACTTGCGTACATCTTGTCGAAGCTTCGCTAATAAAAATGCTTTTGCAGTAATGCCACTATTTTGTTTACACCAAAATGTCATACTATTTGGATGTAATGAGCTTCCCATATCATCTTTTCTTGATCTCTTGAAGGAACATAGAGATGGATCAGATGGTATAATAATCCATCCTAGAGATGAAATTTTGGAATTGTTTTTCCTATGCTCAATGTTTGATAGGAAGAAACAAAGTCAGAGTCAATATTGTATATGTTGGGTATGTGTTATATTATTTGCATGGTTAGAAATAATGTCTATGTTTTACCAGGCACGTAGGGGGGTGAGATCCCCCCTATGTAGGATTTCGAGGGTATTTCCCTTGAAAAAACAATTGGCGATTTTTTGCATTCGTTTTTGGGAAATTTTTCGACACATGGTTTTCGTCGATGGTTTTCTATTTTCGATTAAGGAATTAGAGTTATTGAATAATATGGGTTATTGGATTAGGGTTGATAATGATCTCGATTTGGGTTTCCAGGGGAAAACTATTTGTGTAATGTGTGTATTTTCCATTGTATCTTTTCTAATCTTTTATTGAAAATCTGTTTGCAGTAAATAATTGTACAAGGTTAAAATCTACTGTATAATTGTGGGCAATCGAACATCTCATTCCCACATGAGTTGACATGGTTAGTGATTCCTTTCTTGTACTGGATGTTCAAGTGGAACTACTACAGGTATGTGGAAAACTTCTAATGGTGTTAATTATGTAACTTTCCTTTTGTCTGTATGAATTGTAGAGGCATGTGATAAGTCTGGTTGATCATTTCTTCCCCATAATGTAATTCTTCCACTGTCAATATGCCTACACAATGGAGTACATATATTTTTCATAGGTGGGGAATCTATGAACAACATTAGATAGAGTTTCATTGTGATAGGCTACCAGATTCCCATGGTGAGTGAGGACTGCACCGCTAACATAATTTGAAGCATCTGTCTCAATATCAAATGGTTGTTGTAGGTCTGGTAGAATAAGGATTGGTGCTGAGCAGAGGATGAATTTCAAATCCTCGAATTCTTTCTATTGGGATGCATCCCACACAAAATTGGCCTTCTCTCCACCCTTGGTCACCTGGCTTAGGGGACAAGTGATATGAGATAATCCCAACACAAATTGAGATTAGAAGTTGGCAAGGCCCAAGAAGCTACAGAGCTCAATCATTGTCTTCGGGGTCGGCTAGTCGCAGATGAATTGGATCTTGGCTAGATCTACATGAACCCCCTACTAATCCACAACATATCCCAAATATTGAATTCTATGCATGTTGAAGGAACACTTCTCCAAATTGGCATATAACTTGTGCTATAGCAGACTGCCCAAGACATGTTGAATATGCTTCAAATGTTCCTCTCAAGTTTTGTTGAAGATGAGAATGTCATCCAGATATATGACAACAAAGGAGTTTGTGAATGGCCACAATATGTCATCCATCATCCACATGAATGTGACTAGTGCATTAGTCAAGCTGAAAGGCATGACCAACCACTCGAAGAGACCTTCTTTATACTTGAAGTCTATCTTCCATACATCAATTTTCTCAATTGGCACCTTGTGGTAGCCTAAATTCAGATCAATCTTACTAAAAAACTTGGCTCCATTGAGATGATCGAGAAGATCATCAATCCGAGGGATTGGGTATTGGTTCTTGAGTGTGATCTTGTTCAGGGATATGTAATCAATACGAAGTCACCATGTCCCATACTTCTTTTGTAACAACACAATTAGGCTCCCACAAGGTGAGGATAATGGTATGATGTGGCCCTTTAGAAATATCTCTTGGATATGGTGTTTTATTTCTTCATTCTCCATAACAGAATGCTTGTACAAAGGACCATTAGGTAGAGGAGAACTGGGTATCAAATCAATTGAGTGATTTACCTGATAGTGCATAGGAACCCCAATAGGCGAGGAAAATATATCTTTGTGCTCTTATACTGTCTTGTCCACCTGCTGCTGTTGTGTAGAGAGATCCCATGCAGAGGTTTTGGTAGTTGTAGTGACCTTCTGTGCACCTTTAGACCAAACCATAAAGAGGAAAAATATCCCAGTATGAGAGACCACCTTTTTGCACTACTTTGCAGAGATTAAAGAGACCACGGTAGTTGGGACTTCCTCTTGTACCTTGTAGAGTTGATCTCCAAAAGTAATAATGACACTATGATGCCTAGATTCATAAACAACATGATGCTTCCACATATATGGTTTTCCTAAAAAAACATCACAAAATTCAAGGGGAAAACATCACACAATACCTTGTTTTTGAATGGTTTGATGGTGTAGTGCAAGAGACATTGTAGGCTGATGCGGATATCCTGTCCCTGGCTGAGCCAATCAATGGTGTATGGCTGAGGATGAGGTGTCATTGTCAGGTTCAACCTCTTGATGACCTCTACTGATATTAGGTTCTTTTGGCTACCACTGTCAACAATGAAATGGAGTGGGGTCCCCTTCACCTACATCTGTGAATGGAAGAGACATTCCACTTCTTCAGGCTCCTTTGGTTCCTCTGGATGGAATTTTGTGGTAGAGATGGTGACACTGGGTTTTTCATCAATGATCCATTTTACCTTTTCGGATTTTGAATTAGATTCTGGGTCAACATCCGACCTTGAGGCTTTCATCTCAACCAACAATGACTGTTTGGAGTGACATTCATCAATATTGTTCCAAGGGATATTATGGAACTAACACCACCTTCAAGTTTCCTTCTTCGACTTCCTATTACCCTTATTTGTTGGTGGCTTGGACTGGTTGTCCTGGGACTAGTCATCCTTGCATTGTCCCTTTCCATGGGATTTAAGGTGACTCTTACCATACTTCGACTATTGCAGATTTGTAGACCCGAACTCTCGCTTGTTCTGCTGCTTAAATTTATGCTCAACTTTGACAACATATCGATAAGAGGCTCCCAATGACGAGATGTAATATCCCAAGATTGAGGCCCAGTTGTAATTGTAAATGTAAATATGTTTTGTAGGCTGGTGAGCCCGGTGATAATAAGCTAGGAGGCTTATGTGATGATAGGATGAAGAACATAGATGCTAAAGGCCAATGAGCCTATTTTTGTATATGTAAATACTCATATCATTAATATAAAATACATCACTGCGTGTAGACCGACCATGATAAAAGAGAATGGGGGACTAAGCTCCACTAGCTAGGGAAACAAGATGGGGCTAAGAGGCTAGGAAAAGGGCTAAGCTTGAGGGCTTATCTCTATGGGAATAATATTATATTATTATTTCCTAAGAACTAAGGTTGGAAATAGCCTATGTTATCCTAAGTTCCTATGGAAATGGAACATATGTTAAGTGGAGCTCATGCAGCTTCATCAGGACAAGTGTCCGATTTGGGACATCTAGTTATATTGGGAAAACTTGTCATTTTGGGGTTCTCTTCCATTCTTTCCATGCTCCCCTTACACTCATGCACTGAGCCATGACCTCCATGATCAACCTCTGAGAATGCATGTACCTTTGAACCCTACATGCATTTATGGAGCTATATCCTGTATTTTCCTGTCATGAGCAGAAACCTGTATTCCTCATGGGTAGAACAATGCACCCGTATCTACCTGAGCATGTGCTAACCTTGTCTATTATGAGAAATGCCTATTCCAAACCCGAAGGAAATTGTTTCTTCCATCACCTATGCGTTAGATGAAAGTTGTTGATGTTTTCACCTGAGCCTATTGCTGGTTATCTGGGAGGGGAGTTATCAAGCCCATTGAATGAAGAGGCAAGTTGTCAGGCCTGTGAGAAACTCTCTCCAGGTGAGAGAGGTTGTTGGGGAAGTGATTTCTCTTGGAGGGATCAAAACAACAACGATAATGCTATGAGAATTCATGTCCGGTCTGTTGCTGAAGCTATGGAAGGGAAGTGGAGCAGCCGATGGACTATTGAACAATGAAGGTGTACAATTCCCGGGGTCGAAAATGCATGTGGGTAATGAGAGGCTATGGTTTGTGTGCGTAAGTGGGCTCCTGGGAGGGAATCCTTCCTAATTGATTGTGTAGCATCTCATTGTCTTATCCTAGCCTAGGAATCCTTTACCTAGGTGGAGTTTAGTCCCATATTGGGGGTGACCCATTTCTAAGAGTGATGAGCAATGTGATCTACAGCTGGGAGGTTCATGGAAGGTCTGCACGCAGTTGGTGGTGATCTATAAAAATATAAGTGCCATTTATGTTTTCATTTGCATGTTGTGTATTTGGACATGTCTTCTATTTATGAGTAATTTCATGTATATGTTGTATGTGTAGGCTTATTGTTATTTCCGCATTAATCTATGTATTAGCAGAATATGTTGTCTATTATATGTTTTATATACATATATATATACAAATGGTATTGTTGTTTTTATGGAGTTGGCATGACTGAATTATAAGGACAGGTATGTTACAGATTAGAGCTTGAACATAGCATATTTTTAGTAGCATGCCCCGACTTGGGTGCCCAGGGGACATTACAAATTGGTATCCGAGCCTATGATTTCAACACTGAACCTATATGGGCCATGAATGTGGAATTTGAAGTAAAATTTCCACAGGTATTGGATATACAGAGTGCTTTAGGGGTGTTGAGAGAGCTCTTGGGTGGTAATGGAAAGCTCATGAGGAATGGCAGAGAAATTATCACAAAGTTTGTCGTTGATAACCATAAGAGTCAATTTGAACCATAGGATCTGTGTGGGGGGAGTCAGACCCTTCCCAGTCATCAGATCTAGAAAAGGTGCATGAAAATTAACCTCCGATCCCTTCGAACTTTGTGACTTCAGTGAAGTTTACGTTTTGTTGAGAAAAATGGGCCAAAGCCCGAAGTTCTAAAGTCTTGGAGTCATTTTCAGCCATAGATCATCCACGAGGAGGAGAGCCATGGATTTTTTCTTAAGCAGTTTGATGGTTCGAAGTTCGGGGAAATTGGTTGAAGTGCACATAGAAGGGACTTCCTCCCAAAGTCCCGAAGTCCCGATGTCCAAAACTCATCCAGACCATTCAAGTAACAGGGATGCGTGTTTGAAGATTAAGAAATGTTCAAAGTTCAATGGTCCGGGGGTTGTGTGGTGTTCAATAGAAAAATCCCTCTAGGTGTCAGAGCTACGAAGTGTTGAAGCATAGGGTATGTGTAACACACCCATGATGGCTCAAAATAAATAAATAAATAAAATTAATTCTTTTCTCCTCAATTAGTCGATTCCTCCATCCATGGTCTCTAATCCTAGTCAATGGAAGTTAGGGAAGAACTTCAAATACACTGGACATGTATTCTTTCCCTTAAATCATAGGTTATATGGAACCCACGACTTTCTCCCTAATTCCTTTAAGCTTCAACGTATTTAAGCGCTAGCTCTCCTGGATAAGCCCCTCCCTTTATGTGACAAAGTCTATGACCAATCACCAAATCGAAAGGAGCGTCATGATTTCGCGTTTCGTGACTTCGCGTCTCACAAATTTCACTTAATCATCCTTCCCTCTAATGAGTTGATGGCTCAAATCTCTCCTCGATCCAACGACTTAGATAAAATCGTGATTTCACGTTTCATGAGTTCCCAAAACTCTTACTTCCGGCTTCATGAGTTGCGAACTCTCGATAAGACTAGATCTACGGTCCATGATATTCCTTCGATCGACGGATACAATTAAGTCACAATTTCGCGTTTCGAGACTTGGGAGGTTGGTTCACCTTTGTTCTCTCGATTCTCGATTTCTAGATATTTGTGAGCATCAGATCGATGACTCACAACTCCCCACAATCTAACGGCTCAGATCAAATCGTGAGTTCACATTTCATGAATTCTCACTACTCCACCCTTTGAATTCCCTGGGTCGCGAGTCAACAAAATGATGATCTCTTGCCACGTGTCCTCTTGGATGGATGGTTAGGATCAAATCATGATTTCATGTATCACGAATTCTCACAAGTCCACCCTTTGACTTCCTTGGGTTGCGAGTCAGTGAAATGTTGATATCTTGCCACATGTCCTCTTGTATACTTTCGAAGGGTTTAACCCTCGTGCACCTTTCCTGGATCCAATGTATGTTGGTCCTCACATTCAGATCTGACGGTCAAGGAGGGTCCCGATGGATCCTTAGATTTACGACCGAGATCATGTCACAACTTTGGGTTTCAGGAGTCTATTTGCACCACCATGCGAATTTCCTGACATACGGTCTTGCGAAGACTAAAGGAGTCGAGGCGTTAACGCCTGCACCCCTTATTCAAATATAACAGTCGTTCTACACCCTGGGACCTCTCGAATGGACCTAATCCGTTCATCTTCTAAACAAAAAGATATCTCCTTTCGATACTCAAACCTCACTATTCTTCCGGAGCTTTGTTGGCTCTGAAGGACTTAAGAGTTTTGCACTCTTTATATTGAACGTAATGCTTGGAAGCATTCTTCCATGCACTCCTTGCATTCATTCCTCAACTCTAGGACCTAAGATGGTTTCGGTCTCTGTCCACCTTGCAGAGACTCGGTGCATACCTACACTACCTCTCCTGAGCTTAATAGACCCCCTTCTCGCATTGTTTGTGGTGTTCAACCTCCGAAATCAGGGGAGTACTCACTCGACTCTGAGATGGAAATGAAATTCTCTGGGGTGAGTATTATTGAGGAATTAAATTATATCATAAGGGAAATTAAGCAGATATAAAAGTCCTCAAGGGGCAAATGCATACTCTTAACTAAATCATTCAATATAGAAACCATTTACAGGTGTATAAATATAAGAATGCACTCATTATTTCCAGTTGAAGCACAAAACATGAAAGAAACACTTATTAGAACCATAAGATGTGATGCGACTGCTGAGAGGGGTTCGCTTTTCCACCCAACCATAGGCTCAGTCACTCCCACTAGATTTATCATTGGCCACCCCTGATCTTAGGCCATGATGCTTTGAGATTCAATCTCTTACTTCCAGCTCAACGCAAGTTAGGGACAAAGGTTACTCTCCTTCTCCCTATATAGGAATAGACGAGTACAAAGGTTACTTTCCTTCTCCTAAATCAGTCTCCATTCCCTGTGATCATAACTCACTTTTCGCTTTCAATCCGTCATTGGACCCGAGAGTTTCTGCTCTCGTCTCTGCATTTTTCCATAGCTCTCCTCTGCCCACCTCCACGCTTCCTTTCTTGCCTTTCTTAGAAATATTGCATGTGTCTCAGATCGCCAGTCCATGGTTAGGTACGGAAGCCTTCAGATGGGCATTTTTTACCATCCCCTCCGTAACTCTTGAGGAGGCCTTACCACCTACTAGCCTGACTAAAATTCATTTCAGGTCAAAGGGTTGTTGTGATCTTGAGTAATTAAAAACTAGCATAGTACTGGTTCGGTGGAGGTTACACAATGCTTCTAGGTCCCCTCCACCACCTTTCCATTACAAATTGTGGTCTCTCTTAGCACATCCCCTTCTCAGCAGTCATACAACACGTTTCCATTATCTATTAAAATAACAAAAATTACACTCATTGACCTTTATACAAAGGTCCACCAAATCAAACATTCACACTTTGAGTTTTCCATAATCCCTGTCCAATAAAGTTATATTTACAGACTGGGGGAAATAGGGTGTTATAATTCCCTCCCCCTTAAAGGAATCATCTTCCTCGATGTTCTATCTAGCAACATGATAGGTATGTACAGAAGTAAACAAAGTTGGATTTGCCTATATCATGGCATCTTCCATTTCCCACGTAGCCTCATCTGGGCCAAAGTGTTTCCATTGCACCTTGACCTGTGCAATGGTTCGGTTCCTGAGTGAGGTTTCCTTCATGTCTAATATGCATTGGGATTCTGGTAGGAATTTTCCCTCTAGCTCCACCTGGATCACATACCAGTTAATTATATGATTAGCATCATGTACATATTTTTTCAAAAATGAAACATGAAAAACATTATGTGTCTTTACTGTGGGAGGAAGTGCTAGCCTATAGGCTATAGGTCCCACTCTATCTAGGAATTCAAAGGGTCCACAATACCAAGGTGCCAACTTGGCACAGATTCCCATTTTCAAGGAACTCTTCCTGGGTCTAACTCTGAGATAGACATGGTCTCCGGTATTGAACTCTTTGGGAGTTCTCTTTCTGTCGGCATAAATTTTCTGTCTATCCTAAGCAATATTCAGATTTTGTACTATCTGAACCACTTATTGTTCCATTTCTTTCAACATGTCGGGTCTGATTGTAATTCTGTCCACTGGATTTCTCTAGCTGATTGGAATATTGCACTGTCTACCATAGAGGACTTCAAAAGGGCTCATCTTCAAGGATTCTTGATAACCGTTGTTGTAGGAACACTCTACCAATGGTAGGTAGTCTTCCCACTTCTTAGGTTGATGCATTACGTGCATCCTTAGCATGTCCTCTACTATTTGGTTCACTCTTTCTATCTGCCCATCAGTTTGGGGGTGATAAGCTGTGATGAATAACAATTTTGTCTCCAAACCGGACATTAGGGATTTACAAAATTTCTAAGTAAACTTGGTGTCTCTGTCAGATATAATTTCCTTAGGCATGCCATGCAGTCTGAATATCTCCTTCATGAATATGTTGGAAATATCTATTGCCTTGTAGGTTGACTTGACAGGGATGAAATGGGCAGACTTACTCAGTTTATCCACCACGACCATAATGGCATCATTTTTCTTGGTCGACTTTGGTAGTCCAGTGATGAAATCCATGGAGATGGTTTCCCATTTCCATTCTGGGATTGGTAGGGGATGTAACAATCCTACTATATGCCCGTGTTCCACCTTAACTTGTTGGCACTCTAGTCACTTAGCTAGATAGTTAGCTACGTATTTCTTCAACCCATGCCAATAGAATCGTTTCCTAGTGGCCGTGATCATCTTCTAATATCCTGGGTGAATGATATATGGTCTCTTATGTAGTTCATCCATTATGAACCTCTTCAAGTCGTCACAGTTTGGAATATACAATTTGTTTCTGTAAGTCAACAGTCCTTCCTCGAGCATCTGGTAGCCTTCATACTTCACCCCTGTAGGCTCTTGTCTTAGGTATGAGGTCACAGTATTGAAAAATGCATCTATCTCTTGTGCATTTCATACCCTTTCCCTGATGTCCATTTCACAGGTGCTTACCGCTGCTAGATGAATAGTTTTTATACTCATGCTAAGGGCATAAACCACCTTATTTTCCTTTCCTTTTATGTGTTTGATTTCAAAATCGAATTCACTTAGGAGAGCCATCCACCTGACTTGCCTGGAATTGAGTTTTGGCTGATTAAGTGTCTCAATCCACAATGATCTGTCATAAGCACAAATATTCTACCTAGGAAGTAGTGCCTCCACGTTTTTAAAGCATGTACTATGGTAGCCAATTCTAGGTCATGGGTCACATAATTGATCTCATGCTCGTTAAATTTCCTAGACGTGTAGAAAATTACACATCCCTCTTGCATAACGACTCCTTCGAGTCCTTCCTTGTAGGCATATGTACACACAAGGAAATCATTATTCAGGTCTGCAATATTTAGCACAGGTGCATGGGTCAGGAGATATTTCAGTTCCTGAAATATTTCTTCACATTTCGATGTCCAAATGAATTTAATCCCCTTTTTCTGAAGGACAGTGATTGGACAACCAATCTTGGAAAAATATTTTATGAACCTTCTATAGTATCCCGCTAAGCCCATGAAGGATCTAATATCGGATACATCCTCCGGGGTAGGCTATTCCATAATAGATCTGATCTTGCCGGGGTCTACTACCACTCCTTCCTTAGAAATGACATGGCCTAGGTAATGGAATTTCTTCTGAAAGAAGTCACACTTGCTAAACTTAACATAGAGATGATGCTCTCTTAGTACTTGAAGTACGAGTCTAAGATGTTCTTTGTGCTCCTCCCTGTTCTTGGAGTAGATTAGGATATCATCAATGAAAACCAATACAAATTTGTCCAGAAATTTACCGAGTACATTATTCATCAAGCACATAAAAGTGGAGGGGGCATTGGTTAACCCAAATGACACCACCATGAATTCATAGTGACCATACCTCGTCCTAAAGGCTGTTTTGTTGATGTCTTCATCCTTAATAAAGACTTGATGGTAGCCAGACCTCAAGTTTATTTTTGATAAGATGGTAGCACCTCCCAGTTGGTCGAACATGTCATCAATTTTGGGTAAGGGGTATTTGTTCTTTATGGTTGTCTTATTGAGTTGTCTGTAATCTATGCATAGTTAGAGTGTGCCATCTTTCTTTTTCAAAAACAGGATGGGTGCTCCCCATGAAGATACACTGGGTCGGATGTAGCCTTTTCCCATCATCTCCTTTAGCTATAGCTTGATGTTGAGACCCAAAATTGACATCCCCATTACCCTATTATACTCTTCACCTATACCTTTTTGGCCTACCTAAAGCTTGAGTGAATGAGAAGAATGCTACCTATTGCCAGTAACAAGGTCATAAGGTAAAGTATGGTTAATTCATGAATTTTGTGGTTTATTGAGTTAATGAATTAAATATTTGATATACTAATGCTCGATTTTTCATATGTGAATCTTTGACCTCTAGATGTCTAGCGTTCCTGTACCAGCTCAGCCATCCATTACCCGCGTGCTAAGACTGCTGCTGTCCGGATCCGGTACCAACACACACTGTTATGATCCGATACCAACGACCACGCACTATCATGATCCGGTACCATCTTTTGTGCCCTGCCGTGATCCGCTACCATCTTCCTGTTACGATCCAGTATTAATATGGAAGAGCCTAATGCACTAAGTTAAGTGCTAGATCTCGCCTAAGTCAATTGGTGGACGTCTATTTGTTTTAGCAAGGCTATGATAAGAACAATTTGTTAATTGCCTCATCCTCATGCAGTTCGTGTCATGAGGATGAAGCTAAAGATGTAATCAAATGATTAAACTTAACAACTGATTGATTTTCAAATCACTTCGCCTCCTTGTGTTTCACGATTCAGACTATTAAATAGTCGTGGCAAGGATGGTAGAGGGAGTAGGAGAATTAGCATATTGCCAACATGTGAAGCTGCATGTGATGGTACAGAACATTTTCTGAGTAAAGATTAATAGAATGTCATTTATCTCCATGTTCTGATTATCTATGATTAAGTATGAGTTGAGTTGTTAACAAGAGTTTCGATTTTATGCTTTGAAATGTGAGTGAGAATAATGTGTGTGTCGAAAGAGAGCTTCCTGTAGACTTCAATAGTTGACCTGTTGAAGCGGCAAGGGCCCACCGCCCAACAAAGGTCAACCTCTTTGTAGATTAGCATTAGTATTCGTTTTTAGTAGTATAAACATTGAATTAGCTAAATCATTAACTCTGTTAGATGATAGCAGTACGGATTAGATTAAGATTTCCATTCTATAATTGCTTAGAGATCTTTAATTGCTCTATTTTTATATATGCCCTATTTCTGCTCTCATGATTTTGATTTCCCTGAGTGATCATAGATGTTGGTAGCAATAGTCAAAACTACTCGGATAAGAACTAGTGAAGTTCATTGTGAACCACAACATAACCAATATATTGACTATTGAACTACCCATGCTATGCTTTGTCGATTGATGTGTGATTTCTTTTCAAAAGTGTGGATTGCATAGTTAGTTTTCTGGGTCAGATATTAGAGTTGATCTATCAAACTAATTCCATCTCATACTTGCATGTGCCATAATGGAATAGATAGCCTCTCTGAGAAAGACAACCAAAGTACATTGCAGTTTGCTATTTTGATTTGTTTCTAGCAATCTAGTTTAATTCTATACTCGTGACATTAGAAATTATCTTTCTTACTGGTGTGTTGTAACTCTATTGATTACGAATCCCAGATTGATAATTAATGAGTGCATTATACTAAACATATAAGTAGCACAACATTTTGGTGTCGTTTATGGGGACTTGCAAACAGTAGGAAGTAACTTTTAGCTTAGATTGTTTGCATAAATTTTAATGTTTTTAAAAGGCTGCTTGAGGGAGGAGGATAAAACGTTTAAGACGTGAGTGAAGAGCCACGCGGCCACTAGAGTGGGGTTCTCTGAAGCCAGGTTTCCTTCTTACCTTCTAGATAGGATTAGGATTTCAATTCAACTAAAGAATAAAATTTCCATTTTATGCATAGATACAGAGATAACAAGGGTAGATTTGTAAGCTCCAAAGATTAAAAAACAAACCCTCCCACTAATCCAACTGACACTCGTGCGGGAAAAATTCCATCAAAAAAAATTTCAAGGGGAGCCAACGAGGCTCCAGAAGGAGGACCTAAAACAAAAGAATCAGTATTGGGATAGGCAGAACGTGAGTCTGCTGAACATTTAGGAGACACAAAAAATCCAGTTTCTGAACCATCCATCAGTAGAATGGCAGAAGAAGAAGGAAATGCAGCCACAGAGACTAAAACCTTTGGGTTTCCAATCTTGGATATTTCCAGAAACATCAACATGAAGAATATCCCATTATCATCGTTACCCACTTTCATAGGTATGTCAACTGAAGATCTAGAGTTATTTTTATTCGAATTTGACATATTATGTAGAAGCTATAACTACTCAGACAATGCCCCAAAACTTAATCTTTTTCCTGCTACAAGGAAAGATTCAGCCTTAATATGGTTGATGAGCTTAGGAGAAAATACAATCCTTTCTTGGGATCAAATGAAAGACACATTTTTATGAAAATACCAAGACTATTGTAAGGATAATGTTAAAAATGGAATTTTTAAAATGCATCAAACAAAAGATGAAAGTCCTGAAGACTACTTAGAAAGGTTCTTATACAACTATCAAAAGTCAAAACTATTCACCTCAGACCTAGTTGTAGTAAGAACTGTATTCTTGAAAGGTCTTACGGATGATTGCATAGAAGTTTTAAACTTGTTGAGTTCAGGAGATGTACACCAAAAAACTTTTTCAGAAATTGCAAATTACTGTAGGAGATACTCAAGAGGACAAGCTAAAACGGGCAAAGGACCAAGAGATCCTTTGAGAAGAAATTCAAAACAAAGTTCAGGGACTGTCACCAGAACTGAGTTAGGAAACTTATTGGAGAAATTTAAAAAATACATCTTGAGCACAATAAGTAACCAATTAGATACATTGAAACTGAAAAAGAAACAAGAAGAAGATGCTTTAGCAATATTTTGTCATAGATGCTGAAATAAGCACAACAACGAGAAATAATGCCCATTAAATGTCATAGAAATCTGTGGTCTGTGTACACTAGAACACCCCACATCTGAGTGTCCAACCTTGCTTGAACTACAATCCATGTATAGGGGAGGAGGAGTCTAACAAGAACAACCATATCCTTCTAGAAGACCTTGGAGAGCCCAAAATACCAATACATTTTATGATCCTAATACACAATATCAACAACAACAATGGGGTCCTTCCCTAATGACTTATCCACAATGGACACCTCAACAAACTCAGCCTTGGCAACAAGGTTGGAGGGGACCTATGTATGGAAATCCCTCTTACCCTACATATCCGCAGTACCTTGCAAACATTTCCCAATTACTACCTGGATTCAACCCACCATAGATGCAATATTTACTCCCACCTCCTATATAGCAGCAATTTACAAACCCCTTGAATCCTAATCCATAATAACAAGTATCTATAAATGCCAATCAACAACCACAAAACCAAGCTGCCCACAACCCTCCAAGACCAACAACAATCCTTGCCTAGCTAGTCCCTAACCCCAATAATTGACCCACCCACCCTGTGTAGAATACAAAAGTTCAAACCTTTCCCACCTATGAAATTCAACTATGATCAGGGAAAGTTGTAAACCAATCAGATCCTGCAGTAATAATTCAGGAAGAAAATGATAGTCATTCTGAGGAAGAAAACACTCAAACCACCCCTACAGAAGAAGAGGCCTCTCCTCCTATCCCAATCAATTCTCATTCTGTACGAGTACCCCAACAAATTAATCTCCCACCTTACCCCGAAATACTATTAGTGAAGAAACCTGACCCACCCCTGCACAAATATATAGAAGATAAATTATGAAATGTGTGCATAAAAATACCTCTGCTGCAAGCTATTAAAAATATC
>ML789845.1:0-36931 GCA_009831015.1 Picea engelmannii
ATTTACGAGTGCAAGAACGGACAAAGACCACTCTCAAGGTTTTTATATAAAAACCATAAAAAACAATCAAAAACACACGATAAGAAAGAAAAAACATGTCCATCTCCCTGTATTTGATCATCAAAGTCATCACACCTGCAAGAGTTACACTCAACATGACATTAGGGATTAGGTTTTAATAGATAAATAATCATAAAAAACCAAAATGACATAGTAAAAGTAAATAAAAAGAGTAAATTCTCTTTTTACCACATCATTTTTACATTTCCACTATTGAGCTCAAAAAACCCCTTTTTTACCCTCCAAGTTCGGTGTCAAATTGCGGGATCTATGAGAGACCATTCAGCGATCCGTCTGCGATAGTTAGGTAGTCTCTTCGTCCTTAACACTTTCATGGTTTAATTTTGTAATTTCATTGGTTAAATTTTCATTTTTAAGTTGATTTTCCAAGCCCTACATGCGCGTTTCCATTCTCGCAGGTAGGCTATATGGGGCCTACGAAAATGAGGCGTTCTCGCAGGTGAGCCTAAGGCCACCTACAAGGTTCTCACACTGTGCACACAGGGCACCTGCGAGAACCACAAAGCTCAATTTTTTTTTTAAATTTAGCCAATGAAAAATAATGTATTCATGAAAATAGTTGCTAATCTTCTTTTTGTGTCTCTTATGCAGATAATTAGCCATCAACGTGGTGCTTGAATGGCGTGAAAGAGAACATGAAGAAGACAATGCAATGGCCAAAAATCATCCACCTACTATAGCTTCTTTGAGAGACTGTGGGCTCTTGAAGTACTTTCGCATCTCGGGCATGAGGACCCAAGTCAGACTATTAGAGTACCTGGTGCATATGTGGGACCCTGATCAACAGGTATTTCATGTGGGGGTCCACACACTGTCCTTAGACATTGAGGACATTTACTTTTTGACTGGATTGTCACGGCCGGGGTACTATGTGAGCCTGACTGGTAGTAGAGGTGGTGGGCTAAAGATGAGTGAGTACTGCAATTCACACTACGTTCCTGAGGCTGAGAGAAAGAAAGAAAAAGTAGCTATTTGGGGGGTACGAGACTTGACCCTCCGTACTATCCTTTTCACTATAGCTCGGATGGCTGGGAGTTATTCTCCTCACATGGTGTTACAAATTTACTTCTAGTATGCTATTGAGTGTACTGAGCCTCGAGTGTTCAACTGGGAAGATGTTGTGCTTTGCAGTATAAAAAAGCAATTGACCAAATGTAGGTGGGGTGACCTGAAGCAATTCAGGTACGGATATTTGCTGGTATCCTTCTTCCTTGAGCGGGTCCCATTACTGAGGCTATAGGTGTATTGGAATATACCGGGTCCCAGGGATCCAAGGATGTTGAGATGGTGTTGGCTTATGGCCCATCACGTAGTAGGACCAATCATCAAGTATGATGCTACTTTCTTTGACTGGATTCAACCACAGTTGCTGATGGTTGATGAATATGCTTATGCTAGCTTGGATTTCCGAGGAGATTCAGATTTAGTACTGCCAGAGGATGCTCAGTGGGGGGACCTTGGTAAGAAGTGCACACATTTTTTTTTTTTAAATATTTTTGTGAATTTTAATCATATTCAAATGTTTTTGTTTTATATGTTCGTCCAAAGACTAATACAAAATCATTTGTTAATAACACAAATGTTGGACCTTACAGACATCTCGGCACTTCTCCCATCCAATGGCGAGGAGAGGTAGCAACAACACCACAGTATGTTGAGGATTATCAAGTTGTGGAATTGAATCTAGAGGGCCTGACTACAGACATTCCAGACATGACTCTGGAAGAGGTTCCATGACGCGATCAACATCATACTATAGGAGTATCAGCATCCATGAGTTGATTTCTCTGTAGGGTTTCTAGGGCAGTCGTTTGTTATCGTGAATGTCATCCATGATGTCACTTTGTAAAAGCTATGAGCTTCAAATTTTGACATTTTGGTATTCGGACAAACTTTTTGTAAAAAACTCTTTTGATCGTTATATATACAAACGACTTCTACCAGTTTACCTTATATTGTGTGAATTTCGATGTGTTTGACTTATAAATGATTCAAATGTTTGTCCAATACATAATTAGCAAATGCATCTTTTAATATATTCAGACATCTAGGAATATGTTGATATTCAATGTGATCAAAATAACGTTCCAAGAGGTGAATTCACAAATACACCTGTAACAAAGTAGGACTTCGAATAGAGTAGATATTACTTAACTGTATTACTATCAACTGTGAATCAAGTCGCACAACCAAATGATGAATTCCCAACGAGATAACATCAACCAATAATTCAATAATGATGCTATACTCTGCAATGTTGTTGGTCACACGACCGAGGCACACACCTCGTAAAGAGACAAGTTCGTTTGTAGGGGCGTAAATTGCCCACGTAGCGGAAGCAATGTTCTAAGTACTACGGCTAGAGCCATCAGCGAAGACAATATAGGGTAGCGAAGACTCCGACATCTGGAAATCAAACACAACGTCACATAAGGGCAGAGACCAGATATTGACAAAAGAAAACTATAGTAACACAAAAAATGTATGATACAATAAAAATACAAGTACTTGTGCACAGATGATTTCAGTCATAGTACTTCTTCAAGTACAACCCATTCCTGGGTTCACTCAAATGGATACCATCGTAATCTACCAACTCGTAAGCTTTTTTTTCCAAAACTCGTCGAACAATATAAGGACCTCGCCACATGGGTTCGAATTTCCCAGCTCCTAACATATCTCGATCTTGTTCATATATAAGAACAAGATCACCTTCGGAAAAAATGTGAGGCTTGACATGCATGTTGTATTGGGCCTTAAGGCTTGACATGAGACCATAGGATGAAGAGGAGCAGGATGGGACCGAATTTTATGATTGTAGGTCTGGCAGGCATGGAATTTCTTAACGACAATAATGCAGTCATTAGACAAAGAAGGCCAAAAATACCCTGCGCGTAAGATCTTCTGGGCAGTAGCATACCCAAACATATGACCACCACATGCTCCGGAATGGCAGTCATTCAGATCTTTCTCGGCTTCGTCGAATGTTAGACAATGTCAAAAAATAGATTCAATCCATCAATGGTAAAGAGTATCCCCGAGGATAATGTATTGCTGAGCTTGATAGCGTATGCGACGTCGTTCAGTACTAGACAAAGTAGGCCGAAAAGTATGGGTTTGGATATATATAATGATATCCCCATACCAAAGATCGTCAGTGCTAATAAGGAAAAGAGATTCATCATGTAATGAATCAACTGCTACATTTTCCGTTGTAGAGTGAGGAAAATTGCATATCAACTCAGCAAAAACTAAGGATTTCTTGGACTTGGCACGGTCAAATTCCAAGTCAAACTCCTGGAGTATCACAATCCATTTAGAGTATTTTCCCTCTAGCAATTGACGTGTCAAAATATGTTGCATAGGGATGCAATGAGAAATCACCGTAGTCTTGTGTGAGAGGATATAGTGCCGGAAGCGTTAGACGGCTTGAATGGCAGCCAAGGCCAGTTTTTCGACATGTTGATACTTGATTTCAGTTGGTGTGAGACTTCGACTCAAGTAGTAAATAACATGTTTGTCGTGTGCATCATCCTCTTGGATGAGAACCATGCCAATAGTGTACTCTGAGGCAACAAGATAAAGGAAATAATTGCGACTGTAATCGGGGGGGAAGAGAAGTGGAGCTCACGTTAGGGAAAACTTCAAAGTTTCAAAAGCATTGTTGGCAATGGTATCCCAGACGAGCTTTGAATATTTCTTTAATAGCTGCGTAAATCCATGAGTAATCTCGACGTAGTTTGGGATAAAACGACGAAGAAAGTTTGCTTTCCCCTGCAAACTTTGCAACTGACAAAGTGTAGAAGGAGGAGGGAGATTAAGAATCACCTCAACCTTCAAAGGATCCACCTAGATCCCTTGACGCAAAATGATAAAACCTAGAATATGGTCGGATTCTACACAGAAGACGCATTTATGAGGATTTAAATGGATCCGATAGAACCGACAGCAAACGAAAATGGCCTGGAGGTGGGTTGGGTGATCAACTCTGGGCATAGAATGAGCGGGTAAATCATCCAAATAGGGTTGAACGATATGTTTGATATATTGAAAATCATAAGACATAGCGCGTTGAAAAGTTGCACCCTCATTCTTAAGACTGAAAGGGAGTTTCCGATAGGAAAAAGTACCCCAAGGACAAATAAAAGCAGTCTTATGTTGATCCTTAGGAGCAATGTTAATTTGATTTTAGCCAGAGAAACCATCCATGAGAGAGAAGATTTCACTTCCAGCGCAATCATCGACAATCTGATCGACGAAGGGGGTAGGAAAGTTGTCTTTGGGACAAGATTTGTTAATATCCCTATAATCAATGCAAACAAAAATGGTGCCTCCTTTTTTGTCAATCGAGATAGGATTGGAAACCCAGTCGGTAAGAGCCACCGGATAAATAAAGCTAGCTTTCAGAAGTTTCTCAACTTTGAGCTTGATAGCAGTCGCTTTACATGGGTGAACTAGACGAATGCATTGCCAAACAGGTTTAGTGCCAGGGTATGTCTTTATCTCATGTACAACAATTGCAGGGTCAATACCAGGCATCTCTTCGTAGCTCCAGGCGAAGATGTCATGAAATTCTTTTAAAAGAGATGTATAGGTGACTATTTCTTTAGGAGAACATGAAGCTCCAATATGGACATTTTCGACGATTCTAGGTTTGATGGATATGTCAATGGGAATCATGGGTGAAATATTACTTAAGTTCCCTTTAGCAAACACATCGTTTGTAGTCTTAGGAATGGTCGAGATGACAACAATGACCGATGGAGTCCAAATCCGTTGGTAGTTCTCAAGAGTGTGTTGCTCTAGAAAGAGTATGGAACGATGATGCCCATCATCCCAAGGGGTGTCCTCCATGATAGACATGATCATCTCGTCAATGGGAAAAATAACACGAAAAGGATCAGGAGACAACTCATCAAGAGAGGAGGTAGAAGGTGTTGCCAATTGAATGGCCTGATAGGCAAACTCAATCAGACTTAATGGCATTTCGTCGCCAAAACCAAGATGATCTCTAGGGTCAGGGACTATCCAAGGGTCCAAAGACGCAGGAAGTTCGTGAGGCGATGTGGACATCATATTGATAGAAGCAACAGACGGGCATGGAACATTGGGCGGTGGAATGGGGAAAGTACCCATTAACGAGGAGTCCTTTAAAAGACCTACACCAACATTCTCATAACCCAATGGGGTTTTAGCAATAAACGGTACGTTGCCAGTACAAGTATCAGAATTGAAAAAGGCAAGTTGGTCGATGGTAACAACCTTTCCTTGATGAGGGAAACATACTACACGGAAAAGTGTCGACACAACGGCGTGCATGGAATCGATCCATCTGTGGCCAAGCAAAAGATTATAATCAAGTGGAACGTCAAAGACTTCCACTTCAACTTGGACCATCTTACCTTCTAATGTGATGGGAAATGAAGGAAGAACACCGTAGGGATTAAAACCAGATCCATTTAAGGATTTAAGAGTGTTTTGTGATTCATTCAAGGGAGGAGAGCCACGGATTTCCAACAAGCAAAAGACATTACACACGTCGAGGCACCCTCGTTGATAAAAATTCGACAAATGTTCTTTTCAGAGACAACAACCTGTATCTGGAATGCGAGTTGAGGGGGTAAATGTGGAATATGATCTTCGAAGTCAAATACTATTAAATTCGTATCCGTTGGGTAAATTCCACTGATAGCTTTCAACAGTGCCTTCCGTTGTGCAGGACAAGTTTGAATGACTTCAAGGGTTGACATCGTAGAAGGTGCTTGAGGCAGATCTTCAACAATGTTGTAGTTCTGGGCTGCACGAGCATGAGGCTTGAAAGCCGATTTTCAAACGACGCCCTTAGGGGGGGGTCGTAGAACTGTGTCGAGGCTCAGTCGTTCGAGATGAAGAGGACCATTTGTAGGTGGAGTTGTGGGAGAGGATTGTACCAATGAAGGGGGTAAATCATCAACCTTCTCCTTAGATGGAGAATAACCTTTGGCTCGTGTCGTGAGTGCAATGTTATGCTGCTTAGAATCACCAGTACACATCAAAACATAAGAAGTGGTAGAAGATGAGGGTTGGTCATGGATGACCAACTGAGCATGTTGTTGAGACAGGAAGGGTTGGGACAAGAGAGCAGGTGCAGATGGTTTCGGGGCTCTCTGAAGGAACTTAGTGACCTCGGCATGTCATGGACAATACTTCATATAATGATCATCACCACAGATAAGCCAAGGGTATCGGGGTTTGCGCTTATCCTAGTCATGAACGGGAGTAGTTTTAGGTTTCTCTACTTGAGTATTATTTTTCCCTCCTTATTCTTGCCTCTCCCCTTTTTAGATTTGTTTTTATCGGTTGGGGTAGAATGAACAACATTTACCTCAGAAGTTTTTTTGGTGGGAGTGGCAGGAGACGGAGCATTTTGAACATTAGAAGAAGAAGATTTAGGGTTTGTGCTTGAAGTGGCATGTGATTGGGCTTGGGTAGTACCAATCACACCTTCAGCTGCATGCGAGGCAACTTGAGTAGTTGAAGTGCTAGAAGCATTAGGACGAGGTAATTCATGTAATAAATCATAAAGGGTTCCCATTTTTGAATAAACAAGGTCAAGATACTGAGCACGACTTATAGCCTGCTCTTCCGTGACAACGCCACCCATGGCAATGTCCTTACCAATTTCATTCACAAATGATTTGGTAAACCATTCTGCCAGTAACTAATCGGGGAGCTCAAGGTTAATGAGACGTCGTCTCCTTCGCCATTCATGGATGTGATCAGATATATGAGTGACTTTAGTCTGTTTAAAAGAAGTCAATATCTCGGTTCCCGTATCATAACGGATCGGTAACTGGTAATGCGTAAGGAAAGCCATAGCTAGGGTGTTAAAATCAGAGAAGAAACCTTGTGGCAATTCAATATACCACTTCGCAGCAGAACCGATAAGGGTTCGTTGAAAAATACGTAAACGAATAGAGTCATCCATCAACGAGTTGGATGAACACCATAGGTGAAAAGTCATAACGTGATTATTTGGGTCCTCTCCTACTTTTCCGTCGAATTTAGGAATGTCTGGGGTAAGCTTGGATGGTATAACACGCCATTGGGGATAGTGAAGAATAGGATCATTTAAAATCCTTGACAAATCCAGAAGATCCAAAGTGGCGAGAAATGGTAACTGTCAATTCACCTGCGGGTACTGGTGGCTTTGGGGAGGAAGCCCTATCGGCAAACCAGTAGGACCATAAGCAGTCTGCATATAATGTGAAGATCCAGGCATATTCAGTGGTGGTTGGATAGGATAGTAGCTCATCGGATTATACCCCGGAACAGAGGCTTGAGTTTGATCATTCGACCCCCAAATGGGATTAAATGAACCTGGATAAGGTTGGCCCACGCTAGGGGGTGTTATGGACGCAATTGGAAACTGCTGCCCCCCAGTCGATTGAGAAGGATTTTGTATCAGGTGATTCCAATAATGGGCCAAGGATGGAGGTATGTTTTTCCCATAAGGCGGGGTTTCCCTTCCCATTGAAGGTTGTGTACCAATTGAGGGAAATGTTCCAATTACCATTTTCCAACTGAGAGGGGGTTGAGTTATAATACCTTGATGAGATTGTCCACCAACCGGAAGCTGATAAGCTGGAGTGAATGGAGGAATTAACACCACTAGGATTAGGATTGCTAGTAGAAGATGAAGAAGTTCCTCCAAAAGGAAATTGAGGGAGTGTTGGAACAAAACCGGGAAAAAAGTGCCCAGAAGAAGAAGGACCACTAGGAAAGCCGGATGGAGTTTGTGCGGGAGTAGGAATGGTAGCATTCAACGCATGGTATCCAAGTGGTAGTGTCGGATTGACATTGGGTGTCCATGGTGTGTTGATGGGAGCGAGACTAACAGCAGGAAATCCGGTTGGAACGCTCGTAGTAGATGCAAGATGGGCCATTTCGGTAGGGACAGTAAAGTGATAAGCGGTAGTCAATGGTACTGTCTCGAAATTAGAGATCTCAAAAATCACAGGAGGATTAATTTCACAAATCACAGGTGAACCTGGACCAAAAAGGTCGAGTCGGAAAACACCTGTAGAACAAAAAGGATCTTGGCCTTCTATACCGAGAAAGGGTCCAGTCGAAGATCCGGAATATACAACAATTAAGTCTCTGGAAGAGTCTTCTCGCATATAAAGTCTCTCAGAATCGGGGTTAAGTCTAAAGTCCTCTCGAGTGTTTGTAATGTGAAAATGTTCTAGAGAGTCAGTGCATTCCACTTGTGGGGTGGTGACGACTAGGACTTCACTCTGCCGAGGAGAGGCTCCAGGTGTGCTTGTGGACAAGGGTTGAGAACCTTCCAGATGCTCTGGAGATAAACCCTGCATTCTACGTGAACGACATGGAGGAGCTATTGTAAATGAGTGACAAACTTCGTGAAGAAAATCCTATGGTCAACTTCGAGAAACAAACAACACGTGCTAGTAAACAAAATCTAGGAAGCAACACCAAGCAAACAAGACCTTCTAATTTTGAAGCCACTAGTTGGTGATGAAATCCAACGTCACAACAACGAGATGAGAAGGGGTGGGGCTAGGGTGGAAAAGTTACGCTGACGACCTGCTTAACAGACTTACACCTTGGTGTAAGCTCCCACACATAATCATGGGTATACCCTCCAAGGAACCCGAGTGAGTTTGGTCAACGTCAATTCTAGGTACCGTGAAGACTTCCCCCCCCACAGTCACCTTGGGTAAGAACCTAGAAAGATAGGCCACTAAGGTCACCACCAACAACAATAAAGTCTGGGGAAATAGTCGACAGTCCGATCCACATGCAAGGGCAAGGTATCTAGCCCGCAATCAACTCAAAAGGCTTCCACTCATCATTGTGGGTATACCTCCGAGTGATCCCCATAATACGTGCAATGTCTACACTGATATCAACAAAGAAGGGTGAGTAACTCTGCCAATATCAATGCACCCTAGTGTTTGACCCTTGTGTAAGAAGGGCTTCCCAGGACAAGATGTTGCAAATGGAATTTAACACTCCCTAACACAAGATGCTATTGTGTGTTTTGTGCTTTTGGAGAGTGTATCTCTCTTCCTACTCCAAAGNGCTAGCCTAGATAAATGTTGGTGTAATAGAGCCCTAGAAAAGAGTTACTAGATAAATTTTATGATTACGTAGTGTTATTAAGAGCTATTGTTTACTCAAAGGAAACAGAAGTGAAACTTATGTTGTATGACTCTGACCCAACAATGCAAGGATGAGAATGAAATATATCACTTTTCGTTCAGTGAATCCTATGTATGGGAGAGAGAGAAAGTTTTCCAGATCAACCTTGAACTACAATGCAAAATTTCCTTTAAAATTCAAATGCAAACAATCACTTATCAAATGACAATTCTCTATTGTGTCTTTTCCAAATACTTCAACAATCTCAATAATTTGATTTTCAATGTTTTCTAAAACGAAAAGAATTTTTTGAAAGAAAAACTTTTTGTCCACTTTTCAAAAAGGACCCACACTATGACAGCGAGAGTACAGAAAATCAAAAACCAAATGAACAAGCAATGATAAACACCCAATCCACTCTTTCAACGAAAACAAAAATAAAGAGCAAACCAATTTAGTCTTTTCAAATGAAAAAGAAAACGATCTTTCAAACCAATAAGAAAATGAGAAAAACCAAGCACTCAACTTTCAACCAATCATTGGTTCTTAACTAATCAAACACACACAGATTCTGAAGTCAGAGAGAATGGTTTTKCCAAGAAAAGTCAAGAAATGAAAGTCAAGACACAAATGACAAGAAAAGCCTTGGAATCCTAAGACTGTTCATGCACGCAAACAAAGACAAGAAAGATATCAATCAATGGTCCAAGAAACTCTTATGAGGCAATCAAATTGATCTGGGCAGTTGAAAATACCAAAAATCATATCCAATTTTTTGAAAAATTGAGTTTGCAGGCAAGCAATATTACACAGTGCGAGAATCATTGATTCTCGCTGGTGACCCTTGAGCAGGGTGTGAGAACCTCGCACTGAAACCTAAAGGTAGAGTGCGAACTCTACCTATTCTCGTAGGCTGCAATGCAGTACAGTGTGAGAATGTATGAACATAATCAAAATTTTGGAAAATAAAGAAAAATTGAAAAAGGCCTCAGGACCTAGAGGGTCTATCAGGATATCCTAAAGACTCAAAGATTGATAGGATAGGAGAAAAGTGAAACCAGAGCAAATGGCCATAGGAAAATATCAAAATCCACAAAGAAAAATGGTTTCCTCCCCAGTGGAAGTCGCCAATTTTGTTATTGGATAAAACCGTAGGTGCGGACACTAACCAATCTCCCTAGATCCACCTAGATCTAGAACAAAGCAAGAGAGAACATGACTCTTTCCCTAGATTTTGACCATTGAAGTAACTAGGAGGTAAGAACAAATAACATACCTTATTATTGCTTCCTATGGTCTTTTTTTCTCCCGCTTCACTCCAGTGCTCTCGTGCAGCCAAGACCAAGACAACACAAACCAACCAAAGTGAAGATAACACAATCTATTCAACAGTCAATCTATGTATATGATCAAGGAATTATACAATAAAGTGAAAATAGCGTTATGGGAAAGGGACATGCTACTGTATCATATTAATGGAAATTAAAGATTACAACCTAAGCCTTGATCCTTTCGATGGCCCTTGGCTCCGACACACACACTTGCTCAATCCTTGCATGAAGAAGATCAAATCCTCTTGTTAGACCTGCTAGAGTCTTCAAGCTGTTGTTCAATGCTGAGTCCTTCACACAATTCTTTCACCAATTCTCCAACGAATATTGCTTAACMTTTTCCATGAGAATTCCCTCAATATATAGGAGAGAATGAATTAGTTACTTGGATAAAAATGATACCAAAATATCAGAGAATCTAGTACTAGGATAACCATTCGAATGCCAACTCATCCTTCTAGAAGATTCCCTTCTAGAAACRTCGATAATTCAAAGCCCCCCTAGGGTTCCTCTTTAGTTTTTGAAATCATATTAAAATTTTTGTAAGGGCCCATACATGCCCACATGTTGCAAGCTTAGGATAGTTTCTAAATTCTTTCTTAGTTTATATCACAATCTAGGTAAGTTTAAAGATCAATGTAACGGGTCCATACATGCCCACATGTTTGCAATCTAGGATAGTTTTCAAGATATTTCTTAGTGTAAACAACATTTAGGGAGTTTAAAGAATTTGTAAGGACCCATATGTCCACATTGCTAGTCCTTTAGGGCTTTAAATATTCCGTAAGGTTGTACCAAAGACACATAGTAAGCTAGGTAAAGAATATTTGTAAGGACCACAGGAATTCTACATGTTGCAATCTGAAACTTAACTTATTAAAATATTTTCACACTTATAACTTTATTGCACACAACGCCACTCCTCACACACTTAATTTCTATTTTGAATAGTGGAGGTATAAGTAGTTTTTCTCTAGAGGAATTCCTAAATATCTGACTACGTCTTTGGAAACTATCCACACCCAATTAATTCAAATGAGGTTGTTCCATGACCCCAATCTCTCAACCCACCACTTCTAAACTTTTCTAAATAACACACTAAATTTTCCTCCACAGGAGGTGACAAAATAAATTTTTAGTCTAGGTAGGATCTCAGGGGTAGGCATCCAAATAACCCCTCATTATCAAGTTCTCTCATTTTCAAACAATATAATTTGAGAAATAAGGAACTTTCAAATCCTCCAAGTCAAGTGTTCCTACACCATAAGGCAGGGAGATACTTGTGAAGGTTCGATGGCCGAGGTCTGGTTATTTTTCCAATGCCTCCTTGAGTCACCCAACTCTTGTGAGGGAATCCATCCTGTGACCCATTTCTAAGACTGAATATATAAATTCTGCACTTTGACTAAGGTACATAGTGGTCAAAACTTTGGAAATCTACCCAAGTGGCAATTGTGGGATGCAATCACACCTTGATCATATTTTGTGTGGCTATTGGGAAATATCTCCAGCTCTTTCGAGATATGCACCCTCTACCCCTCATTATAATCGATTACTTCAAGCTTCACTAGTTCCTCTTCTAGTGGCTTCAGACCCCACTATTGAGTGTTATTGGAAGGCCCAAGCATGATACGTCTTTTAGGACACAAGCATTTTTTTTTTTATTGTTCCCCCACACAGACAAAATCCACCTATCAACATGCTTGTTTATTTTACAGTTGATTTATGTATGATGCTCATTTGACTACATGAAATTGCAAGTTATAATATCTTGTTAAGTTCCAAAATATACAAATCTCTTGTTCATTTATTTCTCTCATGCCACCATTTGCACACATTCACTTTTCTAGTCGGAAACCATAGGGGACCCACATAATCCCTATTGTTACATACACTTCTAGAGTCTCCCTCCTATTCTAGGAGGAGTCCCTAGTCTTGCCAACTCATCAGTTCAACCATATCACACCCCTATGAGTGATACTATTTTGGGATCAACTTTTCTTGGGTCCAAATCCCAATACCATCCATCGATTAGTTATCCATCACAAGGAGGTGGGGGTCAAACTTCTTCTCAAGGGAGAGGTACAACCCCACCAAATCTCTCTCAAGGGAGAGGTCCACTACCTTCTCACACAATGGGTGGAACTAATTCTCCAGCAAATATCCCTATGCCATACTTGGAATCCCTCAAAATTGTTGATTTGACCAAACTCACGAATGATCCCATTTTACATGATCCCACATGGCCCAATATGCCTACCACACTACCTTCAGATATTCCAAAGTTTGAATGAAAACTGGGGGAAGACCCCGCCAACCATGTTATGACCTTTCACTTATGGTTCTCTTCAAACAACATCATGAATGATTCCATCCACTTGAGTTTATTTCAAATAACTCTCACAGGCCCATCAACCAAGCGGTACGTAGATGAAAAATAAGGGTCCCATGTGACCTTTGAATCACTGGCCAAGGCCTTTTTGTCCTTTTTCCAACTACTAGTGCATCATGATACTGGCTTAGAAATCCTCTCCGAGTTCAAAAAAAACACTGCTATCCATATATCTGACCACATCCATGAATGGCGTCGATGACATAGTTTGTGTAAAGAGGAAACCACCAAAGAAAAACATCTTGATTGGTTTCTAAAGTCACTTGTATCTATTATTTCCAAGGATGTAACATCCACTTTTCCACAATCTGAACAGGAATCCATTAGCAAGGCCCAATAATTTGACCTCATCTATTCTCATTCAGGTTACTTGTACACAATATTTCATGATGCACCTAGACCCATACCATTTGGCCAAGACAAACCTGCGATGTCTCATGTTGTGGATGGGTTGATTCATTCTATGAACCATATCAACCCTTACGACCACCCGTCACCTAGTTATGGTGCACATCAATATCCACAACCATATGAAGGGACATCTTATTACCCTCCTCCCACTCATCAAAAATCATATCTTGTTGGTCCCCCTCCACTAATGGGTGGACCCTCACTAGTACCCATGATGCATCTGGTCTCTTAACCAAGTACAGGCTCACCTTCTACCTCCACATACAACCTTAGCACTAGTGGAAGTGATTAAACTTACTACATGCCATATGGATTGTCTCCACAAAAAAATCCATATTTTCTATTCCTTAGTCCTCCATAGTCTGTTTCTCCTACACCAGAACAACCAAAGGTTGCAATTAACTTTGTTCAACTCTCTCCCATTCAATAACTTCAAACTTTTGAAAATTTGAATATGAAAATTTGGCCCATCACCAAATAATGCCAATAAGAAAGGAAAAAATTGAAACAACTACAACCCGATACTAGGTGGAAATAAACTCCAACAAAACCATCCCAATGGGGGCAACCAGAATCAGGGAAACCAAAACCCCCAAGGGGGAAAAAAAAAAAATCCACCACGACAAGGGAAGAACAATAACCTCAGAACTAACTTCCCTTTCACTGTATGTGGTGATTATGGACATTATACATACCCTTTCCCCCAAATTGATGATTTCAAATGGATGAAAGAATACATGAACACGCAACATCGTCCAGCACTGCTTGCCCCTCGGCAAACCCCGCAACATTATTTGCAATAGCCACCTTTGATCATTTTTCAAAACCACATTCCACACCAAGGTGTGATGAATACCCAATAGGAGGTACACCCTACTCCACCCCAAATGGGGTAGTATCAAAACCCAGGGCCCAATCAACCTAGAAATACGGTTGATCGCAACATCCTCCTTACCAACGAAGAAGAGATTCTTCTACAAACACAAGGTCACCAATACGGTTCTCCCCCTAAATATAACCCAACCACATCAGAAGAAAATCCATCTATATTCAGACAACCATTGATGATTCTACGGCATAAAACTGAACCAAACCCTCGTATACCATGTATTCAAGGAAGGGAGAGGTGCCACCCTCTCATTTTTCCCTTGAGAATATAAAGCATGATCCAAGAATTAATGATGACAAGATGGAAGAGCCAAGTTGTGCCTTCACACAAGATGGAGATAAGGTCGCGATTAAGTGGTTGATGGTAGGAGGGATCTACATCAGATTTGGAGAACATTTCCATCATTGTAATCTACCTCGGTTGTCAGGCATTTTTGAATGGTGATTTGACACCACTAGATTAGCTTGGAGGGAAGTGCATCACACCCCTCTTGTATAAATTCTTGTATTGTTGCCAATATGAGTTAGCTAAGAGGAGAGATGCATAGGATATAGGGAGAAAAAACACAGAGAGCCGAGATTCAGTCACAGTCCGGACTCAACCATTTCTAATTTGATATTCTGCCATTAATAGAAAATGTTCGACAACACAGGTATTCCAACAGAGGACGAACACCTTCAGTAACCACTCACATAACCAAATCAAAGATAAACACACTGATGTTTTCACGGGGTAAAACCCCTATGGGAAAACATCCATGACCTCAGCCAACATGACCACTTGGAGCATTTTATTAATGCAAAAAAAAGTATTACAGAGAGATTTTACAAGAGATTTTCTCACAATCGATCATCGGAAAATGACCCTCCATGCTATTTAAATAGAGATCATGGACCAATCGGGTGTTAAGCCATGGATCAATGGCTGTTAATATCGAGGAGAGTATGAACTGTCGGATCACTCTATGTTAGGAACATATCATGACCGTCAGATTTCCTAACTACAAATGCACACTAATGCATACTAAAGAAACACACTAGAAAACACACTTTTACCTAATGACACAATAGACGAAGTAGATCTAACTAACTCCTAAGTGTCTAAATATCCTAACATCCCCCCTTAAGAACAACTTGGGATATGATTGAAGGATTTACAATATTGACACAATAGGAGAAGGAAGGAGGCATTAGAGCCTATCCCCCCTTAATGACAACTTCTTGAACTCATAACATAGATCGAATTTTGGAAAACTTCACTTCTGTAAGAGATGTTGTGAAAATGTCTGCAACTTGATATTTTGTAGGGAAAAAGAGCACTTCAATAACTTGATCATGAATGAACTTTCTAATGAAGTGCATGTGTATCTCAATGTGTTTTCTATGCTGATGTTGAACTGGGTCTTTGGCGAGCTTGATGACACTCTAATTGTCACACCAAAGGCTGGTCAAATGTTGGTGCCAGAATCCAAACTCTGAAAGGATCTATCGAAGCCAAAGGGCTTCCTGACTTGCATTTACCGCTCCTCGGTACTCTGCTTCTACTGAAGAAAGTGCAATAGCCTATTGTTTCTTACAGGCCCAAGTGACAGGTCCTGGACCAAGGCTGAAAACATAACCTGCAGTAAAATTCCGATCATCAAGGTTGCCAACCCAATCTGAAAGTTTTCACATGGTAAAACTCCTATGGGGAAACATCCATGACCCCAGCCAATGCGACCACTTGGAGAAGTTTATTAATGCAAAGAAAAAGATTACAGAGAGATTTTACAAGAGAGTTTCTCATAATCGATCATCGGTAAATGACCATCCATGCTCTTTATATAGATATCATGGACCAATAAGGTATTAATCCATAGATCAATGGCCGTTAAGATCGAGGAGAGTATGAACCGTCGGCTCACTCTATGTCAGGAACATATCGTGACCGTCGGATTTCCTAACTACAAATGCATACTAATGCATACTAAAGAAACACACTAGAAAACACACTTTTACCTAACGAAACAATAGACCAAGTAGATCTTACTAACTCCTAAGTGTCTAAATATCCTAACAGAAAAATGATAGTTTTTCCTGTTATCCGTTTCTGTGTAATGGATGTTGTGTTATGAATATCATGTGTATGCATTTGAATTGTGGATGAATGCTAGAAATCGTCTCTGGGGATAGAACTACAAACTTCTATATGTGAGTGTGTTGGATTAAGTTTGGTTCTCTAGGTTAAGTGCAAGGAGTGTGCGAAAGAGTGAGGAAAATATGTGAACTGACACAAGGAGTTAATGTCTGAACTTGGTGGATTAAGAAGAGAGACTATCAGGAGGGTATACTAGGTTAATTCACAGACTCGGGGAGAAATTTCAAGGTGGTTAAATACCTTGCGAGGAAATATTGTATAACGGAAGATATAGTCTAGAGTTATTGAACACTCTAAAGTACTTTGCCATGAGGGCATCAAGTTGGTGTGAAGACGCACACTACCAATATCTATGGAAGTGTTGGAATCCTTAAGAAAATCCCATAATTACTGAACATTCTGAGGAAGGAAGGTTTTGCAAGAGTGCATCGACAAAGGAAAGGAGATGCCTTAAAACCTTCGATAAGGCTAAGGGAGAAACTGTCAAAGAGTTGAGCCAAGCACCAGGAGTGCACCAAGGATACTGTAATTTCATCTTGGAAAGCTTAGGAGGAAGGTGTCAAGTTGCCAGGATGGTAAGAGGAAGTCCACTGAAGGACGCAGAGGAACTGGGAACCTTGGATGTTTTCAATCCGAGCAAAGTTGCAAAAATCTGCAAGGAGTGTGTAATGAGTTTGAGAACAATCTAAGTCTTGAAGGAGATAATTGTGTTAAGTGTGAAAAGGAGTCGAGCACTAGTAGAATTATCGAAGAACGATAAGTCATCCATTTCCCATATAGACATGTGGGAACAAATCCAAGAGTTCGAGGATTCATATTTCATAGGAATTGTGAGGAGGAAAATTCAAACTTTGTGAAGAGAGAAGTGTGGGGTGATTATGGATCATTCGATCCAGGAGGATGCATGGAAAAGATCTATAGATCTCGAAGGAAAGTCGAGGAGAGGATACTCGAAGAGGCAAGAGCCAAAGAAATCCTAGCCGTCCATTGAGATAAGACATGTGGTGAAAGATCAATGCTTCACTAATTCGTAAGTTGAGAAGGAAAGATTTGAGAGAACAGAGAACTCATGAAATCTAAAATCATGATTTGACCTCATCCGTCGAGGAAAGGGAGAACGTGGACCATAGATTTTGTCTTGGAGAATTCGCCAATTCAGAAATCGGGAAAAGGGGAGCAAGCAGCTCGGGAAAGTTCCGATGAACAAGGTCATGAAGGTAGTTGGCCCATGGTCGTAGTCCATGGTCACATAAAAAATGGAATTTTATCATAGAGAGATAGCGCCATTGGTGTTAAATTTGAATAAAACTAAGGATAGGGTCTGCAGGTACCACACAACCTGTGCCAGGAAAGGAAGGACTTGTGATAGATTTTTTAGGTTCCAAGAAGGAATCTAAGGAGTCACTCCAACTTGGTATTTCAAATGATCCAAGACTGGGAGGTCATGAATCCCTTTGGAGGGAAGGGTAACTGTGCATCATGAAGTAATGTACATAATCCTCATGCTAAGGCAACCCATAATTACAGTTTGGTTGATGACTTAGAAAAGTCTCCTACAACCATGCCTATACTGGAGCTCCTCAAAACTTGTCCAACTCAACATAAATACTTTCTTTCTGCCTTGGGGACAGTCAACCCATCTGATACTAGACTCATCACTTTTGATGTAGATAGTAGAGAACAATGCCTCCCTGGCACGGTAGCATTTTAGATACCAGTTAAGATCTGGAACATCACAATTCACCAATGTATCATCGATGAAGGTGCATCCACATGCATCATGTCCAAAGTAGTATGGTAGAAACTCAACTCACCTCATCTAGTACCATCATCCATCACCTTGAGAGATTATCATGGTTGACCATCATCCCCTGAAGGGATCTTTCAAAATTTCACTGTAGAACTTGGGGCAAAAACCATCCTCATTGACATTGAATTTATAGATTCCCCAATTGATTACAATATTTTGTTTGTTCGTAGCTACATGTATTCTATGAAGGAGATAGCCTCTTCTATGTTTCAAATGATGATGTTCCCCCACAATTGGAAAATCGTCACCATCGACCAAATTACACATTACGAGCCTAACCATTCCGCCAACATTGATAACATTCTTCCCCTTGTCTGCACTAGATTAGATAATTTTTTAGTCATTCACATGGGTCCCAAAATTTAAAGGACCCATCCTTGGTAGAGGAATTTCATGGAGCACCACCTCTCCTACACCCTTCAACACAAATGTTTGTAGTATATTCTAATGGAACAGATATCGAAGACAATAATTCTCCCATAGAGGCCCCTCCCCACATCGATGTTTCACCAATTGGAGAAATATTAGCTCAGGAATTCCCTGAGAACCCCACTGCACCACTTATCCTAGATTCCCCCCTGCCCCCCGGTCTAGGGGAAAATCCTAGTTTAGTAGAAATTCCCCCAAGACATTACCCAAATTCCCTTTTTTTACCCCCCACCTGGAGTCCAAGCATTTTAGGTCGTTGTTACTCTCACCCTTCCAAACATGGTTCTCTACATCCCTTTATGGTATCTCCATCCACCCGCAATGGTCCCTATGCCATCTCTCCCTCCTAAAACAGAGGGATTAATGATACAATTCCAGGTACAGGCTCATGCCACACCACCCCTCCCCCAACTAGTATCAACACCACCACCACAGGGGATAGACGAAAGAAGAATGATCCCACAACTCCACTTCCTCCCTGATCTCAACCTCCTTGCTCACTATGAGAAAGAGAAGGACACCCCATTAATATATGTCCTACTCTTCCTGAGTTATGCAATATGATCTAGATCCATAGAGAAACCACATGGATCATGACTCCACCAAGTACGTCCATTGCTACTATTGAGTCCTCAACCACACAGAATAAAGGGTTGAAAACCAAATTCGCTTGTTCCATATGTTCAGAATATGGACACTACATCCATCATTTCCTAGATCTACCTCAATTTCTCCAAATGTTATCCATAGTATGCCAAACATCTCAGCTAGAACCCTCTCAACCACCCCCTACTGAGGATCACATTACTAATATTCAATATATTTCATCTACAGTCCTTAAGTGAATGAAGTGCCCTCCACAACATCGGGAAATTCACTTTATGTCCAGTGGTCCTTCGCACCCTATACATGATATCATGTCTATGCCCTCACCACTCAAGGACCATAACACTTACCCATTGATAGTTCCCCTTGTCACCTCCTAGGATCTCCCGTATTCTCTCATTTTTCACTGTGACAAAGATATCTTGGAGGAACTCACTACCTATGATTTCTCATGGAATTCACTCCATCATCGAGCACATTTCCTTTCACATGAGGCCTTTCATCCCCTTGTCCAATCCTCCATGTGCACAATCGAAACCAAGGATTTTATTCCTTCGGGGCATATTTACTGGTTCAAAAACCCTATCCCTTCCCCATATGATTTTGAAGAAGGAAACATGGCCAACATCTTCCCCACTGTCAAAATTGACATTTCCATTAAATTGTGAATCGTAGAAGAAATCACCATTGGCACCGCATGCTCCCTTGAAGAATTCATTTCTTACAAAGCTCTCTTTTAGGAGTACTGGGATATTTTTGACTGGTCATATACAGATATTCTCGGCTTCGATTTTTCTATAGTCGAACATCGAATCAACACTTGTCCGGACATTTCGTTATTCTGTCAAAGGAAATTCCCCCTTCACCCATCCAAAGTTGCGACTATCAAAGCCGAAATTGATGATTTACACGTCGTTGGGTTAATTTTCCCCATTGCGCACACTTTGTGGGTCTCCAACCCCATCCTTGTTAACAAAAAAAACAGAAGTATTCGCGTCTTCACAAACTTCTGCGATATCTACCATGCTTTCCCCAAAGAAAAATTCCCAAACCCTTTCATTGACCAAATTATCAATGATTTTTCCAACCACGAGGCATTGTCCTTTATGGATGGGTTCTCCAGCTACAATCAAATCCAAATCCATCCAACATATCAATATAAATCCTCTTTTACTACTCCTTGTGATACCTTTTCTTATCGCGTCATGCCTTTTGGACTAAAAAAAATTGGTTCTATGTTTCAATGAGCCATGAACTATGTTTTTCATCATCTTGCTTGCATCATCCTCACTTACTTGGATGACCTCACTGCTCGATCCAAAAAGACAACTCACCATTTGGACGACTTACACATTTTTTTCCAACGATGTCACCAATACAATATCCACTTGAACCCCCTCAAGTGTGTCTTTTGCGTCACTACCAGATGCCCCCTTGGGTTCATTGTTTCCCAACATGGAATGACAGTGGACCCCCTCAAATTCCAAGCTATCACATAAATTCCACCACCTAGGAATTTATGCCAACTGCAGAGCCTACAAGGCAAAGACAACTTTTTACGTCAATTTGTCCCAGACTACACCACTCGTGCACATGGTTTCCTCCACCTCTTGCGACATGTATCCCATTTCGATGGGACATACATGCTCAAACAACTTTTGATGATTTAAAAGTTTCCTTTTCCGATGCCCCTTTGACTAGTCCCCCAAACTATGATCGCAATTACATTCTCTACTTCTCAACCTCATATGTATCAGTAGTAGGAGTCCTTGTCCAATTAAGGAATGATGGTCATGAACATGTCATTTACTACATCTGTAAAAACCTTTTAGGTCCACCCTTGATGTATAATCATGATGAGAACCTAGAGTTAACAGTTGTCCTCAGAGTCCAAAAACTGCGACATTATATAACTTAGAGTTAATAGTTTTCCTTGCTTAGTCGTTAACAGATTAATGGAAAATTTTCCCAATGGATCGTCATCCTATAGGAATACAATCCAGATTTATCTACTCCCAAAATTAATAAATCTCTCATCCTAGCCGAACTCATTACGACGTTTCCCTCAGACGCCAAAGTTTCCCCCATTAATGAGGATTTCCCCGAAAAACACTCCTTCTTCATCCCCTTTGATGACCCCTGGTACATAGACCTCCTTGTCTATTTTCGCACATAGAATTTTGGGTCTCATATCTCTTGAGATGACCATGAACGCATTCGCCATCAGGCCATGCGGGGTCGACACCATTCTTCACAAATTTCTTACCATCAATGAAGGTGACAAATTCTTGAACGATTGACACAATGGTGCTTTTGGTGGTCCCCTCTCAAGTATGTCCACTACCCAAAAATTAATTTGAGCATGGTACTTCTGGCCCACATTGTTTCATGACTGCATTTGTGCTGTCAAGCGATGCAAAAATTGCCAAACTTTATGCAAACAAAGCATGAGCGACACCAACTCTTCTACATCCAGTCATCACAATCAACTCCTTCTGTAAATAGGGCATAGAATTCACAACTTTCCATACTCCATCCAGTAATAGGCACAAGTACATTGTTGTGGTAGTGGATTACTTTACCAAGTGGATTGAATCCATGCCCACATTTAACAATGTCGCTGACACAAAAACATGTTTTTTCTTCAACCACATCATTACCCAGTTTGGAGTCTCACTATAGCTAATGTCTGATCATGTTAATCACTTTGAGAACATGATATTTTCATAACTCTCCTCAAAGTTAGGTTTCTCCCATGAGTTTTCCTCCCCATACTATTGTTATTCTAAAGGACAAGTCGAGGATGTCAATAAATTCCTCAAAACAATGCTACAATGTATCATCAATAAACATAAGACCAATGGGCATCATATGTTGTTTTCCACATTATGGGCTTGTTGCACTGCAGTCAAAACTGCTACTAGAATTACATCGTTCCACCTTGTCCATGGGCTCAAAGAAACACTCCCTATCGAGTGAGAAATCCCCACGTTACACATTTCCATTGATCTATTACCTGACACTACTCCAATGGAGCAGCGCCTGCTAACATTAGAGTTGCTTGATAAATATCATTGATATTCATTAAAACACAATGAGGTAGATACAAAGTGGTCCAAATCCACCTTCAAGCACCATGTAAACCTTCACTCATTTAACGAAGGTGATCTCATGTTATCCTACGATATCACCGACGATACTCTTGACTATGGGAAATTCGAGTCATTATGGTATGGAACCTTCATCATTAAACATTGCCTCACTAAATGTGCCTATATCTTGAACTCTCGAGAAGGATATCCTCTCAAAGAACCCATCAATGGGTTGTACATAAAGAATTTTTACACCTGAGCGTAGCCATCACACCTTAGGCTTTTCTTTGTACACATTTTGTATATTTTTTAGTCTTCTTTTATACCACCATTCCTGGTGTCTGATCTATCATCTGTGTTATTGACAGATGCATAATCCATCATCCTACTATATCAATTACGTTGATGATGCTAGTTGTTGGACCTAGAAAATCGCTTGGTCTACTTGGGCCATCTATATTCCCTCACATGTCCTGCTCAAATATAGTGGCATATGTTTGGGCTCGGCCACCAACAACCAAGATGAATACGATGCCATCATTGGTCTCCTCACAGAGGCCAGTCACTACCACATTCATCACCTTAACATTCTATTAGATTCCCAATATGTCATCCTGCAACTCAACAATGTATATCATGTTCACGGTTCTTGCCTCTTTCGAAAATACCTGCAAGTTAGACTCCTATCTCGCAACTTCAATTCAATCACATTTACACATATTCCAAGAAAAATTAATCAAGTCTCAGATCACATGGATAACCTAGTATTAGATTGACATTTGTCACATTAAAACAACCTTTTTTACCTCGCATCATACATTTGTCACAACACAAAAAATACATCATACATTAAAAAGTAACACATAGATACATGAGTGATCCAAAATATATCCATAAATATATATATATATATATATATATATATATATATATATATATAACATCATCATCAAGTGTCATAAGTGTTTACAAAAAATATATACATGTACAATTTCCCATAGGCTCATGGATCCCCCCACCCCTATGAGTAAAAAAATGGGTATCGGCTACCCTATACAAAATGTTCTCCCAAGCTTATACATACAAAATAAACACTCAATTTGCCCCTATAGCTCCCCCCAGGTCCTCTGTTGACCGAAGGCGCCCCAACAATTTAGGTCCCTCCAGGTCCAAGAGGCACCTAAATAGTCATCGCTACCTCCGCCACTGTTGCTCGATGGATCATGGTCATCCACTCTTCTAGTACACCTACACACTACTCCAAGACCTCCTCGTCCTAGAGATAGGCCCACATGCCCTTAGGTATTCCCTATAAAACCCACTCGAAGTGTCGATGCAGGTTCTCTAGCATCACCTCCACATCTCCCTGTGTCTCATGTGCTGGTCCAATGCCATCATCATCTCATCGCCATCTCTGACCCACCCTTAGCTCTGTAGGTTTCTATCGAGCTGGCCCCTAGCAAGTTGGCTCCCTGACCACTTCCGCCTCTCAACCAATTATGGTCTCACCTTCTACCTCCACATACAACCTTAGCACTAGTGGAAGCGATTCAACTTACTACATGCCATATGGATCGTCTCCACAAAAAAATCCATATTTTCCATTCCCTAGTCCTCCACAACAAATTTCTCCTCCACTAGGACAACCACAGGTTAGAATTAACTTTGTTCAACTCTCTCCCATTCAATAAATTCAAAATTTTGAGTAATTGAATATGGAAAATCTGGCCCATTCGCCAAATAATCCCAGGAAGAAAGGGAAAAATTGAAACAACTACAACCTGAGACCAAGTGGAAATAACCCCCAATAAAACCATCTCACTGGGGGAAACCATAATCAGGGAAACCAAAACCCCCAAGGGGGAAACAATAACAATCCACCACGACAAGGGAAGAAAAATAACCTCCCTTGCATTGTCTGTGGTGAGTATGAAAATTATACATACCCTTTCCCCCAAATTGTCGATTTGAAACAGATGAAAGAATACATGAATGTGCAAAGTCCTCTAGCACTACATGCACCTCAACAGGCCCCACAACATTATTTGCAATAGCCACCTTTGATCATTTTGAAAAACCCCATTTCACACCAATGTGTGATGAATACCCAATAGGAGGTACACCCTGCTCCATCCCAAATGGGGCAGTAAAAAAACTCAGGTCCCAATCAACTTGGAAATACAGTCGATCACAACATCCTCCTTACCAACGAGGAAGATATTCTTCTGCAAACACACATCGCCAATATGGTTCTCCCCCTGTATATACCCCAACCACCTCAGAAGTAGCTTCATCTATAGTTGGACAACCATTGATGATTTCATGCCATAAAACTAAACCAAACCCTCGTATACCATGTATTCCTTTACGAAGTGATGCAGGAGCATTGTACCACCTCATCACTCACCAGCCGATTGACACACATGGTGTGCATTCGTGGAAGGGAGAGGCATCGCCCTCTCATTTTTTCCTTGATAATATAAAGCATGATTCAGGCATTAATGATGATAAGATGGAAGAGAGAAGTTGTGCCTTCACACAAGTTGGAGGTAAGGTTTCCATTAAGTGTTTGATGGTAAGAGGGATCTACACCCGATTTGGAACACATTTCCATCATTGTAATCTACCTCGGTAGTCAAGAATTTTTGAATGGTGATTTGACACCACTAGATTAGCTTGGAGGGAATCTTGTCGTGCCCCTCTTGTATAAATTATTGTATTGTCGCCAATAGAAGGGTAGATAATAGGAGAGATACATAGGAGATAGGGAGAAAAAACAAAAAGAGACGAGACTCAGTCGCAGTTCGGACTCAACCATTTTTAATTTGATATTTTTCCATTAATAGAAAAATGATAGTTTTTCTTGTTATCAGTTTCTTTGTAATGGATGTTGTGTTATGAATATCATGTGTATGAATTTGAATTGTGGATGAATGGTAGAAATTATCTACGGGGATAGGAATACAACCTTCTATCCGTGAGTGTGTTGGATTAAGTATGGCTCTCTAGGTTAAGTGCAAGGAGTGTGTGACAGAGTGAGGAAACTCTGTGAACTGACACAAGGAGTGCATGTCTGAACTCAGTGAAGTCATAAGAGAGATTGTCAAGAGGGCATACCAGGTTAATTCGTAGACTTGGGGAGAAATTTCAAGGTGGTTAAATACCTTGGGAGGAAAGAATGTATAAGGGAAGAGACAGTCCAGAGTTATTGAACACTCTGAAGTAATCTGCCATGAGGGCATTAAGTTGGTGTGAAGACGCACACTATTTACACTTGTGGAAGTTTTGGAACCCTTAAGAGAATACCAAAGTTACTGAACATTCTGAGGAAGGAAGGCTTTGCAAGAGTGCATCGACAAATGAAAGGATATGCCTTAAAACCTTCCATAAGGCTAAGGAATAAATCGTCGAAGAGATGAGCCGAGCGCAAGGAGTGCGCCAAGGATATTTTGATTTCATCTTGAAAATCTCAAGAGGAAGGTGTCAAGTTTCCAGATGGTAAGATGAAGTCCACTGAAGGACATAGAGGAATTGGGAACCTTGGATGTTTTCAAGATGAGAAAAGTTGTAGAAGAGTCTATGAAGAACTATGAAAGGAGTGTATAATGAGTTTGAGAACAGTCTAAGTCTTGAAGGGGAGAATTGCACTAAGTGTACAAAGGATTCGAGCACTTGTCGAAGTCCCAAAGAATGAGAAGTCATCCATTGCCCATACAGATAGGTGGGAACAGATCCAGACCTCGGAGGAATTGTGAGGAGGAAAATTCAAAATTCACAAAGAGAGAAGTGTAGGGTGATTCTAGACCATTGGATCCAAGAGGATGTGTGGCAGAGATCTACAGATTTTGAAGAAAAGTTGAGGAGAGGATACCCAAAGAGGCAGGAGCCGAAGCAATCCTAGTCATCCATTGAGATAAGACATGTGGAAAAATATCAATGCTTCGATAATTTGCAAGTCAGGAAGGAATGATTTGAGACAAGGGAGAAATTGCAAAGTCTGAACTCGTGATTTGACCTCATCCATTGAAGCAAGGGAGAACGTGGACCGTATATTTTCTCTTGGAGAATTTGTTGATTCAAAAATTGGGAAAAGGGGAGAAAGCAATTCATGAAAGTTATAAAGCACAAGGTTATGAAGGGAGTTGGCCCATGGTCATAGTTTGTGGTCACATCAAAAAGGGAAGTGTAGCATAGAGAGATAGCGTCATTGGTGTTAACTTTGAAAAATTCTAAGGATAGGGTCCACGGGTACCACACAACCTGCACCAGGAAAGGAAGGACTTGTGATAGAGTTTTCAGGTTGCAAGAAGGAATCTAAGGAGTCCCTCTGACTCGGTATTTCAAACAATCCAAGATTGGGAGGTCGTGCATACCTTTGGAGGGAAGGGGGACTATGCATCACGAAGGACTATACATAACCCTCATGCTAAGGAAACCCATAATTACAGTCTGGTTGATGACTTAGCATAGTCTCCTGCATCCATGTCTGTATTCGAGGTCCTCCAAACTTGTACAACTCAATGTAAATACTTTCTTTCTTCCTTGGGGACAATCTACCCAACTGGTACTAGACTCATCACTTTTGATCTAGATAGTAGAGAACCATGCCTCCCCGCCCTGGTAACATTTCGAATACCAGTTAAGATCTGGAACATCACAGTTCACTAATGTATCATTGATGAAGGTGCATCCACATGCATCATGTCCAAAGTAGTATGGTAGAAATGCAACTCACCTGATCTATTACCGTCCTCCATCACCCTAAGATCTTATGATGGTCGACCATCATCCCCTGAAGGGATCTTTCAAAATGTCCCTGTAGAACTTGGGGGAAAAACCATCCTCATCGATATTAAATTTATAGACACCCCAATTGATTACAATATCTTGTTTGGTCGTAGCTACATGTATTCTATGAAGGTGGTAGCCTCTTCTATGTTTTGAACGATGATCTTCCCCCACAATGGGAAAATCATCACCATCGACCAAATTACACATTACGAGCCTAACCATTCCGCCAACATTGATAACATTCTTCCCCTTGTCCTCACTAGATCAGATGATTTTTCGGTCATCAACATGGGTCTTATAATTTTCAAGGAGCCATCCTTGCTAGGGGAATATCATGGAGCACCACCTCTCCTACACCCTTCAACATAAGTGTTTGTAGTATATTCTAATGGAACATATATTGAAGACAATACTCCTCCCATAGAGGCCCCTCCCCACATCAATGTTCCACCAATTGGAGAAATATTACCTCAGGAATTCCCTCAGAACCCCACTGCACCACTTATCCTAGATTCTCGCCCCTCTGTAGGGAAAAATCCCAGTTTAGTGGATAGTCCCCCAAACCATTACCCAAATTCCCTTTTTTTAGCCCCCACCTAGAGTCCAAGCATTTCAGCTAACTTCTATTGTCACCCTTCCAAACATGATTCTCTACATCCCTTTATGGTATCTCTATCCACCCACGATGTTCCCTATGCCATCTCTCCCTCCTCAAATAGAGGGATTATCGATGAAGATCCCAGTGCATGCTCCTACCACACAACCCCCTCCCCCAACTAGTAGAAACACCACCACGACTGGAGGCAGATGGAAGAAGAATGATCCCACAACTCCACTTCCTCCCCAAGATCAACCTCCTTGTGCAATATGAGAAAGAGAAGGACACCCCACTAACATATGTCATACTCTTCCCAAGTTATGCAATATTATCCAGCTCCCTAGAGCAACTACATGGATCACCACTCCACCAAGTACATCCACTGCTACTATTGAGTCCTCAAGCACAAAGAATAAAGGGTTGAAAACCAAATTCACTTGTGCCATCTGTTCAAAATATGGAAACTACATCCATCATTTCCCAGATCAACCTCAATTTCTCTAAATGTTAGCTGCAGTATGCCAAACATCTCAGCTGGAGCCCTCTCATCCACCCCCTATTAAGGATCACATTACTGATATTCGATATATTTTGTCGTCATTCCCCGAGTGAATGAAGTTCCCTCCACAACATCGGGAAATTCATTTTATGTCCAATGGTCCTTCATACCCTATACATGATATCCCATTTACATCCTCACCACTTGAGGACCATAACACTTACCCATTGACAGGTCCCTCTGTCACCTCCCAGGATCCCTCGTATTCTCACATTTTTCACTACGAAAAAGATATACTAGAGAAACTCACTACCCATGATTTCCCATGGAATGCACTCCATCATCAAGCACTTTTCCTTTCACAGGAGGCCTTTCATATAGATTGGTTCAAAAACCTTATCCCTTCCCCAGATGATTTTGAAGAAGGAAACATGGGCAACATCTCCTCCACTATCAAAATTGACATTTCCATTAAACTAGGAATCGTAGAAGAAATCACCATTGGCACGGCATGCTCCCCTGAAGAATTCATTTCTTACAAAGCTCTCTTTCAGGAATACCGAGATATTTTTGACTGGTCATATACAAAGATTCCCATCCTCGATCTGTCTATAGTCAAGCATCGAATTGACACTTGTCTAGACATCGCCCTAGTCCATCAAAATAAATTCCCCCTTCACCCATCCAACGTTGTGACTATCAAAGACAAAATTGATAAGTTACATATCGTTGGGTTAATTTTCCCCATTGCGTACACTTCGTGGGTCTCCAACCCCATCCCTGTTAAAAAAAAACATAGAAGTATTCATGTCTACAAAAACTTCCACGATCTCTACCATGCTTGCCCCAAAGACAAATTCCCAACCCCTTTCATCGAACAAATTATTGGTGATTGTGCCAACCACGAGGCATTTCCCTTTATGGATGGGTTCTCCAGCTACAATCAAATCAAAATCCATCGAGCATATAAATATAAATCCTCTTTTACTACACCTTGGGGTACTTTTTCTTATCGCATCATGCCTTCTGGACTGAAAAATGTTGGTGCTATGTTTCAATGAGCCATGACCCATGTTTTTCATGATCTTGATCACATCATCCTCACTTGGATGGTCTCGTTGCTCAATCCAAAATGTGAAATCAACATTTAGATGACTTACGCATCGTTTTCCAATGATGTCATCAATACAATATCCACTTGAACCCCCTCAAGTGTGTCTTTTGCATCACTACCATATGCCTCCTTGGGTTCATTGTTTCCCAACACGACATCACAGTGGACCCCCTCAAAGTCCAAGCTATCACATAAATTCCACCACCTAGGAATTTACACCAACTACAAAGCCTACAAGGCAAAACCAACCTTTTACATCGGGTTTTCCCAGACTACGCCATTTGCGTGCATGTTTTTCTCTACCTCTTGCGACGTGAAATCCCATTTCGATGGGAAAAACATGATCAAAAAACCTTTGATCATTTAAAAGATGCCTTATCCAATGCCTTTTTGACTAGTCCCCCAAACTGTGATCACAATTACATCCTCTACTTGTCAACCTCATATGTCTTAGTAATAGGTGTCCTTGTCCAATTAAGGGATGATGGGCATGAACATGTCATTTACGACATCCGTAAAAAACATTTAGGGCCACCCTTGAATTATAATCATGATGAGAAATTGGCATTAGCAGTTGTCCTTAGAGTCCAAAAACTGTGACATTATATACTGCTTCAAACCACCAAGGTCGTAGCAGATTCCAACCCCATGCAATACTTTCTTAGTCGACGATAGATTAATGGAAAATTTTCCCAATGGATCGGCATCCTACAAGAATACAATCAATATTTCTCTACTCTTAAAAGTAAGAAATATCTCATCATAGCCGAACTCATTACGACTTTTCCCTCAGACGCCAAAGTTTCCCCCATTAATGAGGATTTCCCCAATGAGCACCTCTCCTTCATCCCTTATGATGACCCCTGGTACATCGACCTCCTTGTCTACCTTCTCACACATAATTTTGAGTCTCATATCTCTCGAGATGACCATCAATGCATTCGCCATCAGGGCCCTCGATACCTCCTCATTGGATATTTTCTATATCAAAGCGGGGTCGACACCATTCTTTTGCAATGTCTTACCATCAATGAAGGTGACAAAGTCTTGAAGGATTTCCACAACTGCGCTTGTGGTCGTCACCTCTCAGGTATGTCCACTGCCCCAAAAATCATTTGAGCATGGTACTTCTGGCCCATGTGGTTTCATGATTGCATCCATTCTCTCAAGCAATGTGAAAAATGACAACTTCATACAAACAAAGAATGAGCGCCACCACCTCCTCTACATCCAATCATCACAAAAGACCCCTTTTGTAAATGGGGCATAAAATTCACAACTTTCCATACTCCATCCAGTAATGGACACAAGTACATTTTCGTGCAGTGTATTACTTTACCAAGTTGGCCGAAGCCATACCCACATTTAACAACACTGTTGACACAATAATGTGTGTTTTCTTAAACCATGTCATTACCCGGTTCAGAGTCCCACTACAGATAGTGTCTGATCATGGTAAGCACTTTGAGAATGAGATATTTGCGAAGATCTCCTAAAATTTAGGCTTCTCCCATGATTTTTCCTCCCCATACTATCGTTATTCTAACGGACAAGTCGAGGATTTCAACAAAGTCCTCAAAACAATGCTACAATGTATTGTCAACAAACATAAGACCAACGGGCATCATATGTTGTTTTTCACATTATGGGATTATTGCACCATAGTCAAAACTGCCACTTGTTTTACACTGTTCCACCTTGTCCATGGGATCAAAGCCACACTCCCTATCGAGTGCGAAATCCCCACGTTACACATTGCCATTCAACTATTACCCGACATTGCTCCAATGGAGCAGTGCCTGCTGATGTTAGGGTCGCTTGATGAAGATCTTTGATCTTCATTACAACATAATGAGGCAGCTAAAAAATGGTTCAAATCCACCTTTGGCCTCCATGTAAACCTTCCCTAGAAAAACCACATGGATCACCACTCCACCAAGTATGTCCACTGCTACTATTGAGTCCTCAACCACACAGAATAAAGGGTTGAAAACCAAATTCGCTTGTGCCATCTGTTCAAAATATGGACGCTACATCCATCATTTCCTAGATATACCTTAATTTCTCCAAATGTTAGACGTAGTATGCCAAACATCTCACCCAAATCCCTCTCAGTCACCCCCTATTGAGGATCAAATTACTGATATTCGATATATTTCCTCATCATTCCTAGAGTGAATGAAGTGCCCTCCACAACATCGGGACATTCACTTTATGTCTAGCAGTCCTTGGGACCCTATACATGATATCCCATCTATGCCCTCACCACTTGAGGACCATAACACTTACACATTGACAGTTCTCCCTATCACCTCCTAGGATCCCCTGTATTCTCTCATCTTTCACTACGATGAATATATCTTGGAGGAACTGACTACCCACGATTTCCCATGGAATGCACTCCATCATCGAGAACTTTTCCTTTCACAGGAGCATGTCATCCCCCTATCCAATCCTCCATGTGCGCAATTGAAACTAAGGATTTTATTCCTTCGGGGAATATAGACTAGTTCAAAAACCCTATCCCTGCCCTAGATGATTTTGAAGAAGGAAACATGGGCAACATCTCCCCCACCATCAAAATTGACATTTCCATTAAACTGGAAATCACAGAAGAAATCACCATTGGCACCACATGCTCCCCTAAAGAATTCATTTCTTACAAAGCTCTCTTTTAGGAATACCGGGATATTTTTAACTAGTCATACACAAAGATTTATGGCCTCAATCTGTCTATAGTCGAACATCAAATCGACACTTGGCTAGACATCACCCTATTCCATTGAAAGAAATTCCCCCTTCACCCATCCAAAGTTGTGACTATCAAATCCAAAATTGATAAGTTACACGTCATTGGTTTCATTTTCCCCATTGCGTACACTTCGTGGGTCTCCAACCCCATCCCTGTTAACAAAAAACACGAAAATATTTGCGTCTTCACAAAATTCCATAATCTCTACCATGATTTCCCCAAACACAAATTCCCAACCCCTTTCATCGACCAAATTATCGATGACTATGCCAACCACTAGGCATTCTCCTTTATGGATGGGTTCTCTGGCTACAACCAACTCCAAATCCAACCAGCATATCAATGTAAATCCTCTTTTACTACACCATGTCATACCTTTTCTTATCGTGTCATGCCTTTTGGACTAAAAAATGTTGGTGCTACGTTTCAACGAGCCATGACCTATGTCTTTCATGACATTTCTTGCATCATCATTGCTTACTTGTATGACCTGACTGCTCGATCCAAAAAGAAAACTCAGCATTTAGAAGACTTATGCATTATTTTCCAACGATGTCGCCAATACAATATTCGCTTGAACCCCCTCAAGTGTTTCTTTTTCCTCACTACCAGATGCCTCCTTGGGTTCATTATTTCCCAACATGACATCACAATGGAACCCCTCAAATTCCAAGATATCACATAAATTCCACCACCTAGGAATTTACACCAACTGCAAAGCCTACAAGGAAAAGCCAACCTTTTATGTCGGTTTGTCCCAGATAATGCCATTCGTGCACATGTTTTTCTCATCCTCTTGCGACATGATATCCCATTTTGATGGGATGAACATGCTGAAACAACATTTGATCATTTAAAATACGCCTTATCAAATGCCCTTTTGACTATTCCCCCAAACTATGATTGCAATTACATCCTCTACTTGTCAACCTCATATGTCTCAGTAGTAGGAGTCCTCATCCAATTAAGGGATGATAGGCATGAACATGTCATTTACGACATCCGTAAAAAACTTTTAGGGCCACCCTTGAAGTATAATCATGATGAGAAATTGGTGTTAGCAGTTGTCCTCGGAGTCGAAAAATTGTGACATTATATACTACTTTGAACCACCAAGCTCGTAGCAGATGCCAACCCCATGCAATAATTTCTTAGTCGACAATAAATTAATGGAAAATTTTCCCAATGGATCATCATCCTACAAGAATACAATCCATATTTCTCTACTCCCAAAAGTAAGAAACCTCTTATTGTAGCCGAACTCATTACGACTTTTTCCTCAGATGCCAAAGTTTCCCCCGTTAATGAGTATTTCCCCAATAAGAACCTATTCTTCATCCCTTATGATGACCCCTAGTACATCGACCTCCTTGTCTATATTCACACAGATAATTTTGAGTCTCATATCTCTCAAGATGAACATCAATGCATTTGCCATCAGGGCCCTCAATACCTTTTCATCAGATATTTTCTCTATCGATGCGGGGTCGATACCATTCTTCGCCAATGTCTTACCATCGATGAAGGTGACAAAGTCTTGAAGGATTTCCACAACTGTGCTTGTGGTGGTCACCTCTCAGGTATGTCCACTTCCCAAAAAATCATTTGAGCATGGTACTTCTGGCCCACGTTGTTTCATGACTGCATCCATGCTATCAAGCAATGTGAAAAATGACAACTTTATACAAACAAAGCATGAGCGCCACCACCTCCTCTACATCCGGTCATCACAACCGACCCCTTCTGTAAATGGGGTACATAATTCATGAATTTCCATACTCCATCCAGTAATGGACACAAGTACATTTCCATGCAGTGGATTACTTTACCAAGTTGGCCGAAGCCATGCCCACATTTAACAATATTGTTGACACAACAACATGTGTTTTCTTCAACCACATCATTACCCAGTTCAGATTCCCACTACAGACAGTGTATGATCATGGTAAGCACTTTGAGAATGGGATATTTGTAGAACTCTCCTCAAAGTTAGGCTTCTCCTATGAGCTATCCTCCCCATACTACTGTTAGTCTAAAGGACAAGTCGAGGATGTCAACAAAGTCCTCAAAATAGTGCTACAACGTATCGTCAACAAACATAAGACCAGCAAGCATCATAGGTTGTTTTCCGCATTATGGGCTTATTGCACCATAGTCAAAACTGCCATTGGTTTTACACTGTTCCACCTTGTCCATGGGATCAAATCCACACTCCCTATCGAGTGCGAAATCCCCATGTTACACACTGCCATTCAACTATTACACGACACTGCTCCAATGGAGCAGTGCCTGCTGACATTAGAGTCACTTGATGAAGATCTTTGATCTTCATTACAACATAATGAGGCAGCTAAAAAATGGTCCAAATCCACCTTTGGCCTCCATGTAAACCTTCCCTAGAGAAACCACATGGATCACCACTCCACCAAGTATGTCAACTTCTACTATTGTGACCTCAACCACACAGAATAAAGGGTTGAAAACCAAATTCGCTTGTGCCATCTGTTCAAAATATGGACACTACATCCATCATTTCCTAGATCTATCTTAATTTCTCTAAATGTTATCCACGGTACACTAAACATCTCATCCAAATCCCTCTCATACACCCCCTACTGAGGATCAAATTATTGATATTCAATATATTTCGTCGTCATTCCTTGAGTGAATGAAGTTCCCTCCACAACATTGGGACATTCATTTTATGTCCAGCAATCCTTCAGACCCTATACATGATATCCCATCTATGCCCTCACCACTTGAGGACCATAACACTTACCCATTGACAGTTCCCCCTGTCACCTCCCAGGAACTCACTACCTACGATTTCCCATGGAATGCACTCCATCATCAAGCACTTTTCCTTTCACAGGAGCCTATCATCCCCCTGTCTAATCCTCCATGTGCGCAATCGAAACTAAGGATTTTATTCCTTCAGGGCATATAGACTGGTTAAAAAACCCTATAGCTACCCCAGATGATTTTGAAGAAGGAAACATGGGCAACATCTCCCCCTCCATCAAAATTGACATTTCCATTAAACTTGAAATCGTAGAAGAAATCACCATTTCCACCACATTCTCCCTTGAGGAATTCATTTCTTACAAAGCTCTCTTTCAGGAATACTAGTATATTTTTAACTAGTCATACATGAATATTCCTGACATAGATCTGTCTATAGTTGAACATCGAATCGAAACTTGGCCAGACATCGCCCTATTCCATCAAAATAAATTCCCCCTTCACCAATCCAAAGTTGCGACTATCAAATCCAAAATTTATAAGTTACACATCGTTGGTTTAATTTTCCCCATTGCATACACTTCGTGGGTCTCCCACCCCATCCCTGTTAACAAAAAACACGAAAATACTCGAGCCTACACAAACTTCCATGATCTCTACCATGATTTCCCCATAGACAAATTCCCAACCCCTTTCATCAACCAAATTATCGATGACTATGCCAACCATAAGGCATTGTCCTTTATGGATTGGTTCTCCGGCTACAACCAAATCCAAATCCATCCATCATATCAATATAAATCCTCTTTTACTACACCTTGTCATACCTTTTCTTATCGCGTCATGCCTTTTTGACTAAAAAGCGTTGGTGCTATGTTTCAATGAGCCATGACCTATCTTTTTCATGACATTTCTTGCATCATCCTCGCTTACTTAGATGACCTCATTGCTCGATCCAAAAAGAAAACTCAACATTTAGACGACTTATGCATTGTTTTCCAACGATGTCGCCAATACAATATCTGCTTGAACCCCCTGACGTGTGTCTTTTTCATCACTACCATACGCCTCCTTGGGTTCGTTGTTTCCCAACATGGCATCATAGTGGACCCCCTCAAATTCCAAGCTATCACATAAATTTCACCACCTAGGAATTTACGCTAACTGTAGAGCCTACAAGGCAAAGACAAATTTTTACGTCAGTTTGTCCTAGACTACACCACTCGCATGCATGGTTTCCTCCACCTCTTGTGACATCTATCCCATTTCGATGGGAAATACATGTTCAAACAACTTTTGATGATTTAAAAGTTGCCTTATCCAATGCCCCTTTGACTAGTCCCCCAAACTATGATCGCAATTACATCCTCTACTTGTCAACCTCATATTTCTCAGTAGTAGGAGTCCTCGTCCAATTGAGGGTTGACATCCATGAACATGTCATTTAATACATCCATAAAAACATTTTGGGGCCACCCTTGAAGTATAATCATGATGGGAAACTGGTGTTAATAGTTGTCCTCGAAGTCCAAAAACTACGACATTATATACTACTTCGAACCACCAGGGTCGTAGCAGATTCTAACCCCATGCAATACTTGCTTAGTCGATGACATATTAATGGAAAATTTTCCTAATGGATCATCATCCTATAGGAATACGATCCATATTTATCTATTCCCAAAAGTAATAAATCTCTCATCCTGGCTGAAATCATTACGACTTTTCCCTCAAACACCAAAGTTTCCCCCATTAATGAGGATTTACCCAATGAACACTTCTTCTTCATCCCCTTTGATGACCCCTAGTACACTGACCACCTTGTATACCTTCGCACATAGAAGTTTGGGTATCATATCTCTCAAGATGACCATCAACACATTTGCCACCAGGCTCCTCGATACCTCCTCATCGGATATTTTCTATATCGATGCGGGGTCAACACTATTCTTCGCCAATGTCTTACCATCGATGTGTTGGTCACTATAATTGCTTAATTAATTTCAAACAACCAAGTGAAACATAAATTATCAACCCAGGGAAGTCTTTTGTTTCAAAGATAGCTGCGCACTATATATGCTCAATTCCAAAAGCACTTAGTGTTGTAGTAAGGA
>ML789845.1:37031-94657 GCA_009831015.1 Picea engelmannii
TGGCCCACATTGTTTCATGACTAGATCCATGTTGTCAAGCGATGCGACAAATGCTAACTTTATGCAAACAAAGCACAAGTGCCACCAGCTCTTCTACATCCAGTCATCACAACTGACCCCTTCTGTAAATGGGGCATAGACTTCATGACTTTTCATACTCTATCCAGTAATAGACAAAAATACATTGTCATGGCAGTGGATTACTTTACCAAGTAGGCCGAAGCCATGCCCACATTTAACAATACCGCTGACACAACAACATGTTTTTTCTTCAACCATGTCATTACCCAGTCTGGAGTCCCACTACAGCTAGTGTTTGATCATGGTAAGAACTTTGAGAATGCAATATTTCCATAACTCTCCTCAAATTTAGTCTTATCCCATGATTTTTCCTCCCCATACTACCGTCATTCTAACGGACAAGTCAAGGATGTCAACAAAGTCCTCAAAAAAATGCTACAACATATCGTCAACAAACATAAGACCAATGGGCATCATATGTTGTTTTCCTAATTATGGGTTTATTGTACCATAGTGAAAACTACCACTGGTTTTACATTGTTCCACCTTGTCCATGAGATCAAATCCACACTCCCTATCGAGTGCGAAATCCACACATTACACACTGCCATTGAGCTATTACCTGACACAGCTCCAATGGAGCAGCGCCTGCTGATGTTAGAGTCACTTGATGAAGATCATTAATCTTCATTACAACACAATGAGGAAGCTAAAAAATAGTCCAAAGCCACCTTCGACCGCTTTGTAAACCTTCACTCATTTAACAAAGGTGATCTCATGCTAGTCTAAAATATCGCCCATGATACTCTCGACTATGGGAAATTCGAGTCATTATGGCGTGGAATCTTCATAATCCAACATTGCCTCACTAAATGTGTTTATATCTTGGCCTCTTGAGAAGACTATCCTCTCAAAGAACCTATCCATGGGTTGTACTTAAAGAAGTTTTATGCTTGAGCATAGCCATCTTACCTTAGGCTTTCTTTGTACACATATTTTATATTTTTTAGTCTTCTTTGATACCACCATTCCTGGTTTATGATCTATCATCCGTGTTATTGACAGATGCATAATCCATCATCCTATCGCATCGGTTACGTTGATGGTGCTAGTTGTTGGACCTAGAATCTCGCTTGGTTTTCTTGGTCCATCTATACTCCCTCACATATCCTGCTCAACTCCAGTGGAATATGTTTGGGTTCATCCACCAACAACCAAGAAAAATGTGATGCCATCATTGGTATCCTCTTCAAGGCCAGTCACCGCCACATTCATCACCTTAGCATTCTATTAGATTCCAAACTTGTCGTCCTGCATCTCAACAATGTATATCATGTTCATGATCCTTGCCTCTTTCTAAAATACCTACAAGTTAGACTCCTATCTTGCAACTTCAATTCAATCAGATTTACACATATTCCAAGACAAATTAATCAAATCTCAGATCACATGGTTAACCTAGTATTAGATTGACATTTTTCACATTAAAAAAACATTTTTTTACATGGCATCATACATTTGTGACAACACAGAAAATACATCATACATTAAAAAATAATACATAGATACATGAGTGATCCAAATTATATATATATATATATATATATATATATATCATCAAGTGTCATAATTGTTTACAAAAAATATATACATGTACAATTCCCTGTAGTCTCATGAATCCCCCCACCCCTATGAGTACAAAAATGGGTATCAACTACCCTATACAAAATGGGCTCCCAATCCTATACATACAAAAGCAACACTCAAGGTTCCCCCATAGCTCCCCCCTAGGTCCTCTGTCGGTTGGAGGTGCCCCACCAGTTCGGGGCCCTCCAAGTCAAAGAGGCACCTGACTAGTCATCGCTACCCCCGCCATTGTTGCTCGACGGATCAGGGTCTGACACTCTGCTGGTACACCCACGCACTACTCTAAGACCTCCTTGTCCTAGATATAGGTCCACATGCCCTTTGGTATGCACTGTAAAAATCACTCGAAGTGTCGGTGCAGGTCCTCCAACATCATCTCCACATCTCCCTATGGCTCATGCGCTAGTCCAACACCTTCATCATCTCACTACCGTATCTGTCCCACCCTCGGCTCTACAGGCATCGATCAAGCTGGCCCCTGGCAAGATGGCTCCTTGACCACTTCTGCCTCTCATCCTTGGGGTACCACATATGCAAAACAACACCAGAGATAGAATCAATATCCATATACATATATAAACAATTCTATCTATCAAAATCAAAAAACATAAACATAACAAAAACACATACGTCGTTGATCCCAGTCCTCCCCAGGAGGAATCATCATGTTTGGGTTGTGGAGGTAGTCCATACCCACATATGGATACCTTATAATCACCTATGGCATATGTCTCCACACTCACGCCACCGTGGTCGTAAAGTAGTGGCCACCCTCCCCGTCTCCATGTTGGGACAACACATGGGCCCATAGCATCAATCACAACTCTCATCACCTCATGGGCTCAAGAAAAATCCTTAGGTGAAATAGAGGCACCCTCTGTAGGAAACATGCCACCAAAATGGACCCAAATGCGAAGTCACTGGAGTCGACTCGTCGAAACCAGTTCACTTGTCCCATCATCTTGGTGTGCAGAAGCACACCCCATGGAAATAGGTCCCCATCTATGACCCTCTCCACTACCGTCAGCTAACCACCAGTGATCTGCTGAGTCCCTAAGGATATGTAGATCCTTACCACCATAATAGTGATTCAATCCATCAAGAGGTCATGAATAGCCTCAATATGGATGACTGAACCTAACATAGGGTTCATCCCAGTGCAGTGGTGAGCCACCAAGTCACCTACTCGATCCTCCCCTGACAGTCAGGGATCAATAGGAAGGGCCATCCCAAGGAATGGGAGCCCCCTCAGGAAATACACATCCTTGGTGGCCGAGCATGTCAGCTACTCACCTCTAACAATGAATCACTACAGATCAGTGATCCACATCCCAATCAAATAATGAATCAGGAACTCCTGCAACCATATCTGAGGGCAGTCAAAGAACTTGAGCAGCTCCTAGGCTGCCAAGTATCTTTGACCACTCGATTGTTCTCACATTTCTTCCTGTAAACGGTCCTAGTCACGCTCTCTCCAATGAAAAAGCATCATGCTATCGAAGTCTATTGATCACCTGCATCCACAACATAATCACTTGATTAGCCTCATCATCCAGGAAAAATCATCAAAATCTCAAAAATCACAAGCCCTTATCCTTGCCCACAGTGCATGGCTTTCACCTAGACAGGTGCTCACATGCGAAAACCTATTATTTACAAAAATATCTGAGAAACAACCGCACCCACATGACCATGGTCTCCCCAAACCCTGCGCCCACATGCACGATTGTTTCAAACACACCTGCACATTATGCATAGGAAAATGGATTATACCCATGCACATGTGCACTAGTATTCCGCCTTTTCCCAAGCACTGGTGGGGCCCTACCCAAAAAAACCCTTGTATGTCCCTCTGTACAATACCTACCTACATACTAGGAAATTCACAACATGCAGGAGGATAGGACCACTAACCTATCTCTCACCACTCCTAGATCAATATCCTCATGCTCCTGCAATGTCCAAATCTCGTCACAACTATCTCAACAACTCAACAATAGTGACAGGTACAAATGAGGTGGCATTGTAGTCCCACCAGCCATATATATCCCCTTTTTCCCAATTTCCACACTCTATTACAAGATCCTAGAGCCTCCATTTTTTGGTCCATTCTTAGCCACATGATCCTGTTCCCATCATCTACACATTCACATTCCTCGGGTCATCATCTGAACTTGGCCTTGGAGGAGCATTTTTCTCACATCACATTCAGGTACACATGCTCATGTTTAATTTTATCAAATAATTGTTATATGTTCTTTATCATCATATATTGTTCACATCGGGTATCTATTTTTGATGTGTACATGTACTTGTTCCACAATCTTACAGCCCCTTCAGGTATATGTTCCACACTGGCATGTAATTATCCCTTTCGTAAATCAATTGCATATCCCATTCACACCCTCTAACATTTACCTTTAGGGTCCTTACATCCGACTCTATAGTACCTTTACCTCTGCTGCATTTGGGTACCATCACCCGGTAGCACTCTCCCCCACATGAGTTGTCCCATTCATAGTTCCCCTTGGAAACTTGACACTCATGCTGATTTCACCCCCGAGGTTCATGATAGTCTTATGTTCTGAGAATGAACCCCATACTTATTCTCATCATATTCCTAACTTTCCCAATGGAATCCCAAGTCATATCATCTCGGTTCTGTTGACTGCACCTCCGCAGTTTCATTATCCTTCCATCTCATCCACCATCAGTTTTCCCATATGCATATTGTCCTCCATCCATTTACCTAATACAAAAACCCACCCATGGGGCTCCCACCCTCCACCAATTCTTTGTCCCAAACTTGTGCCCTAAACAGGCCAAGTCATATTTCACTGGGGTACCCATTTCTGTATCTCTATACTCAACCAAAATTATTCTTTATTTCTTTGGTAATTGTAAAAAGTATATGTCTCCAACATATACTTATATTTTTCGTCATCACCCTTGATGGCCTTCTTTTTTCCTGGAAAATCAACCCATGTTTCCCTTTGTTGGGGCATCCACTCTCTTTTCATATTAACATCGTTCACGGACTCCGAGTATCCCAAGTCCATATACCCATGATATTTTATTTTTTCCACATTTTTAGCCTCTGGCACAATTTAAACCCATATCTAGTCATCCCCCTGACACTAGATCTAGCTTTACGGTTTCTTCCAATCATCCTTCAAAATTACCCAACCAAGGGTAGTCTTGAGTCTCCTAGAATATTGACATTGTTCATGTTACCCATCAATACCAGATCTCATCTCAATGGATTTCACGAAGGCCTTTTCTTCTTGGAGTCGTGTCTCCCTTCCTATCGACATCAACATAGTTTCTAGAAGGGTGACAATATCTTGAATATCATTACCTTTACAATGCAGAGTCTTGGACGACATAGAGAGAATAATCATCTCTCTCTAATTTCGTTGACCCCCATCAAATTCTAATTCAAAAAACTCTCATGTTATGGTGGGTCTTACTATGTGACTATTGCTTTTGTTTCATACCATCCACAGAACTCTGAATTCGTTATTCCAATAATGCATACGAGTCATCGAAAATTTATACAGGTGTCCTTACCTCACTTCAGATTTCATTCACCATTCAGAACTGTCATCTGCCATTATGAACCACCCATGAGGGCACTGCATTTATCTACATCAACATCCATAATCAATTATTGTCTCACATTTTGGTTCCATGACATGAGCATGGGGCATGCCCACCTCGTTTGTACACATATTTTATTTTTCTTCGTAGAGAAAGGTTTGGGTCCCACAGTTTTCCCACTCCCCTCGAGTGATCACTCTTGTAGTTCCTCTCTTCATTCTTTATTACAATGGTACTCTAATAAAAATAAACATTGATGTATTTTGTCTATACATATGCTCCTAACCTCACACATCAGGGGGCATCTATTATCACTGAAAAATCATCCGCAACATTGCACACAAACAGTTAAGGAAAAAAATCAATCCCAACAACAATTAGTCCACCTACAACACTAAAATTCATCTAGAAGGAAAAAATCTATGTAATTGGGGTAAAAATCAGAGTGCGCATAATCACAAAAAGGAGTGCGAGCACAGTGCACAGAGCACACAAGCCAACATAGGCCTCAACGTGCAAAATGTGTGACTATGTACTAGAAAATTCATGCACTTCTATGAACAATGCATTTATGGATCTTGTTGGCCCCTCAACCACTTCTGGTCTGACCCCCAACGTGATTTGACACTCATGTATGAGCAAAATCTATCTTAGGGGTTGTTCAAGGGCTAAAGGGTGCCCTAAAAGGCACCTTTCTCACACTATGAACCAATTACATTTTTGCATGTATGAACGATATAAATAAGAGCCATGGGTGTGCTAAGTGTTAAATTATGATCTTGATTTATTATGCGGATTAATTCTTTTATTTTCTTCAACACTTTCATTCCAAATTAATACATTTCAACAATACTAAATCATAATCAAATAGAAAAAACTATGTAGATGAGTAAGAATGCACATCACCAACACATATACCCCGGGGAAACCCTGTAGAGGGAGAAAAACCCCAACAAATAGTATTCCTTTATTGCATTAGTAATGTAATATCACTTACAAATATCCACTATGAATGTTCTTCTCTTAAAGATCTTGCCAAGATGACTCTGGCCTGACAAAGACCTAAAATACCTTGCTGAAATACACCTCTAATATGATGCCTCTATTGTGATATACAACATTGATATACTGCTTTGGTATGCTTCCTCTTTTGTTGATATACAACATTGATATGTTGGTTTGGTATGCTACCTCTTTATCACTGATATGTTCCTCTATTGCTTCACCCTTAACCTGCATATCAAAACTATGTTGAATATAGGGCTTGACCTATGATTATATAGGCTAGAGAGGGGAAGAGGAGAGGCTTGAAACAGTAACCTGTTTGCATGATTTAAACATAACTCGGCTTCATACTTTAGTTCAAACTTAGAACTAGACTTGATACTGGTATACTTTAGTTCAAAAATAGAACTAGACTTGAGACTTCATTTACAAGTAAACATTACACTTTAGTTCTAAAATAGAACTAGACTTAAGACTTCAGTTGCAACTCAACATTACACTTTAGTTCTAAAATAGAACTAGACTTAATACTTCATTTTCAACTCAACATTACACTTCAGTTATAAAATAGAACTAGACTCAAGACTTCAGTTACAACTTAGCATTACACTTTAGTTCTAAAATATAACTAGACATAAGACTTCAATTACAACTCAGCATTACACTTTAGTTCTAAATTATAACTAGACATAAGACTTTAGTTACAACTTGATTCTTTACAAGGAAATTCGAAATTCTCTTCATGGTAGACAATGTTACATGTGCCAATGCACTAGATCAATACATTTATATCATTTGCAATATTAGGAATATCATTTGTTTCTAGCTCATGGGAATTTTATATTCAACCTATATTTTGCTAGAGTCCTTGACTTTTTCTCATGGATCACAAGGCTTGACTTGGCTCACAGAGGTTGTACATTCCACCTAACTTTTACACTAGTCTGTCTATTCTCACAAAGGTTGTATGTCCCCCCTGGATTTTTCACTAGATTGTCTATGCTCACAGAGGTTGTACATTCCCCCTGAATTTTGCATTAGACTCACATAGCATCTTGTTCATCCTAAATTTTGGTTTGCCTCACAGAGGTTCTACATTCACCCTAGCTTTTGTCAATACCTCACAAGACTAGTTGATTATCCAAATCTCCTCTGCTAGCCTCAGGGTGGCCTACATGGCCTCTCATTGGAGAGTGATTATAGATGTTTCCAAATTTAACACTCCCTCTCAATGAGGGAGTCATTCTCCGCCACACCAATCTTGCCTCTCAGCTGCACAAACTATCTCGAGGTCAGAGGCTTGGTAAGGATATCAACTACCTTCTCACTCGTGGCTATGCACTATAACTTTACATTTTTTCTCTAGACCAAGTCTCGGATGTAGTGGTACCTCATGTCAATATGTTTTGACCTGTCATGAAATACCAAGTTCTCTGTCAATTTTATGCAACATTGATTATCATAGTGAACCATCATCGTCTTGATCTTGTCACCAAACAAGCCAGAAACCAAATTTCTGAGCCATACTACTTCCTTGCTAGCATCACTTGTTGCAATGTACTTAGACTCTACTATACTCTATGAAATGGATCCATGCTTCTAGCTTGACCAAGAGATCATAGTGGATCTTAAACTGAAGCAGTATCTGGAAGTACTCTTCCTATATACTGGGCTTCCTACCGAGTCAACATCTGCATACCCATGCCAAAATGAACCACCATTGGATGTATATCTCAGACCATAAGTAATGGTCCCTCTGAGATATCTCAATATGTTCTTTGTTGCCACTAGTGTCTTTGTCTTGGTTCATTCATGAACTGACTCATTGCAATCACTGCATATCATATATATGGCTTAGTGTGGATCATGTACATCATTGATCCAATCAGTTGCCTATACATAGTGGGATCCACCAAATCTAAACATGTATCAGAATCTTGCAACTTCCTCAGGTAGGTAATCATCAGAGTAGACATGGATTTGCAATCCATCATACCTAACCTCTTTAGTACATCCACTTTGTATTTTACTTGTGCCAGAAATATCTCGCCCTATCTTTGCCATACTTCCAATAATAGGAATTAATGCATCAAGCCTAAGTCTTTCATCTAGAATTTTGGGGTTAGATCCCTCTTACACCAGGCTATTATCCCTTCATCTCATGTTATAAAGAGATCATCGACATACAAGATTAGTATAATAGGTTGTTTACCTCTTACCTTGAAGTACAGATTTTCATCAGCATCACTTTTCTGAAATCCTAGGCTTTTAAGAAAGCCATCAATCATGTCATACCAAACTATGGGAGCCTTCTTAAGACCATACAAGGTGTTCCTTAGATTGCATACATGAGTGCCTTTTTTATGTAGTACAAAACCATTTGGTTGTTCCAAAAATACCTCATGTTCAATATTTCCATTTAAGAATGTTGTTTTTACATCCATCTGGTGTAGCTTCTAACCAAGAACAGGAGCTAAAGAAATAATAGTTCGAATGGATGTATACCTGGCTACAGAAGAGAAAAGTCTCTTCGTAGTCGATTCCTTCTTTCTGAGTGAAGCCTCTAGCTACAAATATTTCTTTGAAATTTTCCACACTTCCATCAAATGCATGTTTAATCTTATAGATCCATTTGGAAGAAACCATTGATTTGTCTTTTGGCCTCAATACAATGTCTGAAATATTGTTCTTTATAATAGACCTATATTCATTAAGCATGTCATCCTTTCATACTTGTAATTTATCTTCTTATTCAAATGAAGAAGGTTCAACATCACTAATGCTTCTCATCAGTGCAGCATAGCCTCCAAACCTATGAGGCCTCTTCCTTTCCCTGAAAGTTGCTTTGGGAGCAACTATCCTTTTTGCTTCCTGCACTATTTCTTTAAGCCACCCTAGATTCATTTTGGTTGGAGGTTCTTCAAGATTTCTTTATAACACTTCAATAGGTTCTAGGGGATCATTACTTGGACCTTCACGAGGTTCCTCCCTCTGATCATTCGACTCTTCATTTCCAGAAGAGGGTGAAGTTGGATGAACTGCTTCTGATTCCTATTGAAGCTCTGTGGATTTCTTAAATGCAGATTCCTCATGGAAATTCACATCTATTATTACCTCTATTTGCCTCTGACCTGGTACATAAATCCTGTAAGCCTTGGATTTTTCACTATACCCCCCAAAACCACCTTTCTTTCCTGAGGTTTCCATCTTTGTCCTCTTTTCCTTAGGGACATGAATCTACACAGGACACCCAAATATCCTTAGATGCCCTATTTCAGGTTTGATCCATGAGAAGACCTCTTAAGGAGTCTTTTCCTTCATGATAACATCTGGACACCTATTCTGAATATACACAGCAGTGGAGGTAGCTTCTTCCCATAAAGAGTTTGGCAGATCCTGGTAAAACATCATTGCTTTTGCTGCCTCACAAATAGTCTTGTTTTTCCTCTCAACAACACCATTTTGCTGAGGGTTATATGGCACACCCATCTGTCTCTTGATTCCTGCTAACTTGTAGAAATCCTCAAACTGAAGAGATTCAAAATCTCTTCCATTGTCTGTTATAAGGATTCTAATCTGTTTCCCTGTCTTCTTTTAAATAAAGGAAATTAATATATATAATATATATTATTATATAATTGAGAAATTATATAATACTTCATCAACATGAATTCTAAAAAAAATAAAAATAAAATTATTATCTTAATTGTATTTTTTTGGTATTGAGAAATTAAATACAACAAGGTATTGGTTTGGTGGGTGGGGGGTTATCTCAACCATTACTATTTCCCCTCACCATCTCTTTCATAATATCTGTGGTCTATCTTAAAAAAACCTTGATTTTAGCAGTCTTGCAACACTTGTCCATATCTATTAATAATATAAATTACATTCCTTGACCTTTTATACAAAGGTTCATCAAATAAAACATTCACACATATCGAGTTTTCCATAGTCTCTTGGCCAATATATTTTTATTTACAAACTTTGGGAAACAATGGTGTTACACCTTAAGGCTCAACAAAATAGGGTTGACTTGCCTCCTTAGGGTTAGAGATCAACGATTAAGCATAAAACTAAGGAGAAACGAGTCTAAGAAATTAAATAATCCATTAAATTTACATGAGACAATAAATGAAATCTAAATAAATGGATTTCTTTGATTTTTAATGTTATATTTCTTATTAAACAACAAAAAACAAAAAAAATAAAGTTTTTGTTTTTAGGGTTTTTTCGTTGTTGTTCGATATAGGACTAGTGCCCTTTTTTTTTATCTAATCAGGGCTTATGGGGTCAAGAATTATGCCCCTCTAAGGATTGGTCACTTCTATCTTAAGGACTAGAGTAAAATATTAAAACCATGAAGGAAGAGCAATCTCCAAGCTAATCAAGATAAGCTAAGAGGATCGAGGCCTTGCAAGAAGAGATTCCTCAAAGAAAAAACCTTCACCAACTACATCAAATATAACTTGAATTAAATGCTTAAAACCCTTGCCAAGGAACCAAGAGAAAAAACAAAGAAAGGAATTAAGTACTTACCCAAGTTAAGAAGAGAAGAAGGAAGGAACAAACCTAGAATGTCTCCTCTCCAAGTAGTTGATAAACTACTCAAATGGATTGATCTTGAAAGTTAGTAGAAGATTTGATTCAGTATAACAAATACTTAATGCACCAATAAGATAACCAATAAGGAGAATGATCCAAGAGTTGACACCAAAACCTCAAAAGGAACATTTTCTATTAATTGTTGTCACAAATGATCCAACAATTCACAATGATTTGGAATGAGAGGAGAGCCACTATTTATAGAGGAGGCTTCTACATCCTTCTAATTCTTTATTAATTATTTTCCCTAAATTTATCCTAGGAGACTAACAAAGAATTGTCATCCACACAAAGAAGGAGACTAAGTCGATACATAATTAAATGATGTCACATGTACACACAACCATCATGAGAGAGGAATATCCCACAAAAAATGGGGCTGATTTTCTCTCCTAGCATAAGGTTCTAGATAAAGAGTGATGTGGAGGCCTCAAAACAAGGTGATTTATCCTCCCGAGAAAGAAAATTTCCATTTTTCCTCTCCTCCAAGTGGAATGACCTCATGAAAATATGGAGAATGACCTCAAAAGTGGATAGCCTCCTCATAATGTGCTCAAGGAATCATCAAGAGTAATCTCCAAGGTATGCCCAAGCCCTCAAATCAAGAAAATGTGTTCCATAAAACAAGGAATATCCATCTCTAAGTCAAATCATCACCCAAAACACCCACATGGATGTCATAAACCCCACACATGTGGGTCAACCCTAAAATAATGTGGAAGACACCTTCAAAAATGGTGAAAGAAGAGGAGCTTTCTAGGATCTCCAATTGTGGCATGTGTAGAGGATGTCCATGTGTACAAATGTAGCCCAAATGTGCCTTAAAGGATGTGACCAATGCCTCAAAATATGTGTATTACCTCAAGAATTGTGACATTGTTGATGTTTGTAGCATCAAATAGGCACTTCTACATAGGTCTAAGTGTCTAGACATGTGGAAGTCGTCCAAATCCTTCAACTTTAGAAAATTCACTTTAATTAAAGAATTAATTAAAGTGATGTGGATTTTATTAAAAAGCAAGTGAGTTAATCTAATGAAATGTAAAGGTTTTTACATTAGTGAATTAAATGAATCTTGATCATTAATCTTAAGTGAGGTGAGATTTAATCTCAACCATCAATTACTTTGGAGATCTAGGTTATTTCATTTAGTCATAACTCAATATTATAAAAGAAAGCCTAAGTGAAGGGGAAAGACACACAAGAGAGACATTGAGTGCTTAAGACACGAAGGATTGTGACTCAAGGAGATCTCAACAAGGGTAAAGAAGGATTTTCATCAAGAGATCAACTCAAGGGATGGAGAGTAGTGACTCACATAGAGAGCAAAGAAGAAAATTTTCTTAGACACTAAGTGACTTACAATGTGTTGAGACACAAAGAGAGAAGAGAAGGATTTTTTCTTAGTCCGAAGGAGGAGAGAACAAACAGTAGCAGAAAGTGGAAGAACAACCCAACAACTAGAAATTTGTGGAGGTTGTACTATCCAGCAGGGAGGTAGAGGTCGTACGATTTATGGGGTTGTGCAACCAACATGAAGATATAGCATATCTAAGGTACCAATAGAAAAATATAGTGCATATCTGAGGTACCAACAAAAAGATATAGTAGATCTGAGTTACCAATGGATAGATATAGTAAATCTGAGGTACCAACGCACATATCTAGGAGATCTAAGGTACGAGTAGATAGATCTAACATATCTGAGGTACTAGGAGATAGATCTATAAGATATGAGGTACTAGTGGATAGATATAGTGTAGATATGAGGTAAAAATGGGTAGATATCATAGATCATAGGTGTCATCAGAAATATCTAGCAGATCATAGGTGTCAACAGGAAGATCTAGCAGATCTAAGATACTAGCAGGCAAATATAATGGATAGATGACGTACAAGTGGACAAATATAATGTGGATATGAGGTATTAATAGGTAGATCTAGTATATCTAAGGTACCGTTAGGAAGATCTTGTAGATATGAAGACTAGTAGGAAAATCTAGTGTAGATCTGAGTGTCCAACAGGCATGTCTCGACAGATTGAGTAGAGGGTTTCTTCAAATGAGGGATGAAACAACTAGGTTTTGTTGTAATTTGAATATTTTCTCAGTGGACTATTTTAATAGTTATGGTGCCCTTGTAAGCTTGGAGTAATTTGATGAAAATTTTATCTTCAAAGGGAAAAAAAATTATGTGTGGAAATTGGTGTAATTTTCTTCCATTGTATTTTTTATTCCCAACAGTTTAATTTTCAGTTAGTGCATTTTATTATTTCTTTAGAAATAATTTTTTTGCAAGTTTGCTTGAGAGAATAAGGAAATAAAGTGTCTAGGTGTTGGAATAGAGATCTCAACATTCTATTATATCTTTCACTCTAAGAGGGAGACCAATTTCAGATACATAATAGTTTTTGCAGTAGATACGTTAGATCTACAAGGAGATCTCTGCAGATCTATAAACCAACAATGAAATTCTTGTGTGTGCTTGAAGGAATAAACACACTACAATTGTTTTTGTTCATATCTAGAAATGGAAACAACTAGTATCAGGTTTGAAGACCGATTGGATGGAGCATCTAACTTCCTCTCCTGGAAGGTGAGGTTAAACTTGCTTTTGAAGAAACATGATATTTGGGTGGTTGTATAAAATATTTTTCCTACACCAACAAATGCTATAGCGAAGGTCGCTCTCGAGAAGGACATGAAAATGTGATTTTTCCTTCTCTTTGTTCCACAATTAAACCAGTTGGTCCCTTTGAAAATATCTTGTGGTAGTTCTCTTGTCAAAATGTCTTTTGAACACTTGTCTTTTGCTTATGGTTATTATTTCTTGTACTCTTTGTTTTTCGAGTTGCAGAAGTTCATGGTATCTCTTATGTAAAAGTGACAGTTCTTACATATATTGATTGTCTATTGAAAGGACCAAATAATTCAGTTCCAAATGTAATGGTAACCTCTCTTATTTTCCATATGCCAAGATGTATGGGTAATTTCTAATGCTATATTTTGGAGTAAGCTAGCTTTCCTAGAGTGCATCTACCAAGTTTTATGCCAAGTTTTATGGTTTGCTACAATTGTCTTCTTGAGAATTTGAATTAATGCTTTGTTTGTTGATTCAACCAAATCATTTCCTTGTGGGTAATATTTGGATGATTGTCCCATGATGATTCTATATTCTACACAAAAATGTGTAAACTTGGACCCGAAGATTGAACCATTGTCTGTTATGAATTTTTCTAGGACTTCAAATCTGGATAAAATATTCTCTTTCAGGAAAATGATCAATTTGTTTGGAATCAACATTCCTTAGAGTAATGACTTCTTTCCACTTGGTAAAATAGTTAGTTGCAAGGATAATATAAGCATGTCCCTTACTATATTTTGGATTTATTGCTCCAATCACATCCAGGCCCCATTGTACAAATGGTTTGTCCACTGTTATAGACTGTAATGGCATTGATTCTCTCTTCATATTTCCTAAATTTTTTTGGCATGGGAGGCATTTTTGAATCATTTTATAAGTGAATTTAAACATAGTCAACCAATAATAACTAGCCCAAATGATTCTATGAGTAGTTACAATTGGCGAAAAATGTCCCCTACAAAATCCATTATGAAATTCCTGAAGTATTTCCTTGGACTTTGAATGATATAAACATCTTAATAGAATTCCATCAAAGCTTATTCATAAAATATCTCATGAGACTAATACATATTGATTAGTTTTCATCTTCAAATCTCTCCTTTCTTTGGAACACATTCCGAGAGGAAATTGGCCAGATCTCAAATATAATATTATGTCCTTATACCTTTCCGATGATGCTAGACTTGAACTCCATATGAAAACATCAATTGTACTAGAAGGAGAAATATTTACAGCTTCAATTCCAGTCATGAATTTACATAGTCCTTTCCCCTTGGCAACTTTCATAGGTTTAATCTCTAAATCATGCTCTTGAAGTTTTGCTAACCAATTTTCCCATATACCTTCTCTAAGTTGTTGATTGAGAAATATCTTAATTGGTGAGTGTGACACATAAGAAATGTTGTGAAATGACAAAATATAGGTCATGAAATGGGTTATTGCCTTAATTAGAGAAAGATATTGTTTTTCAATCATAGAGTACTTTAATTCAAAATTGTGAAAGGTTTTACTCATGAAATAAATTGGAAGTTCTTCTTCTTTCTCATTTTTTTGGGTGAGGATGGAGGAAATAGTTTCATCTAAAGTTAATGAATATAATATAAAATATTTGTCAAAGTTAGGACTAATAAGAACATGGATAGTAGTGATTGCATGTTTAATTTCTGTAAAATCCTTTTGAATCTCATGTACATTCAAATTTATGATCCTTATTTAGTAACTTGTTTATTGGCTTAACAATTGTAGCATAATCTGGAACAAACCGTCATACAAATTTTATCTTTCCAAAGAAAGATTGTACTCCTTTTTGAGATGTAGGAGGATTCAAATCATTTATTGCTTTAACATCTCAAAAAGGAGTCAAGTCATAGGTCTAGGTGAAGTGGTCTTTTGATGATGTCATGGAAGATAATGACATATTGTCGATATTGGAGGGTCATCAAATATCATTATGGCATTTTTACTACCTGTGGAGTGGTTTTTGTACTTAAACTGTAGAAATTTGCACACATTGTGTAAATACGTTACCCAAGTACCTAGGAGCTACCCAAAGTGTCTTGTCATCCCAAACAAACCTATATATGTCAAAATCCCATTTTCTCATCTTACATTTGTCTTTTATCACCTATTTCTCACTGCACAACATCCTCCTCCAATGATCAGACCTCTGCTCCACATCAAAATTGAATTGATCCACCCTCTACACATCCTCTTCTCATGCTAAGCATCCTTGGTTTTTGTTGTGCAAGTGTTGAAAGGTAAATCCTAGTGTCTACGAAATACCCTGCACTTGCAAGTCTAAGATCTAGATTCAACTCTACCCTATGGTGAACCCTTTGACAATGGAGTAAACCTTATCCTCGTTTCTTGTTGTGCAAAGTTTACTGAAATATTTCAGACTTTAAGCCTTATCATATTTATTAGTCCCATTTTTAATTGTGAATCTCTGTCAAATGCTCAGTTAAAATTGAGAAAAAGTGCATTGTTGTTCAGACAGGTAAGAAGCTTGATAAGACAAAACCTATCATTGAAAAAAGAAATTAGTTATCTCAAGCAAAGAATGCAAGTTGATGATGAACCTAGAAGGAGGTTAGGGATACTTGTAGAGGTGGCTGATATTTAGGTTCACACCTACACCATTTTTGTTTTGAAGAACCCTTGAAAATACACCATTTTTGAGTTTCGTTGAAAACTGCATTGTACAGAGTTTGTGTAGCGACCTTGTGCTATGCAAATTATGCAAGCATATTTAAAGATGAAAAATATTGGAAAATTATTGGTGAGTGATCCAACAGTCATGAATATCCTCCAAATAGGTTTCAACCACCATTTGGATAAGTCTTGAAGAAAAAACTAGTTGTGTTGTGCAAAGCGCGCTACACAAATGTTGAAGGTCACATTTACACAATGCATCACACCGGCTCACTACGCAAGTGTTGTAGGTGCACATAGGGTTAAATTAAATTGCATAATAATTGATGGATGGTACAACACTAATTTTTATCCAAATTTGTTTTAGTCAACACCCAAATGAATTTTGTTGAAGAAATCAAACATGTCACGCAAATTCTGCAATGAACGCTACACAAGTTCTAGAAATGATTGTTTTTGCAGTCAACTTCAAGATCATTTTCTGACCAACTGGAGAAGATTTTGGGAAAAAAAAAGAGGATTTTTTTCAATAATGAACTCAGTAACAAAAACCTCTCTTAGGTTTTACACAGGTGTCATATTTTGAGAGATTTGAATGAATCTTTACAACCCATTTTTTCAAATTTAAGTATTTAATGTTTTCCTATTTTAGTCATCATATTTGGGCAAATATTCTTAGGAGATGGAGAACAATTTTTGAAAAAAAAAGAGGTTTTTTCAAGAATAGACCTAATAATAAAAAAATCTCTTAGGTTTTACACAGCTGTTATTATTTGGAATATATGAAATGATTGTTGAGGCCTAGTTTCCATAATTTCGCCAAGCCATATATGTTGGCAGAGTTCTAGAATATTTGAAATTCGACTTGATGGACCTCCAAATCAACAAGGTAGATACAAAATTGATATGTATATTGAATATTGAATATGATCCTATCATATCCCATGATTTTCTCTTCAGTTGGTACATTTTGAGTTGGTCAAAAATCAAACACTAGATAGTAGGACCTGGGCATATTTTTGGAAAATATTGTTTCCTAACCTATTGTAACAACTCTCTATTTTTGGCAAAGATGGATTTCGACCTCCTTAGGATAGAATATGATATTTATCTATATATTTGAGAAATTTGAAAGTGAAAAAGGTTGGAATAATAAAAAAGGACAAATCTTACTTGAATATTGTACAAACTTCTTAATTTGAATGAGATACTAGTGCAAATATACAAAGTTTTTTCATACCAAATATTCGTGTAGTGATGACCTGAATTATGTGATTAATTTCATGTATGTTATTCTAGTTTACTTTACCTTTCATATGCAACATTCCATATGTTTAAATTGGATATCAAAGGGTCTGAAATTCATCTAAATGGTGCTTTAGATTCAAGCAATTTAATATCCAGAAAATCTATCAAGCATAGACATCAGTGCAGAACTAATGACATGTTGCAATAACATCTCCATATTTGGGAGTGGGTGGTTATCTTTGATACTTTATTGGTTGAGATCTCTACAATCAACACAAATACATATTTTCCATTATTTTTTCTAACTACCACGAGATTTGAAATCTATATTGAGTGTCTGATTTGAAAAATTATACGAGTTTTTTCAATTTTTCCAACTCCATTTTTACTAAGGGCTTCAATTTGGATTTATAATTATTAATATTTGCTTAAAAGGTTTTGATCCCTCTTGGAGTGGTATAACATTCTAGAATATATATTTTTCATGCTCCTTTAAATCATCATAAATCCAGGCAAAAATGTCCTAAAAAACTTTGAAGAGAAGAGTGTATTGTTATACCTCTTCAACGATACAACTGGTACCAAGATTTATGTATTTTGGAGAATCAAATGCATTGATATTGATTTTATGTGTCTCTTGAACCGTTATAATAGAAGGTTCTTCTATTGAGTCTATGGTCTTTGTTTGGTCATCTATTGTGAAAAGAGATTCCAAACTAACATATTTATGTGGAAGAACCACAACATTCTGATAATAAATCTCCTTCTAAAAATTTTGGATTTATTCTTAATCATTAGATACTGTTGATTCATGCTCTATAATGAAACTTGCAATGTGCTCATAATTTTCAAAAACTTACCAGTACTCTTGGTTATCAGGTATCGAAGGCCGAAAAACAATTTTGACATAAAAAGTATGATGATTTTGAGAATCGTCTATATTGAAAAGGGATGCTTCCAGTGCCAATGAATCAACTTTTTTATTCTTTTCTCAAGGAAAAAAATAAATATTGAAATAATTAAAAGAGTACACGATTTCCCATACTCTTTGTTGGGCTCCAATCTTCTGATGTAAATTAGAGTGTATTTGATTGTCAATCTGGTGTTTGTAAGACTTAGATACACATCCCAAATGTATGGAATTAGAGATAAATTTAGTTCTCTAAATGGAAATAATTCAAAATATAATCTCAGTGCTGAGTATGAAAGAAATGCTAAGTTTCTCTATAGAAGGTGTATTCATAGATCTCTTACCATTAATCAACAAGCTAATGTAAAAGCATTCAACCAATATTAAGCATTCAAACTAGTTTAGAGGCTTGTAAATGTCAGAAAGACTAAACCCTTTTACAAGAGATGCATTCTTTGCTTTCCCACATTCATCAGCAATATAACTAATTTTGAAATCAAGTAAAATATAATAACATTACCTACAACAGAATGTAAATTGAACTAAACCTCATTACCAAAATTTACTTGAAAAGAATGAAAAAGGAGAAGTGTACTAGCTTGGAAAAGGGGGCCCTCCAATGCTTCACTTGTACACCTAGAGTTGTCTAAGTTAAGAAGGATTTTCCAGCAGCATTCACATAATCATCTCATAAACATCATCAAGAACAAAACACCAAACTGATCTCAAGATTGAAAATTCAGAGTTTTCTTCATTAACATCAGATATCATACTAGTCCATGTCTTGAAGTATTTATACAAGAAGTTTGAAACTAAAAATGCTAAGAAGTCTCCTAAGATAATGATCAGATCCATAAAATATGCACAAATCCCAATAAAATCTAAAACTGTCCATGATTTTTTACTAAAACAGGGTATTTCTATTGAAGTGGCCCTGTTTGACCAGCATTGACTGAGCATGTGGAAAGATCAGATCTCGACCATAATAGGTATTCATCCATCCTTGTGTTGGAAGGTTTACAGTTGGTAGTAAGCTTGTCATTGATGGAAAAAAAAACGATGGCAATGATCAACGATGACAAAGATCATTGATGGCAAGAACAATGATGGCAAAGATCAATGATGACAAAGATCAGCGATGGCAAAGATCAATGATGACAAAGATCATCGATGGCAAGATCAAAGTAAGTGGAAAAAATTAATCTCGGGAGGAGAAGTAGCATTTTTTATCATTGGATCCCATTTACAATTCCCGATGACCGTCAGATCAAGTGTTGATCGGGACTGTTGATCCGTCGACTTCATTTCGGATTTTCGCAACTCGCGACTTGAAGAGGAAAGAAATATGACCATTGAAATCATGATATGCAAAATCATGATCTAATCGCAGCCGTTAGATCAAGGTGTGATCTGGATCGTCGACTCCATTTCAGAGTTTCGCTACTCACGACTTGGAGAGGTAAGAAATATGACCATTGAAATCGTGATATGCAAAATCGCGATTTAATCGCAACCGTAGATTCATAGAAATCGTGGACCATTGATCTAAGCTTCATTTCAGAGTTTTTCCTATCGCAACTTGGAGTGACAGAGACCTCCATTGAAGGAATCGCTAGATGCAAATTCATGATGAGATTTGGACCGTAGATTCATCGAGATCGTGGACCGTTGATCTCATCTCAATCTCGAGGTTTCGGGGATCGCGACTTGGAGAGTCGAGATGCCTCATCTCCAGACTCAAGAAATGCGAATTCACAAAAAGTACTTTTTGCATAAGCGCTTGGTCATGGCCATGATCATATAGAGGAAGGAGCCAGCGCAGAAAAACTATGTTTTGGAGTTTCAGAACTCGTGACATGGAGACTCAAGATGTCTCATCGCAGAATCTCCGAATTGTGAAAGTGGGAAATGGGTAATTAAAACAAGAACCCATCAAAGTAAATCCAATGATGCAGGTTAATCTAAGCATAATCGAAGGGCTACTATTGCACGTCATAGTGTAACTGCCAAAAACCACTAATGGCTTCTGCCAGAGGACTCGAAGACACTTCAGGGTGATTGACAGAGGAGATGAAGAATCTCTGGGAATATTCAAGAGGGATGAAGATGCTCGTGGAGGTGATTGATAGCTGGATGAGAATTGAAGCTTGTAAGTGGAACAAAGAAGGTGAGATCGACTGTCACAGAGAAGACGAAGAGTCTCAACTACTAGAGAGGCTAAGGAATCTCAGCATAACATATAGTGATGTTGAACGAGTGGAAAAACGGCTAGAGAAGCTGAAGAGTCATGATGATGATGAGATAGAGAACTCGAGTTATGGAGGATATCGACATGGTGTGAGTATGCAGAGGTATTGCATGCATTGCATGCACAAGGTGCACAAAATCTATAAATACACAGTACATAGAAGAGATGGGGTTGTTGTTGCTACTGGGATTGCAGTGGATGTTGTTGAAGGTGATTCATGCATGAAGAAGAAACAGAGTGCAACAACTGAAAAGAACAGAAGAAGAATAGTGCAGCAAATGGACATGGCACACAGAGCATAAAAGAAAAAGAATGGAATGGGCAGCGGATGCATGCTGGAAGACAGTGAGGAAGTCTGAGTAGCAAAATCTTGCAGAATAGTGATGAGACTGGTAAGTTGCTATTGAAAACTGTATCATTGTAATAGGTTTCAGTATTTCATATTCATAATCCAGGGAGGTTGGGAGGTGCTAGGTAGGACTGGTGTCCTTAGAGGTTCAAGTGGGGGCATGAACCCAAGGATTTGGTGTTTCCTTCTAGTTGGTGCTAGAGAAACCAGGGAGTTGGTGCTTCCTTCTAGTTGGTGCTAGAGAAACTAGGGAGCTTGTGCTTCCTTCTAGTGGGTGCTAGAGAAAAACAGAGAGTTGGTGCTCTCAGCAAGTTGCAGCTTCCAAAACAGAGGTTGTAGCCTCACAATGAGTTCATTCTCAAATGTATGATAATGTAAAGAATGTAAATAATACGTATCATATAAAGAAGAAGAGGTTTTTACCCTGTATGGGTTTTGTTGGGAAATATCTGTCTCTGTGTTTCTCATATATGTGATTGATGTTGAATGTGTCATTGTTCATTTCCCTGCATTATTGTGATCATCATTGAGTGCCTTGTAAATATTTTAATAGAAGCATAATTGTTTAAGCACGGGAACAATTGATTCACCCCGCCTCTCAGTTGTTCAACACCTTGTACATCAAGGATCATGACACATGTCTCTGATTTCACCCAGCTGTCCTGAAAGTACACGAACCTTGGAGCAATTACGATATTTAGTCAAATATGGAATAAAATAAAAAATTCAATTCTTAAGCTAAGGAATGATAAATGTACCATGCATAGGCTGTTTTATGGAAAATATGGAATAAAATGAAGGCAAAATGGATGGTTTTGGAGACAAAAGTATGGTTTTATGAAGTGAAAGGAAGCATAAAAATGTACTCAACACTCTCCTTGCATAATGTTTCAATCTTTTCTTTTTTATTCTATATCCTCTTTTGTTGTTATTGATAACCAATTTTGAATCACCAATCACCACCAAATATTTTACTTACATTTGAAGGGCTAAAGTTAGTCCTTGAATTAATGCGTCATACTCTGCTTCATATTTCATAAAAGGGAACTCTAATATGATTCAATGTGGGTAAATGAAATATTGGGGACTTTTCTAAACAATACCAGCTCCATTTCCATACTTAGTGCAAGGGCCATCAAGTGACATTTTCGAAAAACCTTGAAAATAATTTTCTTCACTTTTCTTAGGTGAATTTAGTTTCTTTGTTAAGCCCTAAATAATGGCACATTACTCCTTAATTGGGGCATATTATATTATTATTATTTTTTATTTATGTCGGCTTGGGTCCATTAGTTGTAATTATACCTCCTAGTCTCCTATATATACCAAGGAAACCCTTTCATTTGGAATCATCTTGTATTGGTAAATTTAAGTGGTGTATAAGGAGGTTGCCCCATCAAAGAGTCTTATTATATGAAATTATCTTTTTTTCAAGGCGTTGAGTACTTATTCTGAGGTTTTTATACTATTTTGATATTTGGTTCTTAACATTTGGTGTTAGAGCTCAAGGTCTTGGGGTATTGTTGTTGCATCTGAGACACCTTGGAATTTTAACTATAACCTTTTTTATACGACATTTCATAAGGAAATCCTTGGGGGATATTTATTATACAGATCAAGGTACATGGGGTTAAAATTCCTGTTCCTTCTCTTTATAATTTTAGAGATATAGGTTGTGTAAGATCGGGTTCTGGAATCATCTTGAATTTATCCATCGCATAATTTTCACTATAAAATTGTTTATGTGATGTTTCAGACCTCGAAACTTGGAGTCTATTCATATAAATTATCAAGGTAATTGTGATACAAATTTTAGCTTATGGGTCATCCTACTTTTTTAGATACACCCTGTGTAAGATAGAGTAAAACTAGTATCAAACATATGTTCGTGATAAAACAATGATATATTCTTCAGTGACTACCCAAATTAAGTGATACCAATTGCATTGGATATTGGAAAGTCTATATTATTTCTGGTGCAAGTTTCATAATCAAATATCAGATATTATGCTCTTCGCACTCTTTACAAGTATGCTCTCCTGGAAGGGAAAAAAATCAGCAAGGTGTGGGAAAGTTACCATAGCTTCCACTTGGCACATACAATTTTGATCAGACCTATGGAATTGTAGAGAAGACATATCATAGAAATACAAAATGGAATTTTGTATCCAGAAGGGACAAAATTTTGGAGATACAACATAATAAAGATCGTCTAAGCAGAACCACCTCCAAATCAAGGTTTAAAATGTGCGGTTTTTTTTTTTGGAATTTGCATATCTTTTGAATATAAGATTCAATTAGGGTGATTCAAAAGGTATAATAAAGTGGGATAAAAAGAGTATGACATAAAGTTTAGAGAATCTTATGGATTTTTAGGTACATACATATTCTGACATCTCTAAATGTAGTAGTTATCATTACTTGTCAGTGCTACAACCCGAGGACTGTGTGTTTCTTCCACATACCTAGAGTATATCGGAAGGCCCCTTTTGAATGATTGCGCACTAGAAAACACTACTACAAATTTGAGCTCCCATGTACCTTGCGTATATAGAGAGATCCCCTAGAATCCTAAGACTTATCGAGTAAACATTTTGGTCATCTTGTTGTTATAGTACACCAAGAACAACACTCGGGGAGATCACTCTCTAGTACTTGGGTAGTTGAATAGTACGGCTAAGGGCATGGTCAATCCTCCTTAGTTAGTTCCCTAAGATATTGGGAAGATTATTATTGTTGGACCCCACATATATATGAGAGAGCTATAACACCTGACACTCCCTTGTCTGTGAGGACCTCTTGCTAAGACAATTAGGAATTCCTACCTTGTAGTGATACTTGGCCAAAATGCCACCAAAAAAGGGAACTCATACACCAAATAATCCTTTAGAAAGTCTTACTTGGACTCTTGATGAAGATGAAGAAATGCTAAGTAGAAAATGATTTACAAAAGAAGGCATTAATAAAATATGAACTACAAGGGATGATGGATTCAACTGAAGCTAAGTTGGAAGCAATAATGAATACTAAGATGGATGGTTTAAAAATGGGAGATCATGAAAGGATTGAAAATTTTCCTAATAGAGAGGCCACTAGAAAGTGAAAATGTATCCCATGAAATTCCTTATCAGGACACAAGGAAGATGAATCAAGACTCGAGAAACTCCAACTTTGCGTTGAAGACCAACCACTTTCCTAAGATTTATACGAGGAAGTTTGATGGCTAGGATACAATCACATGGATACTCTAGATGGAGTAGTTATTTGATCTACATGATGTGCCACACACACAAAAGGTATGAATTGTGTATTTATATTTAGAACCCAATTAATTTGTGTGGTAAGGATGGGTTTTTTCTCACAAATCACTTGTCAGTTGGGCAATTTTCACAGAAGAAATGATAGCACGCTATGATGATACAAGGAGAAATATCTTCTTTAGCCAATTGATAAATCTCAAGCAAAAGGGTTCAATTGCAAAGCACATTGAGAACTTCCAAAGATTGAATATAAAGGTAACGAATATCCCATATGAGCATTTGATTGATGTATTCATAGGAACTTTAAAGGATAACATTCAACATGAGGTTTTCCTTTGGGAACCCAAATCATTGGAGAATGCATTCAAGGTGGCAAGAAATGTTGAAAGTAAAAATATGGATATGGCTACTAGAAGGACCACTCCTAAGATTTATCGAGAGAATAATGTTCCTTCTTGTAAAATACCTCAACCTACAAGATTTACACCTCAACAATTGGAGGAAAGAAAAGAAAAAGGTTTATGATTTAATTGTGACAACAAGTACACTAAGGGACATAAGTGTGGTGAGAAGAAATTATTCTACATAGATATTGAAGAGGAAGAAGAACAAGAACAAGAACAAGAACCATCTCAACATGAAAATGTAGAAGATATTTATTTTGAACAGTTGACTCCCACCATATCATGTAATGCATTGGCTAGAATTAGCACTCCCCAAATCCTCAATATTGAAGGATATATCGAAAATGAAAAAGGTAATAGTCCCAATTGATTCTGGTAGTACTCATAATTTCATTCACTATAAATTAGCCAAAGATCTCAATTTCTTTATATATCCAACACCAAAGTTTCAGGTAATGATTGCAAATGGATGAACTATCAATTTCTTAGGAAAATTCCATAAGATCAATCTTTCTATGGGGAAATATGTAATGTATATTCCAATGATTTCTATACCCATGGGTGGTGTTGATGTTGTACTAGGATTCCAATGGTTACAATCGTTGGGAACAACGGATTTTAATTTTCAATAACTTTTCATGAAATTTTCATTCGAAGGAAAGGAAATTGATTTAAGTCGTATCACATGGAAACCTAGTAAGGTAATAAACTCTCATGGCATGACAAAATTATTCAAAAAGGGCATCAAGGTGTAATTGTACAACAATGTTCACTAGATGTTCAAACATATAAGCCATATATTCCCCTAGTTCTCCAAGGGATCATTAATAAGAATTCCAAAGTATTTGAAGATATTCCCAGAGGTCTTCCACCCACTTGCAATCATGATCATGCTATTCACTTAATTCCTGGGAGTGTTCCTCCTAACATCAGGCCTTACAAATAGCCTTATTCCCAGAAGAGTGAAATTGAGTGTATGGTTGAATAAATGTTAGAGGATGGCATTATTAGACCTAACCAAATTTCTTACTCTTCATCGATGGTAATGGTACTCAAGAAAGATGGTGCATGTGTCTATATTATATAGATCTCAACACGATCACTATTAAATATAAGTTTCCCATTCTCGCCATTGATGAATTGTTATATGAACTACATGGAGCAATATACTTCACAAAGTTGGATATCCATTCAGGTTATCATCATATTAGAATGAAGGAAGCATATATCCCCAAAAAAACATTATGAACTCATGAAGGCCATTATGAATTTTGGGTCATGCCTTTTGGCCTTGCAAATGCACCTTCCACATTCCAAGGGTTGATGAATTCCATTTTCAAGCCCTTCCTTCAAAAAAAAAATTTAGTGTTTTTTGAAGATATACTAATCTATAACAATTCTTGGGAGGATCATGTTCTACATGTTGATAGGGTGCTACAACTACTAAAGGAGCAACAATAATTTTCCAAACAATCCAAATGTTTCGTTGGGATGAAGGAGGTAGAGTATTTGGGTCATATTTTATATCATGAAGGTGTTAGTGTAGACCCTAATAATATTAAGGTCATGATGGACTGGCCGATTCCCAAAACATTCAATAATCTTAGAGGATTTTTGGGTTTGACAGGTTACTACTACAAGTTTGTTCAGAACTATGGAAGAATAGAAACACCTTTAACGGCATTATCTAAGAAGGATGCATTTTCATGGATTCCAGAGGAAACTCAATATTTTGAACAACTTAAATATGTGATGTGAAAATGTCTTGTTTTGACCACACCATACTTCAGAAAAACCTTTATTGTGGAATGTGATGCCTTAGGAAATGAAATTGGTGTTGTTCTAATGTAATAAGGAAGGCCCCTCTCTTTTGAAGGCTGACCACCCAAGTGAAAGGACTTACACAAACCCATTTGTGAGAAGGAAATGATCGAAATACTAAATTCAATGAAGCAATGATGCCCTTACCTAATAGGTAGGCACTTCAAGGTCAAAACAAATCATGATAGTGTTAAATACTTCTTGGAACAAAGACTATCTTTAGAAGAACAAAAAAACTGGGTGACCAAGATGTTGGTTTATGATTTTTAAATCATCTACAAAAAAGGGAAGAAAAATGTTGTGGGATATACATTCTCAAGAAAGGATGAATATGTTGAGGCCTTTCTCTATGCTATCTCGATCATCCAACCTGATTGGATAATAAAAGAAAGGGATAAATGGAAGAATGAAGAAAATGCGTGGACTCTAATTCAAAGGTTGCAACAAGATTTGAGTGCATTAGATACATTTACATGGAAAAATGAATCACTATGGTACAAATATCACTTATATGTATGTAATAACTCCCAACTCAAACAAAAGGTACTCTTGGAATTGCATACCTCTCCGATAGGAGGGTTCTCAGGATTTTTGAAAACCTACCACATGGTCGAGAAGGAATTTTTTTGGGATGGCCTTAAAATTGATGTTCAAAGGTTTTTAGAAGAATATTTGGTTTTCGAACAAAATAAGGTGGAAACAATTAAGACCCCAGGTCTTTTACCACCATTATCCATCCCAAGTCAGCATTGGGAGGAGGTTTCCATGGATTTCATCACAGGGTTACCGAAGTCTAAAGGAAAGAGTGTCATCATAGTGATTGTTGATAGAATGACCAAGTACACACACTTTTGTGCACTCTCTCATCCTTTCAAAGATAGTACAATTTTTAGTGCATTCATGGAGACATTTCATAATCTACATGGAAGCCCAAATATTATTGTAAGTGAAATAGATCCCATCTTCACTAGAAATTTTTGGACATAATTATTTTCTTGTTTGGGTACTCAATTGGCTCATATCTCATCTTATAATCCTCAATCCAATAGATAAATTGAGATAGTGAAAACATTTCTAGAAGGATACCTTCGTTGCTTTGTTTCTAATAAACAAACACAATGGTTCAATTGGTTACCCTTGTAAGAATGGTGGTATAACACTTCCTTTCATACTACAACAAAAATGACACCTTTTATGGTACTCTATGGATATCACCCACCATCCATCACTTCTTATCTAAAATAAAAATCTAAGGTTCAAGCAGTGGAGGATCACATCGAGCATCAAAAACAAGTTCTCAAACTATTAAAGGACAACCTGACCATGGAACAAAATCACATGAAACAACAAGCATATGAACATCGTTGTGAAATAAGTTTTAAAGTAGGGGATTGGGTATTTTTAAGACTACAACCATACAAACACATGTCCCTCAAGAAAGATAAGAAGGATAATAAATTATCACCAAAGTACTATGGCCCTTATAAGGTGTTGAAAAATATTGGTATTATGGCATACAAATTGGAGTTGTGTGCATCTTCGTGAGTACACCTATTTTTCCATGTTTCATGCTTAAAGAAGGTTATAGGTGAAAATATCCCAGTTCAAACTGTATTTCCAAAAATTGACGAGGAAGAAAAATCATATTGGAGTCTAAAGTTATAATTGACACAAGAATTCACCAGCTGAGGAATAGATCCATTTCAGAGTATCTCATTAAGTGGAAGAAACTACCTGCTAAAGATTCCACTTGGGAAGATGAGTCTTTTATACAGAAGCATCCAAAATTACTCAAGTGTTGCAGACAATGCTTGTCTGAAGGGGAGGGGCATTCTAAGCCCTAAATAGTGGCACATTACCCATTAATTGGGGCATATTACATTAGTATTTGTATTTTATTTATGTCAGCTTGGGTCCATTAGTGGTAATTGTACCTCCTAGTCTCCTATATATACCAAGGAGACATTTTCATTTCATTTATAAGGAGACTTTATCCATTAACCTTATATTCCATTTGAACTGAATCCATTAACCTAGTCTCCTAGTTAATGGATGATAAGATTACAAATATTCACAAGACAATGTTGTTTAGACCAAAACTCAAGCAAATAAATTCAAGACAAGGGAACAACTAGAAAAAGAAAAAGCAAAAGCCAACATTCTAGAGCTAACAAAACAAAAACCAATTGTTAATCAGATGAAGACTTCATTACAAATGAATTATAATTTGGTTGATGAATTAACTAAGCCTCGTATTACCTTTCCATTTATGGAGGTAGTTAAGATACCTCATCAAAGAGAAAATATTTTAAAGATATTGGATGATAAAAATTCAAGAATAGAGTCAATTCCGATGAACACAAGAGAACAACAAAATATCACATTAGTAATACCAAGAGGCAAGGTTCCACCATTTCATATATCCTTAGAGGATCATGAGTTTACACTACATAACTTTTTGGTGGATAGGGGAGCTACTAACGATATCATGCCATTATCAGTAATGGAAGCTTTTGGAATGGAATGTATAAAGCACTATGAAACTGGTGAAAGTATATATGCCATTGACTCAAGAAAAGTTCCAACTTATAGATAAATTAAATATTTTTGTGCATGGATAAGTGCAAAACCCCACATTACAACAATATTTACTATCATAGTAGTTGATCTGCCTCTAGCATATGATGTTGTCTTGCGAAGAGATTGGTGCTCATTGATTGGAGGATACATAATAAATGATGGGAGTTGCATGATGCTTCCAAACAAATATGTAACAATGATCATATCTCTTTTAGAACATATAAAACCAATATCATTCAATAAAAAATAAACTAAAATGATGCAAAACTATGTAGATGTTGGAATCGGGAAGTATGTTATTTTCAACACAGAGCATGTTAAGAACCAAATATCAAAATAGCATAAAAACCTCAGAATAAGTACTCAACGCGTTGACAAAGATAGAATTTCAAATAATAAGGCTCTTTGAGGGGGAAATCCCCTTATACACCACATAAATTTACCAATACAATATGATTCCTAATGAAAATTTCTCCTTGGTATATATGATTCATCTTGTCATTGATTGTTTCTTGGTCAAAGGTCTCAAAAGTTTCTTCTATAATTTCCTCTAGCACAACAACATTTGGATTTGGCACTTTGGGTGCTCTTGGTCTGTGATCTTGAATTCTTTGATCTCTATTATTTATTCCTCTTTAATCGGGTAATGGATATCTCATTTTCTGGTGTGGTGGAATTATATTTTCATTCTTCTTGAGTCAAGTTATCTCATTATGCATTTATCGAATAGTTATGCTCATCTGAGCAATTTCTATTTTCTGTCTAGTTTCTTGAGAAGCTTCGTTATCATTTATCACATTATGGAGAAAGCCTTGGAGAATTCCTCCCCCAATATATTTATTTTCATAACTTCTAGAAGTGGATGGTCCCTAATGTGATATTGATAGACTTGTCATTTGTATATGCACTTTTCCAAGAATAATCTCGGGATTAACATTAGTCTCTAACATGTATACTTCCATTTCTATTGCTTTTTGGATTTATTCATTTAATATGTTTATTTGTGCATATATTATTGCATAGTTCACATTTGATGGCATGACACTTTTGTAACATCCAAATATAACAGGATCATTTGGGTGTTGCCTATCTAGTATTTGATTTAATGTATTGAAAAATCACAAGTTAAAATCCTCGATCCTTTCAGCATTTTGAACATTTATTTGGGTGAATTGAGTAAGAAAATTATGGTGTGCAATATGATATGCATATATAGCCATGAAAATTTATTCTATATCATCAAACAAACCAATTGATTGAGCTAGGAGAGAAGGATACCATTCATAGGTTAAGCCTATCAAAGTTTGCAGAAAGACTCCAACCATCACATCATCATGTTCAATCAAATGATTATCACAAATACTTAGGAATTGATCCATATTTCTTTTAGGATCCATAATCCCATCACTTTAAACGATAGGTAAAATTCCTTGAGGTAGAGTTGGAAACATATGTTGTTCTCCTCGTAAATTGAGTGGGCTAGACTTAGATCTCCTTCTTGGGTTTCTTTGTCTTTTGTGTATGTCTCTTTCTTCATTAGGAATTTCATTTCTTTGTTCTTCTTGGTCACTCATGATTATGATACCACTGGATTCATATTTTGAACTTTGGGTTTCTTGGTGAATCTCAAGTTTCTTACTTTAGCTTCTTGTTAATGGACCTTTGCATGACTCCATCTTTTTTAAGTTTACAATTGTCTTCTTTGTCTCAAAGCTATTGTTATTTCTTATTATTGAGAAAGAAATTCCCAAGTTATTTCAAGTTCACCACGATTCATTTTTTTTGTTATTGTTAGGGAAAACAATTGGTTTAAGATAATTCTTTGATCTCTAAGTCCAACTTGTATTTGGCGTTGGTTGGGTTCTAGTAGAGTCATCCAAATTTCTATTCTACGAAACCATCCCTTTGTTTAGATCCCTAGTATGGTCACCAAAAATATTGATAAAAAATATTGTCTTATGGTATTAAAGACAACATCATGAGGATAAATCCCCCTATATTTTTACAGAGGTGGCACTCCTCTATTTTTAAATAACATGCAAGAACATAAAAATTTCCTGAGAGATGACCAAGATTTATTCTAGAAATATGTATTCACATGTAAAGAGTACCCTAGAAAGGACTAGTTATCTTACAGAAACAAAATGTTTACACTATAATACAAGATGGTAAACCAAAATAGTATATAGTATCATAGGATGACATTTCCATCACATCATTCATCAAAGTAAGACACAATATTCAACATGGGAAATGAAAATATGGACCGCATATGGAAAAGAATTTTAAATGATCATTCCATTAAATGAAAAAAATAATTTTATATACACACATTTGAAATATCATGCTTATAGCTTAAAGTCTGATAGATCAATAATGTTATGTCTTGAATAATTCTCTGGGAACCTAAAAAAATAATAGGTATCTTTATAAAAATAAACGATAATGTCTGAGATTTCAGTAAAAGTGAATTTTGTTTGTTCTTCAAAGAGGATTGGGATGGGGCTCCCACAGACCATAAAATGAAGAGAGACCTTGAAGAAAAAAGAAATCAGTCAGGGGCCAGCCTTTGGTTTCACATATTTTTGAAACTAAAAAGGCGAAATGACTATTGACTGAGGAAGAAAAAGTGATGAAAGAAAGAATAGGGTGACTACTCGACTTACTGTGATGGAAATTTTGAAACATCATTTGCTTGTTGTGACATCTATTGTAGGATTTTGATGTTGTGCTAGAGGTGGAATAACTAATGTAACTATGTATTGCTGACCTGTCTTAGTTATATTAACCAAGGTATTTGTTAACCATTGTTCAATGCACTCCCTCATTGAAGCAACTGTTATTTCATGTTTGGTCTTAGTTTCAAATAACTCATTTTCTAGTTCTCTTAAATCAGGGATTAATTCATGGAGCATGTCCTCAATGTCTTTGTTCTTATTTACATGTTGAATTAGACACTTTTCTATTCCATGCTCAAAGAGCTCAATTGAATCACTAAATTCATTGGCCCATGAAACTTTTAATGCTTCCAATTGCTCTAGTAGTTTCTCCCTTGATAAAAGTATTGTATCCATTATTAAATGTGGGCCATATAACTCTTTGGTCAAATCAACAAGTTTGAAGAATATGTCACCCATTTTAGTGTTGATAGTATCACACTCAGTCAACAACTCTCTTAGGCATTTGATTTTCTTTAGCCAACAAGCATTGATTTGTTTCATACGACCCTTAGATGGAAGGTTTTGATCTCTTCGATGTGTCTCCCTCAAACTTGAAACCTTTGTTGTGAATGTTCCCATTGCTTCCTTATAGAATCCTTCATCATTTTCTAAATATTTATGAAGATACTCTTTAAAGTAAAAAACCCTTGTTGACAAAGTAGTTGAGCTTTGTGTTAATTCCCAAATTTCAAGGATTAATTTTATTATTTTCTTAATATTGTATCCAATGTGTTTTCTTACAACCATTAGTAAGATATATGAACCCTTTTATATGGAACTATTCTATGGGACATCTTCAAGACTGAACAATGGGTGTATTGCAATGATAGGCTTGAAAAACAAAGCTTTTGGAATCAAAGCTTTTTCTAATTCATTTATTATCTCTTTTAAAACCAAATTTTATTTTTCTATATCAAAATGGATTCCTTCAAGGCTTCTTTGATTGCATCATGAAATTGCACAATTGTTTAGAGTGGAACCACATGAAAACTGATTTATGACTTCCAGTTCTTTGCATACTTTTTTATTTTTCATGTTTACCTTTTCTATTAACATTTTTTTGGAACTTTTTTTGTGGTAGTGTGGTGTAATGTAAAATAATCCTCTTCAAATAGCTCTAGTTCTTGAGAATCCATTTATTCAGCGATCACCCTAGTTTCAATCAATCTCTACTCTGACCATCTTGGTTCCTGTATCACATCGTCCACTTCCATGACTTTGGTACTTTCTTTAATTTCAGGTAAGTCTTGTCCCTCCTTTTGAATTTATCTTTTTATTTTTGTGGAAGTATGACCAATATGATATTTTTCCATTGTTTTCTTAGTAGGGTCCTTGTCTCCACCATTGTCTTACTTTCCAATGGATGTCCTTCTTTGTTCCTAACCACTAATTCAAGGTTTGGTCTTTGTTGAGGTACTTTTTTGGGATACATTTGGTGAATTGAGGTTTTTATTTGTTGTCTCTCTGCCCCTCTATCTGTGATACTCAATTGTGTTAGCTAATTCTTCAATATAATTTAGGGTATATTCAACGGATACTTCGGGGATATTATAGTTATCTCCCCCTCCTTCAAATTCCCTATATTCATTGAAATATGAAGAATACCTGACTAAAGTCATTTGTGCATAAAATTAATCCTTTGTATTGAAACCCTTGATGGATTGTGATTCCTTTAAACTAAGTTGGTCCAATTGAATGACATATTCATCTAAATGATATATATTTTTGACAGATATCTCTCCAACTCTCCATGGAAATTGGATAAATCATTTTTTCCTTTTCTCATTGAAAATGTGTTCCCACTACTTATACTATCTACACACTTCATTGATGAAAAGTTTGGTAATCACATAGAATGGTAAAAAAAAGAGTTTCCCCTGTAATCCATACAATCTCAGAAAACTAAATTCCTCCAGAGCTTCAAAAACGCCTTTCTCGGTGAGAAAGGATGCACCTTCTAATGATAGCCTTGATGCGGTAGGATCATGAATCATTTTCTTAAAAGTAGACAAAAAACCATTTTGGACTTCATAAAAATTATATGGGGCTTTATGCCTCCATAACACCTAGTACCAGACAAAAGATGGTGCTTTCTTGAAATCAACATTTATTTCTCTAGGAAATTCCTTAAATATGTAACTATAAACTACAACAAAGACCAAATATGAATTCATGTAGATTTGTTTAGTTTTTATTGGGCTCCACAACTGAACAAAATCCCATTTGAGATTATGTGATCCCATTGAATCATGGAGTTTTCATGAATAGAATGACGTAAAATATACACAATGTGTTTTGGCATCGAGGGCATGGAATCTAGTCCAATTATTCTGGCAAAACTCTAGACAAACTCTTTATATGGGTACTTCAGAGAGCATACCTCAACCTGAGAAAAATTGATGTCAATTCTCAGGCTTGTGAGGTAACTTTTGAGAAGCTATATTCCTCCTCCATGTTCTTTGAGAAACTCATATGCCTCTACCTTCTTGAATAACATAGTGGCATTGGGAAGTCACAACATCCTCCTAAAAACTAAAGTGGACAGAGAAATAGGCAATTTTCCTTGTGTTTGGATGATTCTTTACTCTGTATGAAACTTATTAGAACACTCGAGTACCATCTCTTTAAAATCCACTACCTCCAGTATACACTCAACCAATACAATGTATGAACTCTGAACTTTGTTCAATTCCTTCTCTACATGTGGGAGAGACAAGTACCACTTATATGTTTCTTACCACCGAAATTGGTGGTCTTCACATCCAAGGGTGTTGAAAGTGTCAACACAATACAAGTCTTTCTTTTTATTTGACATGTCTTTATGCAATTTTCTTTTTTTAAGAATAGGTGTCACTCCTGTCAATATAATATTTTACAACATGGTGTTTAATTCTTTATTTATTTTACCACATATTGCCTTGATTATCAATTGTTCTAGCTCTTATTTCAAAGTTTCCAGTTTGCACAGTTTGATTTTGGATTTATTGAAAGAATTTACAAATATCACACCACTTAATAAAGGTATTATATTCACACAAGTGTTGGTTGATGTGGTGGTGCGGAAGTAAAGTCATTGGGAATGGTGATATGGTATCAAAAAACATGAAAAATGGTTAAGTATGGAGGTGCAAAGTGAGTAATGTGAAGTGTAATATCATGAATGTGGAATTGCAGTATGCGGAATTGCGAGGTATGGAGAAATAAAATATATGTAAGAGGGACTCCCACATCCACATTGATGAAATATGTTAAGTATAAGAAGGTTCTATTTTGTGGGTTGTGGAAATGATTAGTCATTATGGAGAATGTGAAAATACGAGATGCAAGATTTTAGGTCTAGGGAAAAGGTGAATGAAATCGAAGGGGTGCCCTGCATCCACATTCAAGAAATCGGCTAAGTATGAAAAAGGTAAGAAATGCATTATGTATAATGTGGAAATAGGAGAGGAATTTTGAGTGTTGTAGGTTTGTAGGTTGTGGGACTCAAGTATTTGAAGGATGAGGAGTGGTTTGGTCTCCCGTAATGGGACTTCCACAATAAATAAAAAGTGTCTAAGTGTTGAGATCATCAAGTACAAAAAGTAAGTAAGTATAGAATTGCGGGTTTGTGGACCTACAGACTTGATGGTATCCCAATCCACAACCCATATTTCAAAGGGAAAAAAATTTTAAATATAGAATATACAAAAAATATGAGAGGAGAAAGAAAAACAATAAGGATGTATCTATATACACTAACATTGATCAACAAATGTAGATCAACACCTTCCTTCCTAACCTACTTCCATGTTCTGCATTATATCCTTCCCTCTATTGTGATATGCTTGAATGTCAACCATGTCGACCTAATGTATGAGGGGAAGGTTATAGAGGGACCCAGTGAGGAGGGGGACCCAGTTTCTCTACAAGAAAAAGTCAAACTGCTACTAGACATGAATAGGTATGGCGAGGGTTGTCTCTTTCCTCGCTTTATGTCTCCTTATTTAATCTTTGTTTATTTCCTTTAAGATGGCACAAATCGATTGTGAGAAAAAAATAATGGCAGAAAACACACCAAAACAATTATAGGGGTTAATATGGAGGAACCAAAAGAAATTTTATCCTTGGTGAGCTAGGGGTCCAACATATAGGTGGCACATATACCAATGTGCAACACCAGAGGAAACAAATCTACAAAATACTCAATTATTGTGGAAAGCATAGGGTACAATGAGGGTTTATAATCTTAGTTTACTAGTGGATCTCAATTTTTCCATCCTGCAGTAACAATGGAGGATTTATCAAGAGCATGGGGTTCCTTTATGGAAGATTTCTTTCAAAAGGATGAAAGAAACATAGACAAAAGATTGGTTTTGATAAACAAAAAGAAATATAAGGGGATTCTAAAGCGTATGTAGACTTGAAGGCTAAGGAAACCACATAAGAAAAAATTCTCAATGGAATTGCCGAAAATGAACAACATATCCAATAAGGCCTCTCAAGCTAGTGTGGAGAAAGTAGAAATTAAGGATATCGAATCAAATTTGGACAAAGCAGAGGTTTTCAAAGCAAACAAAGAAAACAAAAAAGTAGTTAACCATGACAAAAAATACGTATATAGTCCATTATCAACACCATTAATGTGGTCATTTGATCTATATGTGAAAGAACTCATGAGCATGAAAAGGAGACTCGAAATTTTAGAAGAGAAAATATGGTATGAAGGAAACAAAGTAAATGAAATTGTTTACATCCCCAATATGGTCACCAAAAATGTTGATAAGAAATAGTCTTATGGTATTAAAGACAACATCACGAGGATAAATCCCCCTGCTTTTTTAAAGAGGTGATGCTACTCTATTTTTAAATAACATGCAAGAACATAAACATTGCATGAGAGAGGACCAAGGTTTATTCTTGAAGTATATATTCACATGCAAAGAGTACCCTAGAAAGGACTAGGTATCTTACATAAAGAAAATATTTACACTATAATACAAGATTGTAAACCAAAAGAGTATATAGTATCATAGGATGACATTTCTATCACATCATTCATCAAATTAAGACACAATATTCACTATAGGAAAGGAAAATAAACAAAATATTCACTATAGGAAAGGAAAATATAGACCGTATATGGGAGAGAATTTTAAATGATCATTCCATTAAATGCAAAAAATATTTTGATGGACACACATTTGAAATCTCGTTCTTATAACTTAAATTTGGAGATATCAATAATGTTATGTTTCAAATAATTTTCTAGGAATCTCAAAAAATAATAGGTGTCTTTATAAAAAGAAACAATAATGTATGAGATTTCAATAAAAGTAAATTATGTTTGTCCTTCAAAGAGGAATGGTATGGGGCTCATGTGGACCATAAAATGAAGAGAGACCTGGAAGACAAAAAATATCAGTGGGGGGTCAACCTTTGGTTTCATAGATTCTGGGAATAGAAAAGGACAAATGATTGTTGCACGTAGAAGAAAAAGTGATGAAAGAAAGAACATGGTGACTACTCGACTTACTATGATGGAAATTCTGAAACATCATTTGCTTGTTGTGACATCTATTGCAGAATGTTGTTGTTTCACTAGAGGTGGAATAACTAATGTAACTATGTCTTGTTGATATGTCCGAGTTATATTAACCAAGGCCTTTGTTAACCATTGTTCGATGTACTCCCACATTGAAGCAACGGTTATTTCATGTTTGTTCTTAGTTTCAAATAACTCATTTTCTTGTTCTCTTAAATCAAGGCTTAATTGATGGAGCATGTCCTCAATGTCTTTGTTCTTATTTACATACTGAACTAGCCACCTTTCTATTTCATGTTCAAAGAACACAATTTAATCACTAAATTCATTGACCTGGGAAACTTTTAATGCTTCCAATTGCTCTAGTAGTTTCTCCCTTGATAAAAGTATTGTATCCATTGTTAAATGTGGGAAATCTAACTCTTTGGTTAAATCAAGAAGTTTAAAGAATATGTCACCCCTTTTAGTGTTAATAGCCTTACACTTAGTCATCAACTCTCTTAGGCATTTGATTCTCTTTATCCAACAAGCATTGATTTGTTTCATGCAAACCTTAGAGGGAAGGTTTTGATCACTTTGGTTTGTGTCCCTCAAAATTGAAACCTTTGTTGTGAATTTTCCCACTAGTTCCTTATATAATCCTTCATCGTTTTCTAAATCTTTCTAAATTCTTAATATTGTCTCCAATGTATTTTCTAAGAACCATTAGTAATATAGATGAACCCTTTAATCTGGAACTATTCTATGGACATCTTCAAGAATGAACATTGATTGTATTGCAATGATAGGCTTGACAAATAAAGGTTTTGGAATCAGAGCGTTTACTAATTCCTTTATTCTCTCTTTTAAAACCATTGTTTTTCTATATCAAAAATGGATTCCTTCAAGGCTTCTCCGATTGCATCATGAAATTGCACAATTTTTTAGGGTGGAACCCCATGGAAACCGATTTTTCACTTCAACTTCTTTGCAACATTTTATTTTTATTTTTCATGTTTACATTTTCTATTAATAGTGTTTTGGAACTTTTGTGGTAGGTCATGTGGTGTGATGTAAAATAATCCTCTTCAAATAGTTCTAGCTCTTGAGAATCCATTTCTTCGACAATCACCCTGGTTTCAATCAATCTCTGCTCTGAACAATTGTGTTCCTCTATCATATCATCCACTTCCATGAATTTGTGACTTTCTTTAATTTCATGTAAGTCTTGTCCCTCCTATTGAATTTCTCTTTTTATTTTTTGTGGAAGTATGCAAAATATGATATTTTTCCATTGTTTACTTAGTAGGGTCCTTGTCTCCACCATCGTCTAATTTTTGATTCGATGTCCTAATTTGCTTCTAACCACTACTTTGAGGTTTGGTCTTTGTTGAAGTACTTTTCTAGGATACATTTGGTGAATTTAGGTTTTTATTTGCTGTCTCTCTACCCCTATGTTTGTAATATTGATTTGTGCTAGCTAATTCTTCAATATAATTTAGGGTATCTTCAATGGATACTTTGGGGAGATTTTGTTTATCTCCCCCTCTTTCTTCAAATTTATTGTACTTATTGAAATATGAATCATACCCAACTAAAGTCATGTGTGAATAAAATGAATCTTTTGGATAGAAACCCTTGGTGGCTTGGGCTTCCTTCAGGCCGAGTTGGTCCAATTGAACAATATATTCATCTAAATAAGAGATATGTTTGACATATATCTTTCCAAATCTCCATGGAAATGGGACAATTTTCTTTTTCCTTTTCTCATTGAAAAAGTGTGCCCAATACTTATATTGTCTACACACTTCAATGATGAAAAGTCTATCAACCATGTAGAATGGTAACAACAAGGGTTTCCCCTAGAATCCATACAATCTCAGAAAACTAAATTCCTCCAAAGCTTCAAAAGCTCCTTTCTTGGCGAGAAAGGATGCAACTTCCACTGATATCCTTGACGTGTTACGATCATGAATTGTTTTCTTAAAAAATGACAGAAAACCATTTTGGACTTCATAAAAAATATATGGGGCTTTATGCCTCCATAACACTGAGTACCAGACATAAGTTGGTTATTTCTTGAAATAAAAATTTCTTTCTCTAAGAAATTCCTCAAATATGTGACAGTAAACTATAACAAAGACCAAATATGAATTCATGTAGAATTTTTTATTTTTTCTTAGGCTCCCCAAATGAAATGAAATCTCATTTGAGATGATGTGAGCCCATTACATCATGGTATTTTCATGAATAAGATGATGAATAAAATACACAATGTGTTTTGGCACTGAGGTCATGGACTCTAGTCCAATTACTCTGGTGAAAATCCAGGAGAGCTCTTTATATGGGTACTTCAGAGAGCATACCTTGACCTGAGAATAATTCATGTCAATTTTCTGAGGTATATTTTGAGAATCTCTATTCCTCCTCCATGTTCTTTAATAAACTCATATTCCTTTGTCGTCTTGAATAACATAGTGGGATCAAGAAGTCACAACATCCCCCCTAAAAAATAAAGGGGACAAAGAAATCAATGAATTTACTTGTATTTGGATGATTCTTCACTCGGTATCAAACTTATGGCACACCAGAGTAATGGCTCTTTAAAATCCTCTACCTCTGGTATACACTCAGCCAATGAAATGTCTGAACTATAGAATTTTTTCAATTCCTTCTCTACATGTGGGAGATACGAGTACCAATTATATGTTTTTGACCATTGAAATTGGTGGTCTTCACATCCAAGGATGTTTAAAGTGTCACCAAAATACAATTTTTTCCTTTTATTTTACATGTCTTTACACAAATTTCCTTTTTTAAGAATAGGTGGCACTCCTGTCAATATAATATTTTATAGCATGATGCTTAATTCTTTATTTATTTTACCACGTATTTCCTTGATTATCAATTTTTATAGCTCTTATTTCAAATTTTCCAGTTTGCACAGTTTGATTTTGGATTTATTGCAAAGATTTTACAAATATCACACCACTTAATAAATGTATTAGATTCAGACAAGTGGTGGTTGTTGTGGTGTTGGGGAAGTAACGTCATCAAGAATGGTGATATGGTATCGAGAAACATGAAAAATGGTTAATTATGGAGGTGCGAAGTGAGGAATGGAAAGTGTAATATGATGAATGTGGGATTGCAGGATGCAGGACTGTGGGGTATGGAGAACAAAAACATAAGTAAGAGGGAATGCCACATACACATTGATGAAATAGGATAAGTATAAGAAGGGTCAATTTTGTGGGTTGTGAAAATGAGTTAGTCATTTTGGAGGACGTGAAAATATGAGATGCAGGATTGTAGGTCGAAGGAAAAGGCGAATGAAATTGAAGGGATTCCCCAAATCCGCATTCAAGAAATCGGCTAAGTATGAAAAAGGTAAGAAATGCATTATGCATGATGTGGAAATAGGAGAGGTTTTTTAAGTGTTGCAAGTTTGCAAGTTGTGGGACTTAGGTATTTGCAGGATGAGGAGTGGTTTGGTCTCCTGCAAAGAGACTTCTGAAACATCGAAAAAGTGGCTAAGTGGCAGGATGATCAGGTAAGAAAATAAAATATGTATAGACTTTTGGGTTTGCGTACTTACAGACTTGATGGTAGCCCAATCTGAAACCTATATTTTAAAGGGAAAAGAGGTTAAATATAGAATATACAAAAAACACGAGAGGAGAAACAAAAAGAATAAGGATGGATCTATATATAGTAACATTGATCAACGAATGTAGATAAACACCTTCCTTCCTAACATACTTCCATGTTCCACATCATATCCTTCCCTCTATTGTGATATTATTGAATGTCAACCATATCAACGTAACTCTAGAAATAAATTGAAGGTGAAAGCATTGATTATATTGACGTAAATTTGTAGGAAGTAATTAGTATTTTCCATCACATGTCTATGGGAGCATGGCTTAGCATGACCCTCCAATTACTCTAGGTTTTGGAAGATACAAGGTGGATAATACCTCCACCTCTCCTGATAGAAGTAGATTCAACACCTTACATCGAGCCATACTGTGCAACCACAATTCTCAAAGTCTCTTCATCAAATGGTCACTCTAGACAAGTTATGTGTCTTGTCAAAAGCACACCTACCCACATATCATATTAGTATTTGAAATAATAAGTAAAACTTATAACATACACTATCTTCCTAATTTCTATGACATCCATGTTACTTCAACACTATGGTCATTTGGTTATTACATAGCTCATCAAATTTTAGTTTATCTCATCAATAACTCATATATATGCAGATCCATGCAAATATGTAACAAATTTCATATGATAATCCATATTATGTATTGACGTTCAAATAAATAATATGTGTTTATTTACAATGTGTCTTGCATATCTTATACATTCACAACATAATTTTGAACCAATATCCATGTATCAAAACTCCACATTTTAATTTTCATATTTAATTAAATCAAATTTAACTATCATCATCTGAACACAAAATGCTAAAAACTATATCCTGAAACACGTAACTAGGTCTATATGTCTATATATCAAGTGTCTTGTGTCAAATGGGTTTAGATTAGGAGCTTGGGAGGAATTATTGTTATCCTCCCCACATGTGTTCAATTCTCACAAGTCACATGTTGATCTCGTAACAATTATATTGTTGTAATGGATTAGAGCCATGTTTTTGACCAACCTTGTGGCCTGAAGATTCTATGGTTTACCCTAGGTACCATCCTCAAAATGAGGGGAAGTACTCGAGGGTTTTCCCAGAACTTTGTAACCTAGAAAAAATATATTAGGTGTCTTGTAAATCTAGTCACTCTAAACAAATACCAAGAAAGTTAATATTAAAATAAATTCATAATATAGTTCTAGTTACCTAATACTAAATATGGGACATTACACACATCTTAAATTAATTACTGTGAATGAATTTACCCACTATTGAGTATATTTTAGTGTTACCTCATTGCTATTTATTACATTTTTGTACTTCCATCTTATTTGTATTAAAATTCCATTTAGATATTCAAGTACTTGTCGATTAATTGGGTTGGTTGTCATTGATGTCAACCCTTGAAGAAATTCCGATAGAAAATTGTGGTAGCACAAACATTTTGGTAATGGAACCAAGTTTGTTTGATGGATAATGGTATGAGTTTTGATATATTTGCATGCAAGACTATTCTACATGGATAGTACATGTCATGCCATTTCCAGTGGCATGTGGAACGTTGATGGAATATCTAACAATACTGAGAGGGGGGGATGAATCAATATTGTCTACTTTTTCTTTTTAACTTCATCCATATTAAGGACACATATTAATTATTCAATTAAGAAATATATGATGAACAACAAACCCATATTAACACAAGTTGTTTTCATGGAACCCAATAGGGAAAACCACAAACTCTTTTCTCATTAATCAAATGTTCTTTTACAAAACTTTTTTCAAGCTACAACTTTATGGAGAGGCATTCCCAAAGTTTCTTCAACTACGACTAAATGGATGCTTTCCACACCCCATTTACCAACTAGAACCAGAAGGATGCACCCACACCCTCATTCACCAACACCAACTAGTAGGAGGCTTTGACCCCCTGTTTAGTTAGCTACAACTGATAACTAAGAACCAACTCCCTTTGTTCACCAACACCAAATGGTAGGAGGCTTCGAACCCTTATTTAGTTAGCTACGACTAACAAGGAAGCACCAACTCTCTCTGTTCACCAGCACCAACTGGTAGGAGGCTTTGACCCCCTGTTTGGTCAGCTACAACTGACAGGGAAGCACAAAATCCCCTGCAGGCTCCAACCTTTCCTTGAACCACCCAACCACCCTTATTTTATAATGCAATATGATCCTATTTTTACTTCACTGAATTTGACTCATGCACCCATTGTTGTAATTTCCACTTATCTAGCTACAACCTTTGCTTGTTTGGTCTTTTGTATCAAGTATTGGATTGCATAGTTGTTGCTCTATCTTATTCTACTCTTGATCTTCAATACGACATTAAAAAGAACCTTAGAACGAAAAGTTCTTCATCTTTGACTCTATCTTGGACTCTGCTCCTGTTTTAGATCTTCTAATATGAACCACAAAGACCCATATTCTCACAACTTTTTTCTGGTTTATATAATCTTCAAATTGTGTGAGTGTGACACAACTGTGTCCCTTCATTTCGATCATCGTGCCTCTTTGATTAATTAACTTTAATTATTGTTTATTTATTTTACCGTGAAGTTTTTTCATAAATTGATCACAATCATGGATCCATTTAATCCTTTATACTCGATCCTAAATTTATGTTTTATTCAGAGAGACCAAATTCTACAGAGGCACTTCCTTCAATCCATTTCATATGATCGAGCATTACAGAACCACGGGATTACCAGCTATAGCGACGTATAATAAAACACTTATAGCATATGGCCATCGACAGTGACCAAATGATAAGCCTAAATGAGTGCTTGAGTGCTTTACCAAATCAATGGTCACGATTCGATCTTCTGATGAGATGGAAGGATGACAGGATTTAGACACTTCAACCTTCGGGTCTTCATGACTTACAACATTACAAAACTCCCGATTATGATATTGCCGATACAATCATATGGTTCACATTTATATTTGTGGAGATAGATCAACGATCATCTTTAACCTTACACTCATCCTTTCACTAGTAAATCAGATGACCAAGACTTAATCATTCATCGAGATGGACGACCACCATTTACTCCGGGTCTCCAAACTACTTACATCACTTGATGATGAGCTGAGTAGCTGCCACATGTCACTCATATTATTGATCTACATGTAACTAAAATGTCGAATCAACTTGACATTTGTCATTGTCTGATTGTGGCATGTTTCCTTGCTGACGTAGTCTGCTGACATGGTATGCCTCATGTCCTTCTCAAATCAACGGTCCTTGTTCTCCCTTTGATCGACGACTATGATCAAATCGTGACTTCGTGTGTTAGGTGTTTGAACATGAGCCACCACTGACTCTTCCAACTCTCGATATATGAAATACTCTAGATCAACGATCCACAACCCTCTGTGATCCAACGGCTGTGATCATGTCGCGACTTCTCACCTCGTGATTTCCTTCAAATCTTCCTTTGACTTTCCTGATTTGTGAGTCAGTGAAATTATGATCTCTCACCACATGTCCTCTGGATCCAAGGACTTATATAATTTCACGACCTCGCATATCGTGAGTTCCCACAACACTCACCTTTGACTTATCTAGTTTGCAAGTCAGCAAAATGATAATCGCTTGCCACATGTCCTCTGGATCCAACATCTAAGATCATTATGTGACCTTGGAGTGTTGACTGACTCTTGGGCTTAACCTCCTTGCATATCCACTGGATCTAATGATTTTTGGTCCTTCATGCTCCAATCCGATGGTTGAGGTCTAATATCCTCCTCTGCGTTCTCCTCGTGTATGGACTCTGATCTTCTTTGGACGATCTGATGATTGTGATTTACATCGGATGATCTGACGTCTAACGGGTATTAGGATATTCAAAATCAGAGCCTCTTTACCTCGCTTATCCTATTATTCCGCTTCAAAAGTGACCCAACGGTTGTGGATATTGAAGCATATCAACAGTCTTGAATTGTTTTGTGTTTTATCACACCATACCTATTGAGTTTCAATGCACCATCTCTTCTGAGATTGATCTCTTCATTTTATAACCCTCCTGATCTTTTTTCATAGGAGCATTGTTGATCTATCGTGATAAACAATAATCATGATTTTTTTTAGGTACCTAATATAATATGCAATCTGCTCTTCCTTCTTAGATTTGAACTTCATATTGTTTTCTTCTCATGTTTGTTACTCCTCCTAATCTAGTGCTATTGATCTTTGCACACTATTTGACATCTTCTGCTAACTGATATATTTGTTGACATCAATGACACTATTATCTATTGTAATTCATCATTAACAATAGATCATCACTTCGACTGTTGACATCAATGACAATATATCCAACAATGTCCCCCTTTGTCATTGAGGGAAACCTACTAACTTCATATACAAATCTTCCCCTATGACATCAATGGCAAATGGTTTCTTCTCCTATGACCTGCCAATATAATTACTTCTTTGACCATTGGTAACTCCTCTTGCAATCAACCTTTTTTTGTCATAATTGAATGAATCTTTATGTCATTGATTGCTATCACCCCATGAATAGGTGCCAACTGATACATTATTTTCTTGAGATATTTAAATACATCTCTTCTTTTGACTATTCTCCACCTTTGTTTCTGAAAGGGTAGATCTTCCTGACAAGGTTTATTCCCCTGTTTATTTACTAACTTCTTATCTTAGTTGATTGGGATTTTTGTGTTTCAAGTGAGCAGTCTTCTTGATACCAATTTTTTGTAGTGATCGAGTCTTTTCAAAACTTAATCCAATTACTTTCTTATTTTCTAACCAAAAATTCCCTTGCATTTTTATTGATTGTTCTCCCCCTTTGTGTCTGAAATGGTATCTTTTTCTAACAGTGTTTCTCCTCTTGTTATCTCTACAGGATGTCATGTACCTCATTTTGTACATCAGAATGTTACTTCTGTGGATGTCGTTGCCCTACTGGAACACTACACAATTGTATCTCATTTTATTCAAACAACTCTTGGATATGCCCATTGATTCTCATCAATATCTAACTAGGATACCAATTGTTTTTATATCATCCACCTTGACATTTGCACTCTAAACAATCTTATGTAACCTAAGATTGTAGCATCTGTATGTTCTTGGTAGAAGAATATCCAAGAAGGATACCTTGATCAGATATGGAATCAAATTTTTGAGATTCTCATCAAGTCTTTTGATATAACCCTTACTTCCAAAGACCTTGAAGTATTTTACCGAATAAGCTCTTTCAAAACAGGGTTCACAAGGAGTTTTACTACTATTAATCCTGAGCTGACCTTTGCTCAATATGTGTACTTTTGTGTTTACATCATCCCTCCAATATCCATTAGATAATTTTTCTTTAATGAGCATAGTCTTGGCAACATTCTGGATAGAGATCCTTTTTTTTTTAATTTCTCTTTTAGAAGGAGTTTCAGTGTACCATTAAAATAGGATTGAAAGATTTCTGAGATAATCATCACTCAATTATTTTTGTTGTTCTACTGTTGGAGATTCATCATCAACGTCATTATTATGTGCACCAAAATCTTCTTTATCCTTGTTTTGAGAATATTCCTTATTAGAATTTTTATCCCCCAAACTCCTATTATTAACTTCATCAATTTCAGGAGCAATATTTTCATCATTTTTCTTATTTGGTAATTGGGATTTTATTTTCCATATCTTCTTATTTACTCTTGTTGTCATATTGTGTGAAGCATTTATTATTTATTGTCTTCTTGAGTTCCAACAATCATGGGCTTTGTGACCATATCTACCACAACTGTAACATCTCATTGTGTAGCAATGTGTAGAAACATGTCCAACATTATTGTCGTTCCAACATCTTATACTGTTGTTGAACCTACCAACTTGTTTTCTTCCATGATTCCTACAATCCAAGGCTTTATGACCATATACATTATAAGAGAAACAATAACCATTAAAGATACTCTAAACTTACTTTGATGTGTATGAGTAGCTTCAGGATCTTCCTTGATACGATCTTCTAAAGCTTCTAATGTTGCTTTCATTCTTTGAACACGAAGAACCCGCATCATACTTACTTTCCCTTTTTATAAAAGAAAGTATTGCATCAGACCTGTCTTCACTCTTTACAAATGAAGGAATTGCATAAGGTTTCTTGGGATTACTACTTTCTTCCTTGTTGTATCCAAGATCGGTTTTGTCATATGGTGATCTCCAACTATCCAATATCTCATCCAGGGTCATGGAGTTTTTCAAGAACTTGATTTGGGTGTCTGACTTTTCAACCTTCTTTCTAAGATTCACAACTTCTTCTTCCGGCTTATGACAAGATTCTCCCTTTTTTTCCAACTTGTTCCTTACTACCTCTTCCCTCCCTTTGGATTCTTCAATTTGGAATTTAAGATTGACATAGATTTCCCTTAGTTATTTTAGATCTACAAAGATTTTGCTTGAGACACCATCTTCCCTATTTTCTTCTTTTGTGTGACTGATTTCATTTTTCAGTCTCTTGATCTCCTCTTCTTTCTCTTCTAACTGATTGTCCTTCTCATATATTATATTTTTACTGTCCTTGGGCATTTCCTTTATTTCCAAGACATGTTTTTGACTCTTTTCAAGAAATTATTGAGTGTAGTCATGAAGATATCTATAGTCTAATTCATTATGGTCATAGAGGTATTCAGAGAGAATCCAATCAACCTTGTCTTTGGAATTTGATAGTTTTTCTTCTTCTTCCTCCATGGGATATATTCTAATAGAACATTTTGGTATTATATTTGAATCTTCTTCTCTACTTGCAAGGGAGAATTCAATATCAACATTATCGTAATCAAAAGATTGTGGAGAGTCTTTACCTTTATTAATGGTTGAGTCTTCTCCTTTGATTTGATACATATTCTTGGGAGGATGAGTAGATACTTTGGAGGTATCATCACTAGACATGTCATCTTCAACATCAATCTGAGTAATAGTACTTGATCCTTTAATTATGTGTGCGTGGTCATATCCAAGGCCATATTTGTTCGAGGGAAATCTTTGTAAAATGAGAACTTTATGAAGGGCTCCAGTCCCTTTCTTGAATTTTTCAATAGTATTAAGTTGATCCTCTAGTTTTTTACAACTTTGTTTATATTTTCTCATTTTGTCCAAATCACTTTCAAGATCAGCTTCCAGATTGACTTTTGCTTCAATGTCTGAGTAATCTTCAAAAGAATATTCATCACTAGAATTTTTGTAGACTGAACTTTGTTCTGATTGAAATGCTTCATTTGAATTCTCATCTGAGTAGAGGTCTTTTATCTTGTCCCAAAGTTCCCTTACAAAGTTACATTCACTTATATTTTCTTTGACATCATCAGGTAATCCATCAAGGATTGTATTTATTGCCACAAAGTTAATTTTATTGGATTTCTTTTGAGTTGTATTCCTTACTCCTCTTGGTGGGTGGTAACCAGTGATCACTGAATTCCATACATCATGTCCCAATTCCTTCAAATGATTTTCCATTCTTGTACTCCAAAATATGTGTTCTTATTTTCCAGGTATTGGAGTTCCATTCTCAATGTAAGTCTTTTGTCCATCCATGTGTTCTTAAATGGATCTTCCTTTCAATTTGTTAAACTATTCTTAAAGGAACCTCACTCTGATACCATTTGATGGAATATCTAGCAATACTGAGAGGGGGGGGGTGAATCAATATTGCATACTTTTTCTTTTTAACTTCATCCATATTAAGAAAACATATTAATTATTCAATTAATCAATATATGATGAACAAAAAACCCTTATGAACATAATATTTTATTGTGGAACCCAACAGGGAAAACCACAAACTCTTTTTTCATTAATCAAATGTTCTTTTACAAAACAATTTTCAAGCTACAACTTGATGGAGAGACATTCCCCAAGCTTCTTCARCTACRACTAAAGGGATGTTGCCACACCCCATTTACCAGCTACAATTGGAAGGATGCACCCACTCCCTCATTCACCAGCACCAACTAGTAGGAGGCTTCGACCACCTATTTAGTCAGCTACAACTGACAAGGAAGCACTAGATCCCTCTRCTCACCAGCACCAACTAGTAGGAGGCTTTGACCCCCTCTTTAGTCAAATACAAATGACAAGGAAGCACCAACTCCCTCTGTTCACCAGCACCAATTGGTATGAGGCTTTGACCACCTGTTTAGTCATCTACAACTGACAAGGAAGTACCAACCCCCCTGCAGGATCCAACCAAACCTTGCACCACCCAACCACCCTTATTTTATAATGCAATACAATCTCTTATTTACTTCACTTAATTTGAAACATGCACCCATTGTTGTAATTTCTACTTATCTGCTACAACCTTTGCTTGTTTGGTCTTCTGTATCAAGTACTGGATTGCATAACTATTGCTATGTCTTCTTCTGCTCTTGATCTTCAATAAGACATTGATAGGTGTTGGGGTCTAAATATGTCTAAAAAAAACCTTAGTTTAACATTAATTTATCAACCCGAGGATTCATCTTTTATCTCAAGAATATCAGCAAAGTCTATGCAGATAGCTCGTAGAGGCTAAAATCATGTAGTTAAAGAAAATCTGAGCTTATCAAAAATCAAGTTCTTCAAACATTCATTAAAGATTCTAGGAAATTAAATCTAATGATGTGCAATGGAAAGGAACTAATCAATCTATTGAATTCACTTTAACTAAAAGAAGTAATTGAATCTAAATAAAGACTTGTAGAATTGACTATTACTATGAATTAAATTACTGAAAAGGAAAAGGCAAAATACTCTATCTATGGAAAGAAACAACAACTCTAATCTAATCGAAATAGATAGCAATTGTACTTCTATTGAAAGGAACACCAACTATATCTTAACGGAAAGGAACAACACATGTAAACTAATTGAAAGGAACAACAATTGTGAATCTAAGTAAAAGGAACGGTGCATATGAAATTATGAGGAACTGTTATGCATCAAATATCAATAAGAGAAACTGGAATAGAAATCATCTAATTCTTAAGGAAATATCTATCTCTTGAAAACAATATAAAATCATCAACACACTTATTCATTCATTTAACTACTATAAAAGAGAATTGAATCACAAAACATGAATTGAACTGATACAATTATAGGTCGATTAGTAGCTCCTTCAGACTGGGCCCTTGGTCCTTAGAAGCACTACTATTCGAAACTCAGTATGTAAAAATGATAAAACCGTTCAAATCTTTTATTGATTTCATAGATGGTACAACATTTACAAAAACTGCTAATGCGGAGCAATTCTAAGTTATGAGTTCTTGGGTGAAATTATTCTATATCCCTTCCAGGATCTATTACCCTTTATATATTACAATAATCTGGGTAAATTAAGCTATCCTGGGGATCGAGAGATCCTCCATATTGCTTTACTATTATAAAGTTATAATATAAGAAACTCAATCATCTTCAAAACTGCCTTGCACCATATAATCCTTAACCTCCAATAGCTTGCACATCTTCAAGATTTCCTTTGCTATCTCGAGTTTGACAATATTTAACCAATCCTATAACAAAATCACACAATTCTAATTGTATTTTAGGATCTATGTAATCTAATTTCAACAATAATGCTAAAGAGTATATTATTCACTTTTTATCCTATTTGCTCGTAATTAACCGAAAATTCAATCAAGATGATATCATGAAATGTGGGAAAAAGGAAGATATTTATACCTTTTTTCATAGCCTAACATACCCCCCATCTTACCTTCTTGCATGCGCTCATGCAAGTTGAGATCTTACATGTAAAGCGGTAATGCTGTAAGGTGGAAAGGTTGGTTCACTGGCCTCCTGAATCCATTGCTTCTTTTGAATTCTCCAAAAGCAACATCCTCCCTTTTCTTGTTAATGTGATAATATTTTTGGTAACTTTCTGGAGGAAACTAGATGATAGGGGGATTATATCTGCACCCAATCCAAGTAGGTCCTTCCTCTTGGAGCAGTCTAGAATACCTTTCTATTCTGAAGGTGGCTGCAAAGAAATTTCTGTACCCAAAGGGTTTCCTACTCTTTACTTCACTGGAGGATGCATCCCATCTCATTTTAGAAGAAACAAGAGCTTCTTCCTTAAGTTCTCTAAAATGTGTGATAGATGAATGTATAACTTGTAGATGGATATGTGATAAGGAGTATACAAAGCCCCCTATTTTCATAAAGGTTTTATGTTGCATAATGGCTGGAAAGGACTTTGGAGGCTCTCCTCTGACCCAAAGATCTAGCCCAGTTTCCCTCTTTAGGAAGGTTTTGTGAGCTTTACCCCATCTAACTTGGTTCTGAGTAAATGACAAAAATGCTTGAAACTATATGTCACCTATGAATGGGCCAGGGTTATCTTTCCTTTCTTCTTCTAGAATGAAATTATGAAAGTATAACCCACACAGAAGGTATTGTACCTTTTCGTCCTGCTCTCTGAAACATGAAATAAAATCAGGTACAATGGCAAATGAAATGGATTTACCTACTCTGATGGCCTTCGCTCTCAATAACAGATATTGTTCCCGCAAGAATAAAGTATAGTTGGTGGAAGGGGCTCTGTAATTGATAGCATCAAAGTAGACATCACAGATTTCTTTGATTTTCCCCAAATATTTTTCCAATTGGGTTTGTACCTTATTTACCTTCCCTTGGGCTCTGGTGAGCTCAGCATAGGTCTCACTCTCTATTTCTTTCATGTTCCTCAGTTTTTTAATAATATTTTGATGTTCATCCCTAGTGACCATCTCATCTTGGTGTTGAGCCAATGCTCATTGGGATTTTCCCATCTCTGCCTTTAGCTTATCAATGGTGACACCCTGTGATTGAGATTGGGATTCTTGGTATTCTTCCATAGCACCCATCTCCTCCCTGGATTGAGTTAATGCTTGTTGGGCCTGTGTAAGCTCTGCTTCCAGTCTGTCCACAATAGCCCTTTGTTTATGGGACTAGAGTGCCTAATGCTCTTCCATAGTCAGTAATTGATTTCTGTTTTGAATCAGAGTTTGTTGAGACTACATCAATTCTTCCTCCAATCTCCTGATGGTGGAATTCTTCTGAAGGAGTTGAGTTGCTTCCTCTAAGACTGGGGTATCTGTCTGCACCTCAACATCAATTGTTTCTATAGCTATAATTATTTCCTATGTTTCTAAGGGAATTACTTCCTCATTTTGAGCTACTGTCTCTTCTACTACTATTTCTTCAGGGTCTGTCTGTATCCCTACAAAATTTGTAGTGACTACTATTTTAGGAAGAGGTTTCTTCCTTACACTCTGGCCCTTTTGTCTTTCTTTCTTCTATGGGCCTTATCTGCTTGTTCTAGCTGCTTCCTCAATTCTTTAATAATTTCCTTGAGTTTACCCACCTTCTTCTTTAATACTTCAGCCTTCTTAGCCTTTTTCTTCAACAGTTTGTTTTCATTTTTTAACTTTCTAACTTTCTTATGGCTCTTGTCTGATTTCTGTATATGAGAGGTCTCAAGGTCTTCTTCATTCTGGCTAGAAGATGGTTATTCCTTTATTCCTTCCAAATGTTATGTCTATCCAAGAGGGATTCTTATTTCAAAAAGAGTTTCTTCCTGTGCTGTGTTTTCTGGGAAAGACATTTCAACATCAGGAAAATGTTCAGATGGTTTGGAAGAGGAGGTTTGTTCTGGGAATTTTTCTGGATTATTTGTGCCTCTATCAATTGAGGTTCCTAATCTCCTCAAAACCAGAGCTATTTCTACCTCATATCTCTTAAACAATTGTTTTGTCAGATGCTTTAATTTCGATTGGGTGTCTTCCTGATCATTCCTTTGTGAGTTCTGTTATGCTTGCCCAATTTCTTGAACATTTTCCTGTAGAGACTATTCTGTAAAATTATGAAGTTCTTCAGGCTGTTTTGTTGTATCCTTAATTGCTTTAGTCATTTCCTAAATTCGTCTGCTTATCCTCCTCATATTAATGATGGCTTTAGGGGCAATCGTTGCTCTCTTCCTTTTTTTTGTTAATGCCTATGTTTGTGAGGTTTGGGGCTTTGTGTTTTGGGTAGGGTCTGCCTTAGCTTCGGTCTTAGGAGATGTAATTTCTCTTTGGGTGGTAGTCTCCTATGCTTGTCTATCTTCAATTGCCTGTGGTGGGTCTTCATGGCATAATTCAAGTTTTTCCTGTTGTGGAGGTCTGTTGGCCTCAATCAGACTATCCCAGGTCAAATGAGTTTAACTTAGTGCTTTATTTGTTATCAGTTTAACTAATCTGTGGTGGCTGATAACAATAAAAGCATCCTTGAACTTTTGTGTTCTTAAGGCAACCTCATGTAATATGGCATTCATAAAGAAAGGTAGATTAAGTACTAACCATTTTTTTAAGGATACCAGTAATTTGAGGTGGCAAGGTAGAATTACGTCGTATCGTCCATGACAAGTGATGTACCGCTAAATTTACCCTGCCAGTTTCCTCCATGGTCCCCTGGGGGTACTAGGATTAAGTCCCTTTCCCTTCTTATCCAATTCTTCCCCAGGGTCTGTGAACGTTTCCATAGCTTCCTTCAGTGTTGGGTATCTTCCTGTCCACTGAATGCCCATGTTAGGGAGGCTTGTGACCTCTGCTAAGATTTTCGGGGTGACTGAGATTCATATGCATCGCGCCATAGATATTTCTCCTTGCAGATTCTAAAAGAGTTCAAGCGTGACATTCGTGTCATATCCCTGCAAACAGTTGAAGTACTTTGTCCATCCCAGATGGTGTAGGATTTCTCTTGCTTGTTCTATAACCTGTAGTAAAGTTGGCTCCCTGTGCACACTTCTGCCATCCATTTTTGTGAGAAAATGTGAACGACTATCATTCCTGGAAGCAGACTTGGTTAGACCATCTTGGAGGAAAAAATTACCAAAAATAGAAAATATCAGAGAACAACAAGTGTTTACAAATGTGGGTATTTATTACAATCATTACTCTCTTATCAAAAAGCGTGTTGAGCCTCCACTCCCCTAATTAATGTAGAGGTCGACCTCGATCGTCAACGTAGGGGAAAGTAATGAGTGTAGGTATTTTTGGTGAGGATTAATGATTGCACCGTCACTGCCAATGGGGATCAATCATTAATTTTCAAACAACATATTTTAACAGTAATCATTAAACGTTAGTCCTCTTTTGTGGAAAAAACTGAATTTAACATACCTATACTCAAAAAAAATGTTTTAAGGATACATAAGTCAAATAAATTAAATCTTTTCATTTAAAATAATATCTCATATATCATAATTTTGTTATTTTTTCGTTTTATTGAATACAGCCGAAATGATAGCCTCATTATTGAGTGAAGGAAATCTAGAGACACCCAGAAACTTGGCGTTTAAGGTAAACTTCCATACCACAGGCAGAGCCACTGCTACCAATAGGCATCCATAGCCTCGGAAGGGTTTCCTTTTAACCCTTAGATGAGCCTGTATCCTTGATAAATATTTGAATCGTATTTTCCAAAAAGACCATTATCCTGGTTTGGTTGCCAAATGGTGATAATGCCACTCACTAGATTGTAACTTAAGTGAACAAGTCGGCTCGTGATGAGACCCCTTGTCCTTTGATGAGAAAATGTCAAAGGCCATTGAGATGGTGTGGTAGCCATAATGGGAATGTCACTTATGTTATTAGCCTATGATCGTGGTAGGTTGGCTCGTGATGAGAACCCCTATTCTTTGTGGAAATTTTTTTTATTACTTATCTTTTTTTTTGTAATATTTGAATCGTCTTTTTCTCGAAAAAAAAGACCATTATCCTAGTTTGGTATCCAGATGATGATAATGCCACTCACTAGAGTGTAACTTAAGTGAACAAGCCAGCTCGTGATGAGACCTCTTGTCCTTTGACAAAAGAAAATGTCAAAGGCCATTGCCCTAGTGTGGTAGCCATAGTGGGAATATCACTTAGGTTAGTATCCTATGATCATGGTAGGTTGGCTCATGATGAGACCCCCTATTCTTTGTGGGGAAAAAAAAAGATTTATTGCTCATTTTTTTTTTTGGGAGGTGTATTAAGGGAGGCTCATCTACTCCTTAATTGTAAGGGATGGTGTAAAGAAGTGGAAGGATACCAAGTAAAATTGTGCCTAAGACTCCTTATTATAATATGAAGGCAAGATATCATTCAATTTTATTTGTATGTATAAGGAAAAAGAAACGAATTATGGTGGTTACAGGTTATGAACAAGGTTTAAGATATTTCAAAGAAAGGAATCGAAAAAACAACTTGATAAGGTATGAGAGATAGTCCACAAAATAATGATAGATCGTTGTGATGATAATTAGAAATAATGCTAGTGAAAATTATTTGGTGAAAGTCATACCCCAAAGGAATGGCTTGGCATTTTATCAACAATGTAGGGAAGGAACGGTGAAATGAACAACAGGCGCGCAAAAGGAACAACAAGTTTTTAAAAAGAACAATGGGCGTGCAAAAGGAACAGCTGGCACACAAAAGGAACAACAAGCATTCAAAGGAACAATAGGCGAGAAAAATGAACTACAAGTGTTCAAAAGGAACAACAAGTGCGCAAAAGGAACAACAGGCGTGCAAAAGGAACAACAGGCGTGCAAAAGGAACAACAAGTGTGCAAAAGGAACAACAAGTGTTCAATATTTTCCCGTTTACTGCTATAAAGAAAACAAATGGTGGATTTTCCATGAAAGACAAGGTCTATGTGACAATATAAAGCAAGAGTGAGGAACATAAAAAAAGTGTTGGTTGTGTTCATTATGATTTTCTCAAGTGGCTTTCATAATAATAAACAAAAAGGAAACTAATCACATGATTAGTTCTACGAGAAATCTATATACAATATGTACAGAGTCAACAAAATTCATCATTTATGGAGTTAGGGTGGCTGGGTTACCTTCTCAGCTAGCCAAAAATTGAATGGTAGGGTCTTTACTTACTTCCTGGTAGAAGAATGTTTTTGAAGGTAGATGATGGTAAAGTCATAGCCGGTGTCCATTGACCCAAAATGGATATCTAGACCTGTCGATGGTGCTTAAAATGACTATGAAATTATCATGGAATTCATTGATTTCGTATGGTCCTAGCCACTGTGTTTGTAATTTTCCAGGAAAATCCTGAAATCTGGAATCATAGAGGAGCGCCTAATCACCTTTTTTAAATGATTTTTTCTTGATATGCTTGTCATTCCAGGTCATTGTTTATTGCTGAATAAAAGTTGTGCGGTCTACAACAGATAGGTGTGCTTCATCCAATTCATTGAGTTTTTGAAGGCATTGTTTATGTTCTTCTGTAAGATCCAGTCCAATTTCCTGGGCCATCCTTAGAGTCTTGATCTCAAACTTGATTGGGAATATGGGTTCTTTTCCATAGACTAAGTGATAGGGAGAGTAGCCAGTGGTGTTACGCCATGTTATGTTGTAAGCGCATAAGGAATTTGGGATCTCGGTAGCCCAATTCTGTCTGTTTTTTGAGATAGTCTTTGTTAGGATTTCCTCTAGGACTTTATTGGTGCTTTCTACTTGCCCATTTGCTTCTAGGTGGTATGGTGTTAAACCCTAATATTGGTTCATTACCCCTTAATTGGGGCATATTATATTAGTAATGCTATTTTATTTATGTCGGATTTAGGCCATTAGTTGTAATTTATATTAGTAATGTTATTTTATTTATGTCGGCTTTAGGCCATTATTTGTAACTATACCTCCTAGTCTCCTATATATACCAAGGAGACATTTTCATTTTGAACCATCTTGTACTTGAACATTTAAGTGGGGTAAAAAGAGGTTGCCCCCTCGAAGAGGCTTATTATATGAAATTATCTCTTTTTCAAGGCGTTGAGTACTTTTCCTGAGGTTTTTATATGCTATATTGATGTTTGGTTCTTAACATATGGTATCAGAGCTCAAGGTCTTGGGGTTTCGCTGCTACATCTGAGACACCGTGGAATTTTCACTATAACTTTTTTTCTACAACGTTTCAGAAGGAANGGCTTGGAGGATATTTATAAGACGGATCAAGGTACGTTGGGTTCAAATTTCAGCTCCTGAGGCCTTATAAGTTCGGAGATACATCATGTACAAGATAGGGTTCTGGAATCATCCTGAAATGAGTCATTGCAGAAGTTTTTCTATAAAAAAATTTCTGTAACGTTTCAGACCATGAAATCCAAAGGTCATTTACAGAAATTGGTAATGTATCTGTGGTAAAAATTTCAGCTTCTGGGTCATCTTAAATTTGTAGATACACCCTGTGTAAGATAGGGTATCTGACTAGTCCTATTGACTAGTCTCAAGAAGGTGTTCCAGGTAAAACAATCATAACTTATTCCTAGAGTATCCAAAATGCGTGGGACTAGTTTCATTGGATCGTGGACAGTCGGTATTATTTTGGGTGAGATTTTCAGAATTTTATATCAATTATTTTGGGCGGGACACACTATACAAGTGAGATCTCCTGGAAAGGCCAAAAATCGGCAAGTTGTGGGGAAGCTACCGTAAATTCCACTTGGCACATCCAATTTTGATCAGACCTGTGGCATTACAGAGAAGAAATATCAAAGAAATATATAAGAGAAAGTTTCATACCCAGAAGGGCCAAAAATTGGGAGATACAATAGAAGAAATATTGCCTAGCAGAACCACCTCAAAATCAAGGTTCAAAAGTGATACTTGTCCAACATGCCACCCAAAAAGGGAACTTCTACACCAAATAAGCCTTCATAAAATCCTACTTGGACTCTTGATGAAGGTGAAGAAATACGAAGGGACATAAATGAACTACAAAATAA
>ML789845.1:104990-129625 GCA_009831015.1 Picea engelmannii
TTCTGTTCAAGTGCTATTTTTGTTGCTATTTCGTATATCATTTCTGTGTATTGTGAAGATTATGCTGGATATTTTACTGTTATTCTGTTATTTCTAGCATTTCGTTCCTGTTCTGCATATTTTATATATCTGGTATCTTGCACGTGTCCTTGCTGACGTGGTATGCCTCATGTCCTTCTCGAATCAACGATCCTCATTCTCCCTTTGATCAACGGCTCTGATCAAATCGTGACTTCATGTGTCGGTTGTTTGAACGTGAGGCAACAATGAATCTTCCAACTCTCGATATCCAAAATACTCTAGATCAATGGTCCACATCCCTCTATGATCCAATGGGTGTGATAATGTCTCAACCTCATACCTCGCGAGTTCCTGCAACTTTGCCTTTGAATTTCTTGATTTTTGAGTCAGTGAAATGTTGATCTCTCGCCTCGTGTCCTCTGGATCCAACGGCTCAAATCATTTCGTGACCTCGCATATCATGTGTTCCCACAACACTTGCCTTTGATTTCTCTAGTTTGCGAGTCAGTGAAATGCCAATTGCTCACCACGTGTCCTCTGGATCCAAAGGCTAGGATCATTTCGCAACCTTGGAGTGTTGAATGACTCCTAGGCTTAACCTCCTTGCAACTCCACTGGATCTAACGGTTGTTGGTCCTTCATGCTCCAATCCAACGACTAAGGTATAAATCCTCCTCTGCACACTCCTCCTGTCTGGAATTTGATCTGATGACCCATATTTGATTTGGACACTCTGACACTTGAGATCTTCTTCAGACGATATGATGATTTTGATTTACATTGGATGATCTGACGTCTGACGGGTATTCGTATATTCGAACTCACAGCCTATTTACCCCTCTTATCCTATTCTTCCACTTCAAAAGTGATTCAACAGTTGTGGAGATTGAAGCAGATCAATAGTCTTGAATTGTTATGTGTTTTATTGTGCCATCCCTACTGAGTTTCAACGTGTCATCTCTTTTGAGCTTGATCTCTACATTTGCTAACCCTCCTGATATTTTGTCATAGGAACATTGTTGATCTATCATGATCAACAATAATCATGAATTTCTTCTGGTACATGATATACTATGCAATGCACTCTTCTTTCTGAGCTTTGATATTCATACTATTCACTTCTCCTGTTTTCTACTCCTCTTGAGCTTGCGCTATCAATCTCTCCACACTATTTGAAATCTTCTACTAACTAATATACTTGTTGACATCAATGACAATATTATCTGTGGTAATTCATCATTAACAACATATCATCACTTCGAATGTTGACATCAATGACAATATATCCAACAAACATCATATAACTCCTCACGGTTAGAGAGTTATGGCCATGTGAAGTTGGAATGAGTCATCTATAAGACCCAAAAGGTAGGAGTAGTCAAAGTGGTTTTAAAGAAGAATTTCTTTAAATAATAAAGTGAAGTGATGAGTGTATTGTAAGTCAAAGTGGATAAAAATGAAATTATTTAAATAATAAAGTTAATGGAGATATTTATAAGTGGACAAGTGGTTAGAAGTGGGTTAACCCTAACACAAGGAAAGTGGGTTAAGATGGTTAAAAGGTAACCCCTTGAGGAAGCTACATGAAAGTATAAATAAGAGACAAGGATCTCTAATTTTAAACACACTTGAGCATATTAATTATCTACAAGTGACTGAGGAAACCAAATGATATCTAAGCCAAATTTTAGAGGGAAGTTGAAGTAAAGAAGGCCGAAATTCAAGGGAGGATAAATTCCTTTGATGATGATTTCTAAGGTATGTTATTTACAAGTCATCTCACCATTTTCGCAATAAAATTTTTTATAGAATGATTCAGACTGTGAAATTGGGATTCCATTGAGGAAACACATCCAAATAGTTTTGATACAAATTTAAGCTTGTGGGTCATTTTATTTTTGGAGTTACACGCCGTGGAAAAGAGGGTTTGTGGCCAATCCTAAAACTAGTCTAAGAAAAGTGTTTTGGGTAAAAACGTCATAACTTCTTCATAACACATACAAATTCAGTAAGACCAAATTTATTGGTTAGAGTACAGTCTATAGTATTCTATGTACAATTTTCAGATCCATACAACAAATATTCCATGTGGGGCACACTCTACAAGTTTTCTCTCTAGAATAATCCATAATTCAACAAGGTATGCCATTTTTTCTATAGCTCATTTTCTAATAGGTTCCAAGTAGTGAAATATAGAGGAGTTTCATAAAAGAAACTGAAGAACATTATGTACTATTTTCATATCTTTATTCATTACAAGTACATAGTTATGATTATTGCAAGTTAGGGTTGTTGACTAAACCAAAATTAGTCATGTGAGACTAAAGTAAAGTTTGATGAAAATCATAGTCTCTTGTTGTTAAAGTTAAGGAAGGTTTGTAGGTATGTGATCATATACACCAGGTATATTACAAAGTTACAAATCATATTTGGATGATGAAATTGATGAGGGATTTTGGTTGAGGTACATGTTGGGTACTTGGTTGAAACAATTAGTTGATGAGTTGGCACATACATGAGGTGCATGGTTGATGATGTTAGTACATATTGATGAGTCATATTTTATGTGTACATTGTCTTACAATTTGGTTGGATGCAGGTCAGTGGTAAAGGTTGTTACAATGGTATATCTCATAGTGATAGTATGGAAGTGGTTCTATCATTCTACTTCTACGTCAGGGTGGTTGGAAGAGGCAAGGACATGTGGTTGTAGCCACCTTTCGGTTGTAGCTACAGAACATAGGGGGTTGTAGCCTCCTTCTAGTTGTAGCTAGAAAATTGGGGAGTTGGAGCTTCCCTCGAGTTGTAGCCCAGAAAACTAGAGGGTTGGAGCCTCCTTTCAATTGTAGCTAGAAAACAAAGGAAGTTGGTGCTTCCAATAAATGTAATTCTTAAAGAGATAAAAGAAAAAACATTATGTGGTTTTCTCTCGCTTTGGATTTCCACGTAAAAAAACAGATGTACTGTGTATGTGTATGATTGCTCATTTTTTCATTGTTTATTTACTATACAACTATTGGATGATAATGCTACATTGATATAACACTTTCATTTTATGGATTAGATTGCTTTATTATTGATTCACCCCCTGTCTTAGTAATCCAACAATTGGAATCAGAGAAGGTTCCTTTAGAAATCAGTTTAACCACTGAAAGGTAGATCATGGAGAGAAACAACATGTATAAAAATGGAATACCACAATTTGATGGACAAAAGTATGCATTTTGGAGAAGAAGGATGAAAACATATATATAGGCACAGGGAATTGAAATTTGGCAATCAGTTGTAGATGGATACAAAGAACCAACAGTTCCATCGACAAATGAAAAATCAATAAAACTCAGGAAAAATAATTCCAAAGAGCGAAATGCACTTCTGAATGGTCTTTGTGAATCAATATACACCAAAGTTATACATTGTAAATCCACTAAAGATATTTGGGACAAGCTTACAAATATTTCTGAAGGAGATTCAAAAGTCAAAGAAACAAATCTTCAAACTTACAGAGGTCAGTTCGAACAACTAAAGATGAAGGAAGATGAGAATATTGCAGCTTACATGTTACAAGTCGATGAAACAGTAAATGCAATCATAGGATTGGGAGAAAAAATTAAGGAATCTGTAATTGTTCAAAAGGTACTAAGATCTCTTCCTATGAGATTTGATCCTAAGATATCAACACTAGAAGAAAGAGTAGATCTAGACTCAATAATCATGGATGAACTACATGGAATCTTCACAACATATGAAATGAGAACTGAACAAGAAAATACAAATATAAAAGAAGCATCTTTCATAGCATCCAAAAGGCCAAAGAAAAAGGGAAAGCAAAAATAAAAATAACATAACAACAACAGTGGCATCTTGAAAGATGATGAAGAAATGGCTAACTTTTTCAGAAGATTGAACAAGGGAACCAACGATAGATATAAAGGTAAGTTTCCATTGATTTTTTTTAATTGTGATGGTATTGGTCATTTTGCTAACAAATGTCCTCATAAGAAAAATAAGAGGAATGGTGAATATTATTCAAATAGAAAACAAACATATAAAGGAAAAAGAACCACAATGAAAGATTTCAAGAAAAGCTTATGCACCAAAGAAGACATCTCCTCATCAAATGAAGATGAAGTTAGTGAAAGTGAGACAAAAAGAGTTCTATTCATAGTAGTAGAAGAATATGATAAAGAATACACTGAAGAAGAATATGTAGAGGAAAAATTTGACTACTGAGAAGAATTGTTGTGGGCCATAGAAGTTATAAGAAGAGAAAAGAAGAAAAACAAGAAGCTACAAGTTGAACTAGACAAGAAAGAAGACACTCGGGAACTTGAATAAATGATCACAAATTTGAAGGTTCAAATATAAGAAGATAAAATAATTGAAGAAGCACTCAAAGAACAACTAGAAGAAAGATACATGATCATTGAAAATTTGGAAGCAGAGATTGTCACATTAAGAAAGGATCTTCAAAAGAAAAATATGCAAAACAACACAAAATTTTTGTATGGCATTATCAATAGTCAAAATCCTCATCATGACAAGTCCAAACTTGGATGCAATCAGACAGAAAAGGGATCAAGCTCCAAAACAACAGAACAAGAAACATATCCAAAAAGCTATGCAAAAAAAATCAAAGGGGATATGAAAACCTACAAGGAATATTACAGGGACACTCCTCCATTGAGAAGATTCAGATTTCAGAATCAACGATCGACAGAAACTGATAGGAGTCAGAAAGAAGAAGGATTCATAAGAGTAACTATTTTCAGAAGATCTCAACTCCCAGGTATCAAAATTTATTTTTTGGTTTATGTTATGCGTGCAATAATTTTGGACATAAAGTTGTGAATTGTAGAGCTAACAACAGAAACATAAACAACTTTGAAAGTCATACACAAAAGGGTTATCCAAGAAGGCCTAGTGAAACACAGAGAAGAAGTTACAACATGTTTGAATCATTGATCACTGACGTGGAATGCTACAAGTGTAACAAATTTGGACACATGGCCAAATATTGCAGAATGATAGTCCCTCCTAGAGAACAACAACGAAACAACAACAGTCACAGATAGGAACCTCAGAAGAGGACATGGATAAGAAAGCATAATCAATATAGCAATGAAGAATGCACACTCGCTCTACAAGCTAAGAAGAAGAAATGTGGTTGGTATGTTGACAATGGTTGTTCAAAACACATGACATGTGATAAAGAAAATTTTCTTACATTAAGAAAGGAAAGAGATGGATCAGTCTCCTTCGGAAATGATGATTTAGCTAAAATCATTGGAAAAGGCACATTCATAATTGAGAATAGGAATACCAAGGAAGAAAATGTTCTACTAGTAGAAGATATGAAACATAATATTCTAAGTGTAAGTCAAATGTGTGACCAAGATCATAAAATTACTTTTGATTCAAAGAAGTGTGAGATAATAAAAGAAGGTTCAGGAAAATTGATTACAAAAACTGCAAGAACTTCAAGCAACATATATGTACTAAGTGAAATTGGAAATGAAAAGTGTTGTCTAGGAAAGGAAAATGAAGATTGGATATGGCACAAAAAAATGGGTCAGATACACTTTGAAAACCTTATCAAAGTCAGCAGAAAGGAAGTCATTAGAGAAATTGCCCAGATCACAAAACCAACCAACACTTTATGCAAACATTGTCAACAAGGAAAGCAAACAAAGACCAGGTTCAAATCAAAGGAGTAATCAACAACAAGACCACTGGAAATTGTTTATACTGATCTAGTTGGAGCAACTACAACAAAGGGTTTAAAATATGAGAAATACTTTATGTTATTAGTTGATGATTATAAAAGAATGACTGCAGTTTGCTTTCTGAGGAATAAGTTGGAAGCTTTTGAAAAATTCAATGTCTACAAGGAAATGGTTGAAAATGAAATGGATTCAAAAATAAAATGTTTGAGATATGATGGTGGAGGAGAGTTCACTTCAAAATAATGTATGGACTAATGCAACATACATGGAATAAAAAGGAAATTTTTCATTTCTAAGACACCTCAACATAATGGAGTTGTTGAAAGAAATAACAGGACAGTACAATAAATGGATCAAACAATGCTAATGGATTCCAAATTGACATATATTTTTTGGACACATCCAGTGCATACAACAATTCACATTCAAAACATAGTAATGCTCATAAACAACATTGACAAAACTCCCTACGATCTATGGAAAGGAAGACCAACAAATGTAAATCATTTTAGAGTATTTGGAAGTAAATGCTACATCAAAAGAGAAGATGGAAGAATGTGAAAGTTTGACTCTCGTGTGGAAAAAGGAGTACTTGTTGGTTACTCAATTACAAGAAAAGCATACAAGTGTTACAATATGAGGTTGAACATAGTTGTGGAAAGCATCATTGTAACAATTGATGAAACAGGTGGATGGGAATTAAAGAAAGAAGAAAATAAATCAATGGAACAACTTTACGAAGAAGAAGCAGAATATGAAGAAGAAGTAGAAGGGGAAGATGAAGAGGACTAGACAAAAATAGAAGAGCGAGTTCAACAAGTGCCTCAGAAAAAACCTATAAAATGAGTACAAAAGAATCATCCTTCAGATCAGATTATCAAAAACAAAGATGTAAGAGTTGATACTAGAAGAAGAATTCATTCGCCAGAACAAATGCACCTAGCACTCTCATCTACAATTGAACCAAACAGTTTTGAAGAGGTCAACAAGGATGAATTATGCAATAAGGCCATGGATGAAGAATTGGGTCAAATAGAGAATAATAACACTTGAGAATTGGTTCCAAGACCAAAGAATAAGAATGTGATTGGCACAAAGTGGGTAGTCAGAAATAAATTGAATGAATATGGACATGTTACAAGGAACAAAGCCATATTGTTATGTAAAGGATACACACAGGTTGAAGGAGTCGGCTTTGAAGAGACATTTTCCCTAGTTCCTAGAATGGAAGCAATCTGATTGCTTTTAGCTTATGTATGCTCCAAGAATATTAAAGTGTATTAGATGGATGTGAAATCATCTTTTCTGAATGGGGAACTTGAAGAAGAATTCTACATCTAACAACGAGAATGATTTTAGTTGTCAGATAATGTAGATTATGTGTGTAAATTGAAGAAGGCCTTGTATGGTCTAAAATAGGCTCCTAGAGCATGGTACTCTAGACTGGATAAATGTCTACAACAAGAAGGGTTCAGAAAAGGAAGTGCAGACAACAACCTCTACATCAAGGTAACTCAAGATAGTATTTTATTAATTGAATTTTATGTTGATGATATTATTTTTGGAAGTACTAATGACAGGTTAAGCCAGAAATTTGTAAAGGATATGCAGAATGAATTTGAAATGTCATTACTTGGACATCTATCCTTCTTTATGGGTCTTCAGATACATCAAATCAACCAAGGAATTTGTATTTCTCAAACTAAGTATATCAGAGAAATGCTAAAGAGGTTTAGAATGGAAGATTGCAAACCAGTTATCACTCCTATGCAAACGAGCTGCAAGTTGACCAAAGATGATGATTCAAAGTCTACAGACCAAAGGAAATACATGTCAATGATTGGTAGCTTACTATATGTGACAACATCTAGACCAGATGTAATGTAGGCAGTTGGACAAGTCGCATGATTTCAAGCAACACCAAAGGAATCACATGTATTAGTAGTGAAGATGATTTTAAGATATCTCAAAGAAACAAAAGAGTTTGGATTATGGTATCCAAAAGGAAAGTATCTATCACTTATTGCCTACACAGATGTAGATTGGGCAGGTTGCATTGATGAGCGATGAAGCACCAGTGGAGCAATATTATACTTGCGTGAGTGTTTAGTATCATGGCTAAGAAAGAAACACTCATCAATATCCTTATCTATAGTCAAAGAAGAGTTTATTGTAGAAGAAACATGTTGTACACATGTTCTATGGATGAAACAAACTCTGACAGATATACAAGTTGAGTATGATGAGTCCATTCCAATCTATTGTGATAATACATGTGCCATCAGCAACTCAAAGAACCCAGTGATGCACTCCAAGATGAAGAACATTCCAATCAAGTATCACTTTCTATGGGAACAAGTTGCAGAGAAGAACATCAAAGTTGAATATGTGGGCACAAAAGAACAAGTGGCAGACATCTTTACAAAACCGCTTCCACAGGAAGCCTTTGAGTATCTTCGATAGAGACTCGGAGTAACATGGTTAGAAGATAATTTAAATAATAAAGTGAAGTGATGAGTGTACTATAAGTCAAAGTGAATACAAAAGAAATTATTTAAATCATAAATTTAATGGAGAAATTACTAAGTGGACAAGTGGTTAGAAGTGGGTTAACCCTAAAATAAGGAAAGTGGGTTAGGATGGTTAAAAGGTAACCCCTTGAGGAATCTACATGAAATTATAAATAAGAGGCAAGACTCTCTCATTTTAAACACACTTGAGCATATTGAATATCTACAAGTGATCGAGGTAACCAAAGGATATCTAAGCCAAATTTCAACGCTAACCCCTTGAGGCAGCTACATGAAAGTATGAATAAAAGGCAAGGCTCTCTCATTTTAAACACACTTGAGCATATTGAATATCTACAAGTGACTGAGGTAACCAAAGGATATCTAAGTCTAATTTCAAAGGGAAGGTGAAGTAAATAAGGTTGAAATTCAAGGGAGGATAAATTGTTTTGATGATGCTCTCTTGTAATTTTTAAACCTGCGAAGTAAAGCAATGCATATAGATTCTTAAGCAATACAAAAATTAATCAATGGCTCATACACAAAGTACAAAGAGATTTTATACTAGAAACCCTCAACTGGGAAAACCTTTCTTATTTTCATTATATCGAATTTCACCATTCGCCATACAATATATACAATGTTTTTAGGTATTCCGTAGATACCAAAACCCTAATCCCTTAATCCAGAATTAATTTACAAATCTGCTAAAAATAGAAAAATCCGCAAGATCGTCGGATGCAATTGTCGTATCTAACGCACCAATACACACACACACATGCAAAGAATATAACACATACCCAACATTTCTAAGGTATTTTATTCACAGATCATCTCACCATTTTCACAATAATGTTTTTTATAGAATGATTTAGACCATGAAATTGGGAGGCCATTGAGGAAACATATCCAAGTAGTTGTGATACAAATTTCATCTTGCGGGTCGTTGTATTTTTGGAGTTACACGTCGCGGAAAATAGGGTTTGTGACTAGTCCTAAAACTAGGAAAAAACATGTGTTTCAGTTAGAAACGTCACGACGTCTTCATAAAAAATCCAAATTCAATAAAACAAAATGTATTGGTTAGAGTACAGTTTGTAGTATTTTGTGTACAATTTTTAGATCCATACAATAAATATTTTGTGCAGGGAATGCTCTATAAGTTCACTCTCTAGAATAAGAAAAAATTCAATAAGGTATGTCATTTTTACTATAGCTCCTTTTATGAGAGGTTCCAAGTAGTGGAATCTGAAGGAATTACATAAAAGAAATTGAAGAACATTGTGTACTATTTTCAGATCCTTATTCATTACATGTACATAGTTATGATTATTGCAAGTTAGGGTTGTTGACTAATCCTATTACGAGGAAAATCTCACTATGGCTAGGGTAAACCACAACAGACGGAAATGACTGTAGAAATAAACTCTCTTCTTAGGTATGCTATATAAACAAATATGCTATCAAAACAAGATAAAAGGCCTACCTCATCCAGACGTTCGATGAAGTCCACCATTGAGCACTTGACCCAAAGCAATATACCCACCCTCAACAACCAAGCAAAGCAAGCATATGGTGATATTATATAATGTTATCACATTCAATAGCATAATCCATTAATAAACAAGACAAATACACCCATGGAATAATAATTCAATATATTTTCAAGATATCAATTGGACAAGAAAAGAGTATTTCTATAAATATATGATCAACATAAGTGAAATTGTTACAGACTTCTGTGTCGGCATGATCAGAACCGAGAAACTAAGTTCCTTCCATTTGGGCCTCCACTGCTTCAATCCTCCACCAAAGGCAATCTCATAAGAGAGAAACAATTAGGTTCTCAATCAATAAGGGAAGAGCTTGGGGGTTGAACACTATGATCAGACTTAAAGTATAAAGGGATGCAGACTCAATATAAAGTAAATAATTTCTCTAGAGTAACTTTTCTCTCAAAGTTGAATTCCTTCTCTTTTTCCATAGTTTGGAATTGGGCCATTTATAGCCTTCAAAATGGAAATGAAGGGCCAAATCAAAACGTTTCCAGTATATGGAAGGCCAAGGATCATAGATCTCCTCTCGTGACATGGAAACCCTGTTGGTAGTACAGCTGTCATTAGACCAAAATCGTAGGTGATTGGTAAACTCACCACCGCCATATTTCAAGGATCCACGAGAGGCAATTCGTCCCTTTTCACGATACACTAGGGAGCATTGACTACTTGCAATTTCTTGCAACAATATCCCCCTCAATGCGAGCCGAGTGTGTATCGAACTCGTGACCTCTAGCTCTGATACCAATTGTTGCACAGGATAAGTCAACTGAGAGAGGGGGGGTGAATCAGTTGTATAAAATTTGTTTCATTTTATAAGAAGATTAATTATTAATCAATAAAACATGGATTCAACATTTAACTTGCAGTAATACATTTAACCAATAAATATACAATCACATAAATGAAACAGTGACATAGTGATTTTTCATGAGGAAACCCAAAAGGGAAAAACCTCTTCTTCTTATGAATGAAAGGCAAGATCCAACTCCTCTTTACATTATTATTTTATCTGAGTTACAACCCAGATGAGGATGATACATCTGTTTCTTCAGAACCTACTGAATGGAAGCTACAACTCCCAGATGTACAAGCACCAACTTGTACCAGAAACTTTTATAGTCTCCCCTTGCTCCTCCCTACCACCCTGAAATCATTCTTTGTCACAAAGAACCTGCAAACCAACTCTTTATCTTCTCTGTCAAACAATAAGCATTCAAATCCTCTCTACACAATTCATTCTTGAACAGACCACTTAGATTTTCAATCTGTGTATGTGTCTTCCCTTCTCTGTCTTTTCTCTTCCTCAAATTTTACAGAGCCATATATTTCCCATAATCCTCTCTCACATTTTACTATTCTTACAACGATCACTTTATATGTCTTCCTGTATCATCATCACGTACAATTGAACCCTCGGGATTCAAAGTTTCAGTTACAATAACTGAATAAATTCCTTACAGTGATTATTATTGGCCAAGGCATCAAGACGAACAATATCCACATGATCAATTTAAAGATTTAACCAGCACCGTTCGATGAACATACAAATGTTTTTCGGCATTTCACATTTCGGTGTTTCAACACTTATGTGATGAAGTGTTTCAATACTCCAAGTCTCAATCCCTGGTATTTCGACGTTTTGCATTTAGTATTTTCGGCATTTTGCATTTTGATGTTTTGACATTTCTTGTGATGAAGTGTTTCAAAATTCCAAGTCACGAACCCTGAAATCTTCACCAAAAAGGGTTTTCGGTGTTTTCGCATTTCGGCATTTCGGCATATCAGCATTTCGCATTTCATGATTTCGGCATTTTGGTATTCCTGTGGTGAAGTTTCTTGACACTCCAAGTCGCGATCCCCGAAACTCCGAAATGGAGCTTGGTTGCACTAGCTCCTTCCTAGAGTCTTCGTCAATGTGACCATAGGTTATGACCAGGGGCCAATTCTAACATGCATTTTGCATTTCATGTTTCGGGGATTCTATGAAGAGTCGTCTCGACTCTCCATGTCCCAAACTCCAAAATGGAGCTTGTCTCTTCGAGCTCTTCTCTACATCTCTTTGATGATGTGACCACCGACGATGACCAAGCGCTTATCCATAAAGTTCTTTCGCGATTTCCCATTTCGGCATTTCGCATTTCGGAACTTCGGGACTCCTGTGATGAAGAGTCTCGAATCTTGACTCCTCCAACTCTCGGTATCCGAAACTCCGAAATGGATTCAGATCAACGTTCCACGATCTCCCTCTGACCAATGACTCATATTAAGTCATGGTTTCGGTATTTCGGCATTCGTGACTTCGTGATGTTGAATTTTTTGCTTACCATGCAAAAATCTCGAAATAGAAGCTCCTGGAATCCCGAAATAGAAACTCTCGGAATCCCAAAATAGAAACTCTCGGGTTCTTCACAATTTTGTGTTTCGGTATGTTGAGAGGCATGTTGATCTCCGAATTTGGAACCATTTTGCATGTGCTAACTAATCCATGCCTGTGAAAACTGATCCATGCCTGTCCCTTTAGCATTTTTAAATTTTGACATGAATGACAAAAACAAGTTTTGTGCAAACTGTGCAAACTGCAATTCTTGCCAACAAACTCCCCCTTTGGCATTGATGGAAAACTTTAAATCTCTTCTCCCCCTTTTGACATCTATGACAAAGAAAACCACTTGCAAAGATGTATCATTTTAGTTGAAACTCCCCCTATCAATAATAGTCAATAAAACTGTGCAGTATGATTTTATAATGAAGCTCTTGCAATCTTTGAGAATGAAATAAAATTACAGAGGGTAAACCCCCAACTGATCCCTGAGACTATCAAATTGAATTTTAGGTAAAGGTTTAGTAAATACATCTACAATCTGATCCTTTGTGCCAACATATTCCACTTTAATAACTTTAGACATAACCTACTCTCTTAGAAAATGAAATTTAATGGGAATGTGCTTCGTTTTTGAATGCATAACAGGATTTTTAGAAATACTAATTGCACTGGTATTATCATAGAAGATAGGTATAGGGTCATCATAATGAATATGTATATCTTCCAGCATCTATTTCATCCATATAATCTGAGTGCAACAAGTTGCAGCTGCTATGTATTCTGCTTCAGCAGTAGACAGAGACACTGTTGATTGTTTTTTACTTGACCAACTTACAAGACACCCTCCAAGAAAAAATGTTGCTCCAGTTGTACTCTTCCTGTCATCAACACAACCTGCCCAATCAGCATCAGTGAAAGCATATAAATCAAGTTGATTACCTGTAGGATACCCCAAACCATACTCTGTTGTCCCCTTTAGATATTTGAAAAGTTCTTTTGACTGCAAGTAGATGAGAAGTTTTTGATGAAGCCTGAAACTTGCCAACTTGACAAACTGCATGCATAATATCAGCTCTTGTATTTGTAGCATAAATAAGACTACCAATCATAAATCTATATACTGTCTGATCAACATCTTTAGTATCATCAAACATACTTAATTTACATCTAGTAACCATGGGAGTGCCAATTGGTTTAGACTCTTCCATCTGAAATTTCTTAAGAATTTCATTGATATACTTGGTTTGAGAAATCGAAATACCTTTATCATATTGAGTAATTTGCAAGCCTAAGAAACAATTCATTTCTCCTAGCATGGACATCTCAAACTCTTTCTACATACTTTCAGCAAACTGTTTACTGAGCCTATTATCATCACTACCAAAAATTATATCATCTGCATATATCTCAACAATGATCAGACTATCATTTTCTTCTCTAATATATAGATTACTATTAGTGTTACCTTTCCTGAATCCCTGCTGCCTCAAGTAATTGTCAAGTCTGGAATACCAATCCCTTGGTGCTTGCTTCAGCCCATACAATGCCTTTTTCAACCTGTAAACATACTGTTCTGCTTCTTGTACATGAAAACCATCTGGTTGTTCCATCTATACTTCTTCCTCTAAATCACCATTCAAAAATGCAGACTTTACATCCATTTGGTAAACTTTAATGTGTTTAGAACTGGCATAAGCTAGAATCAGTCTAATGGATTCCATTCTTGCAACAGGAGAAAACGTTTCTCCATAATCTATTCCTTCTACCTGCGCATACCCTTTACAAACCAATCTAGCCTTGTTTCTAGTTATTTTACCTTCTTCATCCATCTTATTTTTGAAAACCCATTTAGCCCCTATGACATTCTTATTCAAAGGTCTAGGAACCAATTCCCATGTCTTATTCTTTTCTATTTGACTTAGTTCTTCCTTCATTTCTTTCATCCAGTATTCATCTTTAGTTGATTCTTCAATAATTTTGGGTTCAATTAAAGAAATTAAAGATACATGTTCATGAGTTGAGGTGGATTCTTACCTTTTACTTCTTGTTCCAACACCTGCATTTAAGTCACCAATTATTTGTTCTTCAGGATGATTTTTCAGTATTATCTTGCTTCGAGTCTTTGATGGAGTCATGCTTTTGGATTGAGTTGTTCCCTGTATCAAAGTAGGAATTAATTGTTCACTGTCAACAGCCTTAGTTTCTTTTGTTTCACTTACTTCTTCATCGATCTTATGTTTGTCATATAATTCATGTATTTGTTTATCCTTTTGTTTAGATTTAGACTTCAAAAATGAGGACTCATCAAACCTTACATCTATAGATTCAACAATCTTTCTTAATATGAAATTATAGCATTTATAATCCTTTCTTGAACATGAATATCCAACCAATATGCCTTCATCAGTTCTTGAGTCTAATTTTCCCAGATTTTTATCAATTCTTTTAATGTAACACTTACTCCCAAAAATTCTAAAATGTTTTATGTTTGTTGGTATTCATTTCCATAATTGATAGGGTGTCTTATCAGTATTATTTCTTAGCAAACTTCTATTCAATATGTGTACAGCAGTGTGAACAACTTGAGGCCAAAACATGTCATTCAATTTTGACTCATTTAACATTGTTCTTGCCATTTCCATAACAGTTATGTTTTTCTTTCAACAACACCATTTTGCTAAGGTGTTTCTGTAACAGAGAAATGTCTTTTAATTCCATTTTCATCATAGTAATTGTTAAATTATTTTGACGCAAACTCTCCTCCATTGTCTGACCTTAAACACTTAATCTTCATATCAATTTCATTTTCAGTCAATTCTTTGAAAACTTGAAAGCATCTAAGAGTTTCAGACTTCTGTTTCATTAAAAACAACCAAGTCATTCGAGTAAAATCATCCACAAATAACAAAAAGTATCTTTCACCATTTAGACCTGTTGTCCTCATAGTTCCACATACATCAACATGTATTATTTCCAAAGGTTTTGTTGTAGAATATTCCTTTGTTTTAAACTTAACTCTAGTTTGTTTACCATGTTGACAATGTTTATAAATAGAGTTGGAGAGATTCTTTATGACAGGTAAGCTCCTTATTGCCTCCTTTTTATTTAACTGAATCAGATTGTCAAAGTTGATATGTCCAAGTCTTTTATGCCATAACCAACTTTCATCTTCATGTCCAAAATAGCAATTTTCATCCTTCTCATCTAAAATGTATATGTTATTTGATGTCATTGTGGCTATTCCAACTAGTTTGTTTGATTTTATATTCTTGATTTGACATCCTTTTGAATCAAAAACCATAAAGATACCTTTATCACAGGTTTGACTTACACTCAATAAGTTATGTTCCATTTCCTCAACCAATAAGACATTTTCATCCATGATTTTCTTGTTGTTTAGACAAACAATTCCTCTTCCAACTATCCTAGCTGATTTATCATTTCCAAAGGTGATTGTACCTTCTTTTCCTTCATCTAGTTAAACAAAGAGTTGTTTTATACCTGTCATATTCTTTGAACATCCACTATCCACAACCCATTTTACTTTATGTTCTACTTGTAGAGCTATAGTGCATTTTTCAGTGTTCAGATTTTCACTTTTCTTTTTCCAATATTTGGTTTTCAGACCTGTGTAAGTGGGTTCACTAAATTTCTGAAAACTCATAGGAAAATTTCTTGACACATGCCCAAAGTTGTTGCACTTGTAACATTCAGTCTCATATCTTAAGGTGTCAAATCTGTTGTAAGAGTAGTTTATATTATTTTGACTAGTTTTACCATGTCCTCTTCCATATTCAAAATTAGACCTTTCATGATTGTTATGTGCATTTATCTTTCTTGAAAAACTAGTACAAAATGAAGCTTTATGTCCATACTTATAACAACAGAAACAGTGSCCTTCAAACATGTTTTGATGTCCTCCATAACTTCTTCTATGGACTATTGAACCCTGATTTTCTTCTTTCCTTTTTTATTCCATCTTCTTGCTAGTAATTTTCTCATGATTATCCTTTGTACCTGCTTTCTCAACACTTGAACTAGAAAATCCATTAGTTACTGTAGATTTATAACCAATTCTAGTCTTATCATATGTTGATCTTTGACTACTAATAATTTGATCTAACACTTGAGAACTATGATTCATGTTATTTTCTTGTACTTTCTTTCTTAATGAGACTAATTCAATTTTTAAACCTTCATTTTCCTTATCCTTTTCTGCAAGCATTTTAGTTAGAGCTTCTTCAGTCACTCTAGCCTCTTCTATTTTAAGTTTTAAGTCAACTACCATGATTTCAGTGCTCTCAATCAAACCATTCGATTTCTATAATTCAAATTCTAGATTCTCAATTTCACTTTTAAAATGTTTGCATTCCCTTCTTACTTTTCTTAATTCACTTAAAGCACTTACCAATTTGGCTTCTAGATCAACTTCACCTTCTTCTTCTTCACCAGACTAATCATCCTGTTTTTCCATCGCCATAAAAATTTGTACATATGAACTATCATCACTCTCAAAAGATTTTGAAATATCACTGTCATCTTTTATACACGGGCTTTTATTTTTGTAAGTTTTTCTTTGAAAAGACTTCTTATGCCTATTCTTGAATTCCTTAGGTTTTCTATCACTGTCTTCTTCGTTATCAGTATTCTTATTGTAAGGACACTTAGATGAAAAATGTCCTATTCTACCACAACCAAAGCATTTCAGAGGAAGCTTACCTTTATACTTTCCAGTACCTCTTTTCAGATTTTTAAAAAAAAATTCTTCTTCCACATCACCTTCTGACTCCTCATGACTGTTGATTTCTACTTCAAACTTTTTCTTATCTTTCTTTGATACCTTGAAAGCTACTTATTTCCTGAAAGAATTCTCACCAGAGGTTCTCATCTCATATGTTGTTAGTATTCCATGTAATTCATCCATTTCTAAAGTATCAAGATCTGTTCTTTCTTAGAATGCAGATATTTTTGAATCAAATCTTGCAGGAAGTGATCTAAGTACCTTTTGCACAATAATATTATTATTAACGTTTTCTCCTAGATATCTCATGGTATTAACAACTTCATCAATACGAAGAAAGTAGGTAGCTATATCTTCAGATTCTTCCATTTTCAGGCTTTCAAATTGACTTCTATATGATTGTAGCTTATCACTCTTTACCTTAGTGTCTCCTTCATATACATTTTTCAATTTATCCCATATTTCTTTTGTTGATTCACAATGCATAACTTTAACAAATTCCGACCCTGCTAGACCTCCTAGTATTGCATACATAGCTTTGGAATTACTCTCATAGAGTCTCTTAACTGTAGCATCTATTGGAATGGTTGTTGGGACTTTATATTCATTTAGTACAGCCTGCTAGATATCTACTCCTTGAGTTTGTAAAAACAACTTCATCTTGATACTCCAAAAAGCATAATTATGACCATCAAACAAAGGTAATCCATGTTTTGTAAACTATGACTTCTTATCCATTATGAATGATCAAAAACCTCTAGTGGTTAAACTGATATCTTGAAGTAACCTACTCTAACACCAATTATTGGTAGTACGATTGTCGTTAGACCAAAACTCACAGGTGATTGGTAAACTCACCACCGCCAAATTTCAAGGATCCACGAGAGGCGATTAGTCCCTTTTCACGATACAACAGGGAGTGTTTACTACTTGCAATTTTGTGCAACAAACATGACATTAATTTTCATTTTCTGGCAGAAATCCCGATGTACGTGGGTTGTAGTGGAGCAGCCTGCATATACACATGTTGTATAGTAGGGAGGATGTGTACTTGTGGAAAAATATTTATTTTTAGCTCTGGATATTATAAACAGGGATGATAAGTCTGCATGGGGGAATGGAAAAAAGCCTTCTGTGCAATATTTCATAGGCTGAGGAAAATCTTGCTATAACAAATCCAAAATTAGTCATGTGAGACTAAAGTAAAGTTTGATGAAAATGCTAGTCTCTTGTTGTTAAAGTTAAGGAAGGTTTGCAAGTATGTGATCATGTAAACTAGGTCTATTATAGAGTTACAAATCATATTTGGATGATGAAATTGATGAGGGATTTTGGTTGAGGTACATGTTGGGTACATGTTTGAGACAAGTAGTTGATGAGTTGGCACATACATGAGGTGTATAGTGGATGATGTTGGTACATCTTGTTGAGTCATATTTTATGTGTATTTGATGCACTTGTTTATGGTACAAGTTGATTACAGGTTGTTTGGTACATGTTGTTACATTTTGGTTGGCTACAGGTCAGTGGTACAGGTTGTTACAGTGGTTTATCTCATAGTGATCGTGTTAAAATGGTTCCATCATTGTAATTCTATGCCAGGGCGGTTAGATGGAGCAAGGAAAGGTGGTTGTATACACCTTTCGATTGTACCCAGAGAACATAGGGGTTTGTATCCTCCTTCTGGTTGTAGCTAGAGAATTGGGGAGTTGGAGGTTCCCTCAGGTTGTAGCCTAAGAAACTAGGGGATTGGAGCCTCCTTCCAGTTGCAGCTGAAAAATAAAAGAAGTTGGTGCTTCCAATGAATGTAATTCTTAAATACATATAAGAAAAAACATTTTGTGGTTTTCTCCTACTTTGGCTTTCCATGTAAAAACACTAATGTATTGTGTATGTGTATGATTTCTCATTTGTTCATTGTTTATTTACTCTGAAATTATTGTATGATAATGCTACATTGATATAACACTTTCATTTTATCGATTAGATTGATCTATTACTGATTCACCCCCCCTCTCAGTAATCCAACAATATTAATCATCACTTCCCAATAGGTACTGATAGAGTCTCTGCGAGTGATAGAGGGACCCAGTCTCAGGAGGGGGGCCATTTTTTGTGAGGGTTTTGGTCTTTGGAATGCTCCTAGCGAGGTTTTCAGGATTCGAGAGGGTTTCATGTCCGAGGGGAAGGTTATAGAGGGACCCAATCAAGAGGGGGATCCAGTTTCTCTATAAGTAGAAGTAAAATTTCTACTAGATAGGAACATGTGTGGCAAGGGTTATCTATTTCCTCTCTTTATGTCTCCTTGTTTAAGCTTTGTTTATTTCCTTTAAGATGACACAAATCAAATGTGACACTGGCAGAAAAAAAATTAAAATACTTTTAGGGGTTAATATGGAGGATCCAAAATAAATTTAATCCTTGCTGAGCTAGGGGCCTAGTGTACAGGAGGCACATATACCAATGTGTAACACCACGAGAAACAAATCTGAAAACTACTCGATTATTTTGGAGAGGGCGGGTACAATGGGGATTTACAATCTCAGTTTACAAGTGGATCTCCATTTCCCATCTTGCAGTAACAATGGAGTATTTAGCAAAAGCATGGGGTTCTTTTATGGGAAATTTATTTCAGAAGGATGTAGGAAACAAAAAAAAAAGATTGGTTTTTTTTAATGCAAATAAATATAATGGGATTATAAAGCATGGGCAGGCCCGAAATATAAGGCAACCACATAAGAAAAACTCACAATGATCTTTCTGAAAGTGAACATCATATCCAGTAAGGCTTCTGAAGCTAGTGTGGAGCAAGTAGAAATTAGGGATCTCGAACCAAATTACTAGGGATTTGTGTTTTTTTTGTCATGGTTATTTGAAATGGAATGAGAGGGTGGCTAAATTCATGGGGTATCACATGAAAAACTTACAATTGTCAAAGTGTGGTATATTACTTAATATTCTCTCAAAGTTTTACTTCTAGAGTGTTGAAGTTTGATATAGGGGATGGTCCTATTGAAATGCAATTTGATCATTCCCCCCTATTGGTTAAGCTAGAATTTCTTTCTAGTCCACACAATAATAAAATCCTTGGCATAAAAAATAAAAATATTTTCAATGGAAAAATCCTCATGAATCAGGAAAATAGGGAAAGGTTTAGTGTTGCTATTAAGCAATAGTTTCATGTTATAAATTAAACCATACAAGATATGACAACCAATGAGACAGGTGGTCATGTTCATAGTAGTTTTTTGATCCCAAAAATCCACAAGGCCTTAAGTGCATGTAAAAGGTCTCATCCCAAGAACAGGGCTACAATTATATTTCTGGAAAATGCATGGTATGATGAAGAATGCAAGGAAACCAAGTGATCTCTAAAAGAGAGAAATTTGGGCAAAGAAAACAAGAATAAATATAAAAAATGAGTACACTAAAAAAAAGAAGAGTATGTAAATGAAAGGAGAGGAGTTAATCTCTCTCAGAAAACACAACCCCAAAGGATTTTGGAGAGAATTACAGTAGAGGAGAAAGCAAACTAAAAACAATATTACAGATGTCCAATGGTTAGAATATGTGAGTATACTTTATGAGAAGGTACACGAGAAAGATACACCTCCCATTGTGAAAACATAAATGGAACTATTCACAGTGGATGATATAAAGAAAGAAATAAAGAAGTTAGCAAGCAACAAAGTGAAGGACATAGACGAGCTTCAAGATGAATTTTTAAGTGGGGGGTTGAGCTCCTTGCACCTCACATAAAAGGAATTTTCAATGGGGTCATTCAGGATGGATTTCCAGGGGAATGGACCACCAGTGTGGTCATTCCTCTCTTTAATAATGGAGATATAAATAACCCTTCCAACTACCACACTATTATGGTCAACCCCCTCATGGAAAATATTTTTGGGAGCATGATATTGCGAAGAATCAGTAGTTGGGAAGAAGATGAGGGAAAACAGACAAAAGGGTAGGCAAGTTTTAGACCTAGGCATTCTACCATTGATCATTGTGTCACCCTTGGACATTTTATAGAGAAAATATGGGACAAAAAAGGTCGAACAACCTATTGTTATTTTGTAGACTTTAATAAATCCTTCGACACAGTTCCTAGAAACTATGGAACATAATGGAAGAGTTGGGTATCCTAGATGGATATAGAGTGACTGTTCATAGACTTTTAGAGGGTGTCCATATAGAAGGGTATGTGGTGAAGCTACTTTTGTACGTGGATGATCTTATTCTAATTTCAAAAACAACACATGGCTTAAGAGAACATCTAAAGGACTTATAACACTTTTTTCAGGAGGTAGGGATGCAAGTGAATATTACCAAGACCAAAATCATGATCTTTTCCTTAAATAGAAAACACAAACTAATCACCTTTCTTTTTGAAGGCAGTCCATCGGATATAGTGAAAGAATACAGATATCTTGGGAATGAATTCCACTATAACCTCAGTTGGGAGATATGTAGGGTGAAAAAGATATAGGGAGGGTGGAGAGACTCATACTTACTCCAAAATAGGTGTAGAAAAGAGAAACTTTTGGATTGGAAAACCAGAAAAAACCCTCTTTGGTTTGTTGGTTACGCTGGTTGTTCTCTATCGTTGTGAAATATGGGGAAGCATCATGTCAACTTGCAGATGGAGACAAATAGAAATATTTCAGAAGAAATTAATTACTAGCAATCTCAAAGTTAAATCCATGGTCCCGTATGAAATTCTTATAGCTGAAACAAGTACTTTTTTGTTGGAGGCGACAACGATATTCAAACTAATAAGTTATTTAAAGAAGGTGGAAAACATCGATAACCAACATTGGCCCAAACTAGATATAGAAGAGGAGTTAGGACGTAGGAAGAAAACTTGGATGAACCAAAATAAAAATTGGTTGAGTAAGTTGAATATGAAGTTGCATGAATGTCCTAACACCAAGGAAGAAATAAAAAAGTTCGTGAATGAAAAATTTAGGACTGCCATGTTGACCAATCACAGTGGGCATAAAAAATCATACTAAATCAAGGAGTTTAACCCAAATTGTGATCATAGCGAGAAAACATATTTAGGGGAAACTATTAAAGGAAAATCAAGGTTGTTATTCGCACAACTAAGGACAGGTTCACATCACCTTATATGTGAAACCACTAGGTGGAGGGCACCTAAGGAAGTTTGGGAGGAGAGAACTTGCATATTCTACAATAAGGGTGTGGTGGAGACATAGTGTCACTTTGTCACACAATGTGCATCCTATGAGGATATCCATAGTCAGTATGAAAACAAATTAAAGGTCAACAACATGCACCAACTATTTGATGAAGATAAGATCAATGAGATTACTAGTATTCTATTGAAGATTCACAACAAAAGATCTGACATTGAAAAGAGAGTGAAGACGAGTTAGGGTTGTTATTCTCTTGGTCCCTTAGGTTGTTCAACCTCATGAATGTCATTAAAATGAATCAATCAATCAATATCTACCATTTCCATAGTTTAGAATGCAAATAAGGTTGTTTATAAAGACAACTTTGAAATTTCTCTCATAAAAATACATTCAAACTTTTATTCTCATTTCTCTCTGTTTTATTCTCTCCTCGCTTCTCCTCGTTTCATTTTCCTTGTATCTTTTATGATTCCTTCCTATTGGTTCATTATCTTGAAAATAAGGAGGACAAGCACTCAAATTTTTTTACTATAGAGTTCATATACATTTCTCAGTCTTTCACTTAGTTGTGTGCCTACCACCATTTTATTTGTAGGGTTTGGACTCTTCCATTTTGTTTCTTTTTTATTTACTATCAAAATTTTGTTTCATTAAGATTCATGTTTGATGGTATTCAGAGAGTAAAGGTTGGGGGTTTTGATTTAGTGAACAATTTTATTTTTTTAAATGTTTTGAGCCTATTTGGCAATGGCCATGGATATTGGTTCAAGCCTGGATTCCCTTTTGAAGGCTGCAACGATAGATCTTAGGGTTTGGGCATATGCAACATCTTGTATTAAAACTTGTAATTCGAGTATTGTAACATGTGTGTCTTAAATACCATACTTTCTCTTTCAAAGTCCAATGCTAAGATGTTATACCACAACTTTGATGATTAGGAAATAGGTGATATGGTTCCAAAGAAAGGAATTAACTTTGTATTATGTGTAACCATTGACTTAGGGATGGAATATATATATATATATATATGGATTAAATTTACTATATAGTAAATATAGTAAAATTATGGGTGAATTGTAGTCCTATTAATTTTTTTAAAGAAGAGTTTGTTTGTGTGGAATGATGCAACAAAATAGGCCTTACATGCCATAAAGGAATCCATGTGTACTACTTTAATCTTAGTAGTACTCTATTTTATTAATAATTTCATCCTAGAATGTGATGCTCCCTAAAAAGGTCTTGGGGAATGTTGATTCAAGAGGGGTGACCATTACTAGTAAATAACTATGTGACCCAAATCTAGGAAAATCGGCCTATGAGAAATGAATTATAGTCATACTTCATGTTGTTGATACATGGCATACGTATCTCATTAATAGATTCTTCTAGATAAATATGAACCATCACAAGTTGAAATACTTTTTAGAAAAGCAATTGTTGTCAACAAAATAGCACAAGTGGGTCATTGAGATATTAAGTTATGATTATGAAATCATATACAAGAAGGAAAAGGAGAATCTAATGGTCGATTATTTTTCTAGGACATATGAGGAGGAAGGGTCCCTCTTTTCCTTATCCTTATTGGTACCAAATTGGATTGCACAAGTACAATGAAATTTTTTGGCTAATGACAAGGTGGTTCAACTCATACAATGACTTGAGGACCCCAATCCCCTTAAAGGATATACTTGGCATCGTGACACCTTGAGTTATAAAGAGAATATATTTTTGGTACATAACTCTACTTTAAAAGTTTTGGAGAAATTTCTATTTTTGGCACACTAGTTCAGTGGGAGTTAACTGACTAGTTCTATTTTAGACTATCTAATATTAGACCATCACTATTATGCATGCATTCCTAATTATAGGATTCCATTGCCTATATGAGTGAAGATCACTCACTCATTTATAAGATCATAATATACATTGATTCTCATTATCCATTGTGTATCTCTCTTCCTTTTCTTGATAAGCTTTGTTTGTGTATGCTTTATCTAGATCTCCTGTGTAGGTTTCCATGAAACACTAACAAAAAGAACTGATGTTAATGTATTTTCATTCCTCTCCCACTGTGAGTCACTCATGATTTCAGAAAACATATGAATGATCTTAGAACTCCTTTTGGGAAGGCATGAAAAATGGAATCCATACCTTTATAGCTAAATGTGACACATGTCAAAGGAACAAGAGTGAAATGGTGAAGACCCTTAGGGAATTGCAACCACTATCAATGCCTACCACTATTTCAACTTACATTCCCATGGATTTTATAGTTGGCATTCCTAAAGCCAACAACAAATTTCATGATTGTTGGTCACTATAATTGCTTAATTAATTTTAAACAACCAAGTGAAACATAAATTATCAACCCAGGGAAGTCTTTTGTTTCAAAGATAGCCACGCACAGTATATGCTCAATCCCAAAAGCAATCTAGTGTTGTAGTAAATAAATATATACTAACTATACTTGCTTGAATGAACTGAAGCTCTGAATTAAATCACAGGAAAGTAATCTCCCTATTGCAGTCCTTGAAGATCAATCTAAGAATCCTGGATTACATTAAAATAATACTTGCAATGGAAAAGAACAACTATT
>ML789845.1:142745-170774 GCA_009831015.1 Picea engelmannii
TGAATCCTATCCTAAATCAGATCTTCTTTCTAAATCAGCATAGGATGTCCTATTCTTACGCAACTGATTGCTGTTACAGGAGTTGAACGAGGTATTTCTGTTACGGCTGGTGTAACAGCTCCTTCATTGTTGCTGATGTTGTTTCAGCATCGCAATTCACAGGCTATTTCAGCCACGTGAATTGCGCTCTTGACTATGTCGGCCTTGACCGTTAACTGTAACGGCTTGTGTTTCAGCATTTGCAATTCTGACTGTGTGACAGCTCCGTGTTTCATCATCTGCGTCCTTGATCTGTATAGCGGCTCCGTGTTTTGACATATGCAACCTCGGTCTGTGTAGCAGCTTCGTGTTTCGGCATATGCGACCTCGGTCTGTGTAGCAGCTCCGTGTTTCAGCATCAGGACAGTTCTGTGTTTCAGCACAGGCCTCAAATGCTAATCTGCAGTTATGGATACTTATGCACTTCTAATCAATAGTTTAGTACAAAACTAATGTAAAATATTATGCAAAACAGATTAAGCATATAATAATGAGAAAGGACTTTGTATACCTTGGAATGATCAGATGAAGTGGTATTATGAGTCTAAATATAGGTGATGAAGGGTATAATGACGGCAAAAAGTATGGGCAAAAAGGTACAATATGTGGTCCTAACAATGATGGTGGTAGATGATTACCTTTCCAAATAAGCTCACTTTGTGCCTTACAATGCCCATCTATGCCATCCATTATTGCCCAAGTCTCAATGGATTAGATTTTCAAATTCCATGGAATGCCTATTTCCATTGTGGCAGATCATGATCCCACCTTCATGAGAAAATTATGGTAAGTCCATTTGTTTAAAGTTTGGGGCACACACTTGAAAATGAACATCGCTTATCATCCCCAAGTAGATGGTCAAACAAAGGAAATCATTGAGTGAATGGAAACTTATTTGCAATGTTTTTCATTCGAACTACAACACCAATGGGTTTAGTGGCTACCACTTGTTTAATGGTGTATAGTACCACATGTCATGATTCTACCAAAATGTCACCATATGAATTTGTCTATGGCAAAAAACCTCCTTCATTTGATTCATACTTACAAGGAACATCCAAGGTTTAAGAAGTGGATTGCATGCTTGACACAAGAGTGACCATTATTGATTGATCTATGAGACCATCTTATTTGAATAATGTCGATTAGGTAGTTTAGGGGTGGTTACCCAATACAAAAGGGTTGTATTTATTAAATAAGGTTTGATAAATGGGTGTTACTCACTAATGATGGGACCACAAGTGTTTAGGGTTTTTCTAGTAAGAAACTATTTATATAGGTAAAAGGTTATGTAATGTTTTGTTAAGTATTTTCATTGTATTGAAGCTCTAGTCAATAAGAGGATGCCCCTTCAAAGATGCATGTGATCATTGCTCTTTTTTCAGACAATCAATATAAGGATTTACATTGTAAAGGTTCAATATCCTTGTTTCTCCTATAGTATTTCTCATAACTTACATAACTTTAATACATGGTGCATATTGATTACCCAATGTATACACAATGTGTATTTACCATATTATAAATGAATGTACATTTTATAATATGGATTGAGATATTAATATGTAGTGCATAAAAATCGTATTAGAAATGAATGTAATTGTAAAAATTGAGAATGATACACAATGTATATTTACTATATTGGACATGTAATGGTAAATATACAATGAGGTTTGTACTCACATACATGACTTGGATACATGACTTCAATGCATAGTGCATGTTTATTTTTTTACAATGTATACATAGTGTGTATTTAACATATTTAAAAAAAGTATGTAATTCTAGATTTTTAAAATGAAATATGAATATGGAGTGCACATTCATACATATTGAAAATCATTAAACATGGAGAATTTTAGAAAGAAATATGACTACACTAGATGTGTATAAGTACTATGTATAAATACTATAATTTAGCACTAATATATGAATGTGTACTGTGTATAAATACTACAATTTAACACTAATATATGAATGTGCTTACTTACCATATTGGATTATGCATAGCTACTATAATTTGACACTAATATATGAATGTTCTTATTTACCATATTAGATTATGTATAGATACTATAATTTGACATTGAAATATGAATGCCATATTGGGTGGTAAATATGAAGTGCATATTGAGACATGAGTAAAATGCATGGGGCATATTAATTACTAAAATTCTTACGGAAATTAAAATTGAAAGGTGAGTAAAATGCATGGGGCATATTAATTTCCATGTGTATACCCAATGCACATTTACTATATTAGAAATAAATGTAAATTAATATTTTGAAAATAAAATAAGAATATGGAGTGCATATTTAATATTTTAAAAATGTATGTAAATTCAAAATTTGAGAGTAAGATTTAAATACATTTTAATGGGTTGAATATAAAATGATAAATACACAATAAAAATTATACATTAAGACAAGTCTTAAATGTAGTGGTGGGCATATTAATTTTAATAAATTAAATACATTTCAAATCGGAATAATTCTATAAATAACAATGACATATAATATTTCTACTATTTTTTAATAATTTTAATTTAAAATATATATATATATATACAATAATATATTTTCTTTTTAATCTTTACTTATTTTTAATATCAATATTCACATTTTAATTTTCATTATGTTATCAATATAATAATTAAATTATTTTAAAAAAAATCTTGAACAATATTTATTTAATTCTTTATTTATAATTAATTTTTATTTTTTTTTCAAATTATTTTTAAAATTATAATAACAATTATATTTTAAAAATACATAATCATAAATTAAAATTTACCTTTATTACTTCAAGAGTATCACCCCTTTATTTTATTTCTTCAAAATTATCATCTAAAATAATTTGAAAAAAAATAATTCTCATCACAAAACATATTACTACACCATAATGATTTAATATTAAAACAATTCATGTATAAAAAAAACCTTAACAAATAATTTGTTTTTTATGTTTGAAAACATAAATTCTAAAATCAAACACCAACTTAAAACCTTAACAAATAATTAGGAAGGAATGCAATGTAAGTCCCAAGGTTGTGAAGCTACATACTAGTGATTGTCTTTCTTCAAAAATCCAAGCATCCGAATAATAATCCATCTATCCATCTCTCTTTCTTCAAAGAGAGGAATGATACATCTAAAAATATTAATAAATACTTGATTTTATATATTATTGAATGAAATAATTTTTTTTCAATTTTATTATATAAAAATTGTAAAATATATATTTTTTGAATTTGTTTTTTTAAATTATCTCATAAATAAAAATAAAAAATCTATTATATATAAATTTTGAAAATACAATTTTCTTATATTATTTCATATTTCATAATTAAAAATAAAAATTCTATGTTACATAAAACAATTAAATATAAATATATTTAAAGATAAAAATTTCAAATTATACAAAACAACTAAACTATTTTAGTTACATGTATAATATTATCGAAAATAAGGCAATGGATCATTACACACAACAACTACACTTACTTTCAAGTGCATGTAACATATATGCTTAAATTATAAAATTATTCTATTTAAATATTAATAATTTTTATTATTTTTAGAAGTATGATTTAAATTTTGGATGGTTTTAAATAAAAAATAATATTTGTTATTGAGTTGTTGTAATTTTTCTTGGATATTATTGAGTAGGTGGTTTTTTTAGAGGTCATCATTTCTTTTGTATGTTACTCATATGATAGTATAGGTTTAGGGTTAAAGAGTACTTCTTGGTTCTAGTTTTTGAATTTTTTGTGTTTAGGATTATGTGAGTCAATTCCTTCTCTATCTCTGTGACGTTGATGGCAAGTTTGTGCCTAGAAATTTCTCTTTTAATTTGTCTAGGTTTTGAACAATGGTGGTCTTGTGTCTACCATCAAAACCTTTTTCTATGTAGTGAGCATTTACATTTCTCCTTATGGTTTATGTACTTCTTAGGGTGGATTGGGTCAGCCCTTTTCCCCTTCTCCTTCTATTGGTGTTCCTCCCTTCTCTTTGATTCCTCTATGTCTTGTTTTTTCTTGAGGTGTTCTTTACCATAAACTAGAACTAGTATCCTATAATCCATGTTAATCTCATTACAAGTAGGTTCTTCCGTTGGTTCTTTCTCTATCCTTCTCGATTTGTTTGTGCTTTGTTTCCTAGTGCATAGATGGAGGGTGTTGAGGGACGTCATTTTATGCTATGTGGAGATAATCATGAGAAGTATGGTCATCTAGAGGTCATTTTATATTATGTGGAGATCATCATGAGAAGGATGATCATATAGAGCCACTTGACCATAAACACCATGGAGAAAAACACTACATCATGCTTCCAAAGTCCATCATTCCAAACAATATCAGTATCATCATTTCCTCAGTGAGTTCTTGACCATAAACACCATAGCTATGAAAAATACATTTTGCTTCCAAAGTTCATCATTGCAAACACTATCAGTATCATCATTTCTTGAGTAAGTTCTTGAACCAAAGCCTCTTGACACCAATCTTTGTCATCATTATCTCATTTGCAACCCTAATCAACCTCATCCATGTATAGTTAATGTGATGCATGCAATATGGTGATATAATACAATATATTATTTTCATTACATTGATAAACTAAACAAACAACTCGTAACTAGATAGTGTATTTTAAATAAGAATGATTATTTAAATAAATAAACTAAATTGATACTTATTTTTTAAAATTGATTTCAATATATCTTTAACATATTTAATTTTCATAAAAATGTTTTTTTAATAATCTATTTTTAATTTTCATAAAATCATATCTTCATATTTTATTTTATTCTTTGATTTAATCATACAAAAATTCCTTCAAATATTTTATTTTATTTTATTCTCTAGTTTTATTGATAAAAAAATCCCTTTAAATATTTTAGTATTAAAATTTATATTTTACATTTTTTCTTTAGATAAAAAAAAATTATAAAAAAAATTATTAATATGTGTTTACAATGACACCTCAAAGGCCTTTTTAACATAAAGAATAAATGAGAAAACCCTAAACATCCAAAACAATAACTCTGGGAGATGAAATGTCAAAAGGTTTGTGGGCTCCGATGGGGGTAGTTGATACGTGAACTTCCGGAGGATGTAACTTTTGCATATAAGCTCCATTTGGGGCATTCGATACCTCATCGAAAAGGTCTAGCCGAGGAGTAGAAATTTTGTTGGGGGTCAAGGAATGTTGTTGGCATCCCTTGGCCTCCCAAAAGTCCAAAAAAACGTCATTTAGGGCCTCAAAATGGCCCCAAAAGTTTGGGACCCGAAAAACTGTAAACAAAAATGCCAAAATGGAAAATTGTTCTTTGAGTCAATGGAATAGGTGGGTGGCCTCGATATCCTCCTAGATCATTCCTCCCCCCTTAGAAATCAATTTTCCCCACTATGTCAATTTCTCGTGGGAGATGGTCCCTGAGGTGTAGGACAGTCGGTGACGGAGTGTGTTGTTAATCCACTCCGTGATGTTAAAGTCACCGGTTCGAAACCTACGGGGACAAAAAATCCAACCATGTTGAGGGTTGGTGTGGCTCAGGTCGGGTGCGATCCCCGGGTGATTTTGACGGCTTAGATTCCCTTGAGTCGTGGTTTCTCAAGCCATAGGTTAATCGCGTAGCCAACAAGTCTCGCACAAATTAACAAACAAAAAAAAAAAAAAATCTCGTGGGAGATGGGGAATATTTTGTTGAATCTGAACCATGGTTAGATTCTTTCCTTGTTGAAGAAGATATCATGATTATCTTGTTGAAGGTTGTCACAAACCTAATGTTGGAGGGGTTGGAACTATTCAACCAATCTAGCTACATGATATACATGAGTGTGGGAGGACTTTGTCGGTGAAGATGCAACAAGAAGAGAATATCAATGGGGGCTAATGATTGGAACCCCAAGCATGCCTAAAAAGACTTATGGCCAATAGAGCTATGAAAGGCCCTATTATATCTTGGATTGACTGGGTAGTTTGGAGGCATCCCTATAGGTGAGGCAAGAATACCTTTTTTCTCTTATGCAATCCTATCACCCTTATTATGCTCGATAGGAAGGTCTTGGGTTGAGGGTGTAGTGATTGAAATGTTCTTATGTTCAACTTCTGACTATATTGTGAAGAGGCTAAACTTTGTGGTATGAGATATTACTTTATGACATTGTTTTACCGAGATAATAGTCATAACTATCTATGGTACCCTGTAGAGTTGACTCCCCAGAGTAATAATGAAACTATAAGGTTGAGACTCATAAACAACATGAAACTTCCACATATACGACTAGCCTAATAGAACATCACATAATTCAAGTGGGTAAACATCACATAGTACCTCATCCTTGAAGGGCTTAATGTCATAAGACAAGCAACATTGTTGATTGACGTGAAGATCTCATCCCTAGAGAATCCACCTGATGTTGTATGGTTGTGGGTGTGGTGTTGAGGGTAAATCAAACTATTTGACAACCTCTACCAAGATGAGGTTATTGTGTCTTCCACTATCAACAATGAAATGCAGTGGGGTTACCTTCACCCACATCTATGATTGGAAGAGGTGTTCCCCCTCCTCAGGTTCTTCTAGTTATTTTGGTTGGATTGTTGTGGTCGTGATGGTAGAAATGGGTTTTGCATCAATGATATATCTCATTTTATTGTTGTTTGAATTGGATTATGAGTCCAGGCTCGACCCCTTTTCTTTGAGCTCAAACACCAATGATTGTTTTGAGCGACATTCATCAGTGTCGTTCCAAGGGATTTTTTTTAAGTCCCACCACTTCTTACTATCCTTCTTCATCTTCCCATTACCCTTCTTTTCTTATGGAGTGGATTGGTTGTCTTGAGGTAGGATATTCTCTGAGTTAGGAACACCTTTACCATACTTTGGTTGTTGTGGATTTTTATACGCGAACTCCCTTTTGTTTTGTTACTTAAATTTTTTCTTGATTTTGATAACATATTGATAAACGGTTCCTAGTGATGAGATGTCCAGAAATTCCATTTTGGTTTGGATGTACCTGTGTAGAGCCCCGTGGTATTTTAGAATCAGATGTTGCTCAAGGTATTTGATACCCATCTTGGTGCACAAGGTATGGAAGGTATTTGTGAACTTGGGCATTGTTTGGCCCCTCTCTTGACGCAGTGTGGTCCATATCATGTATTGGTCATCATAGTTTCCAATAGGGTAGTATTTTTCCTTGAATGCATCCATAAAATAATGCCAAGTGGGATCAACCCCAAATATTCCATACCTCTATGTGGAATTTCACTCTGAGTAAGTTTCCCACCAATTTTTAACATGGGGGAAGCCTTAAGGAGTGCAAAAGTGATCTTTTCTCTATCGGAAAAATTGTGGACAAAGAAATAACCTTATATCATATTCAACCACTTTTCTAAAGAATTCATATCTATCTGACCCTCAAACACAAGGATATAAAAATTAACTTGTACCTCGAAATGGGTGGTTCTTCCAAAGTGGTCCTTTTATGAAGATGTGTCTGTTTTTATTGGAATTGATCGAAGGATTTGGGAAAAAATTTCCATAATTTTGTCCCTCTGTCGCATGAGGGCTTCCTAGAGAAACATATTAAAATAATAGCCTGATCCCTCATCTCACTTTTCTTTCACCATGGGAGGTTTTTTGGGCTGGCAAGAGCGATTGTCCTCAAGAGAAACTAGCTTGAGACCCAACTCTCTATATCCTAACCTCGTCGAGGCCATGCACTAAGAAACAACAAGGAGCATCCTAATCTAATACCATTGATATGGATTATTTTGAGAATGAAATGAAGGCATAGATGTAACAAAGAAATACATAGATATATTGCAAGAAACACAGAGATACAATAATACACAATTTCTATTAATGAAACAAATATACAAAAACTGTAAAAATACATAGTAAATGAACTCGCTAGAATGGTGGTAGCTTATCTTTGAAAAGATATGTAATGGATATGCTCATTCACAAGAAGATGTGTTTACAATGAGGCCCCAAAGGCCTTTTTAACATAAATAAGAAATGAGAAAACCCTAAACATCCAAAACCCTAACCCCAAGAAATTAAACACCAAAATGTTTATGGGCCTTGATGGGTGTAGTTGATATGTCAACTTCCCAAGGGTGTAACGTTTGCATACAATCTCCATTTGGGGCATTCAATACCTCATAAGAAAGGTCTATGTGAGGATTACATCTTTCATCAGGGCTCTAGGAATTTATTCTACAACTATTATCCCAACAAAAGTCCCAAAAAATATCGTTTAGGGCCTCAAAAAAGCCCCAAAATTTTGGGACCCAAAGAACTATAAGAACTGCCAAAATGGAAAATTATTCTTTGAGCTAGTGGAATAGGTGGGTGGCCACCAATATATTCCTCGATCACTAATGTATTTGTTTGATGTAGAGGGGGTTGTGATCACAAAATGATGCTCCGAAGGTAAATGTAAGGTTGAGGTAGACCTCACTACTTCAACCACTTTATTTAAAAAAACATAAATTTCTCTTTGATTTTCTGTTTTGGGTAAAAATACAAAAAAATGAAAAAGAAATAATAGTATCCTAGCTTGTGCTTGAATTTCCATCTTACATATCTAGTAGATCCTTGGTATTTTTCCTCTAGATTTATTTATACCCAAGGCTATTTCACCCTCTATGCTTTAGCAATTTATTTCCTACTGCATGAGGGTATAGTGAGGATTTTGTAGATATGAAATAATTACAACAAATCCCACACTAGATCCAACAATAACCTCATTCCAAAGGGCATGCTAGGTAAGTTTTCTATCATTAAAACCCTTTTTCATTTTCCAGAGTTTTTTTCCTTGTTAATATGTTAATTTCTGGGATAGAATAAGTGGTTTCCATCCACTATAAATCTATCATCTTGTTGGAATAATTTTTGGGGTTTTGACCCTAGGGGGGGATTTGAACCACAAACTTTGCAAGCAATTTCCAAATTGTTTAAAAATGAAATTAAAATGCAAATTTGAAATTTTGGGCCATCGATATAATTTCTAACTTGATTTCCAAGCTTCCCAACCCCCCAAATACGTTGATCCATAGTGTTTTCACATTTGTGGGGTGTCTCAAAAAGGACAATTCTTTGTTGCTTTCTATGTTTTGTGTTCATTTTGTAGATATTAAAGTTCATATCATCAAATAATTGAGTCATGTACACCTATTTTTCTAAAGTTAAACCAAGGGTATCTTCAATAAATTAGTAAGGGCATTCATCACTCTCTTTTCATTCATTTATTAACTCATTTTTAGGAAGTTTGAGTGATATTTTACTTGTTCTTTTGCATTTTTTTTATACAATTTATTCCATTTAAGATCAGTATTATTTCATATCAGAGGATCATGGCATGTGGACAGGTCATAAGTGAAAGATTTTCCTGGGGGAGTGGCAGAGAGAGTGAACATGTGTGACAGAATGTCCAAGGGTAGTGGCAAGGAGAGTGCAAATTGCTTAGGGGATAGATTCATAATTGTAGGTGGAGCCTTGCCTTAGCTTCCTAGTAGAAAACTATATTTCTTCTTTAGAGAGAGAGTCAGTTATGGCATATTGATTTCTATATATATGGTAATAAATGACTTCGCTAAACTTATGTTCCATGTCTCTGATTCGAAGAAGAGTTCTGGAAACATTAGGATGCATGGTCTTGATATTTTGACAAAGTCCCCTTGTGATCAAGTCAGAATTCCCGATTACTATAAGCATTAAAGATCTATTGGATGGAATGAGGTGAAGTCCCATGTATGCTGCAAGGACCTTTGTAAAAAACTCCAGCCACCCGATTCATCGTGTTTATATACATAATAATAGTAACAACTTCCCCACCCACGATGGATGCAATAGCGGTACGATCCCACTAATAAAAGTATGTGGTACAATCATGAAGTATCCATAACTTCGAGGGGTGTGGGGAGCAATACATAACTAAACTGTGTATGTCCGGGTAAGTTCCTCTGAACCCATGTACATATAACGAAACTGTGTATGTCCAACAAACGTGTATTATGCAGTCGAGCCAAACGGACGTGTAGGACAAGGCAAGCCAGCAAGCAAGCCCGTTGAAAGAGCTTTTTCCAGATGGATATAAATAAGAGTAATTTACTAAGTATGTTAGCTTTCTTTGCAAGCATTAAATCCACTACCTATATGCCATAGGGGGTATTTTAGGTCCCATCAATAAAGAGGGGTAGGTCCCGAATATCGAAATGGGGTATGAGCATGAATTGAAGGGTATGACGTATCCTTTCCCGTCTGACCGGAATGGGGTAGGAGCAGCAGCTAACGGTATTCAAAAATAAGGAGACGGTATGAAGTACTATAAAGAGGAACAGATATCACTACCTCTAATCATACCAGATATATCCAAAACTCTCTTACTGGAGTGGGGTGGTTAAATCGATGATAAAACTAAGATATTGAGATAAGAATTTTGCTCAAGGACCTTCGTAAAAATGACACTATGGAACATTACACAAAACAACTACACTATGGAACATTACACAAAAAAAACTAGGGAACATTACACAAAACAACTACACTCACTCTAAAGTGCATGTAGCATATTATGATATATGGTTAAAGAAAAGTATAGAATTATAAAATTACTATATTTAAAAATTTGTATCTTTTTTTATTTTTTAAGTTTTTATTATTTTTAGAAGTATGATTTAAAGTTTGGATAGTTTGAAGTCAAAAGTAATATTTGTTATTGAGTTGTTGTAATACTTCTTAGACATTATTGAGTAGGTGGTTTTTTTTCTGAGAGGTAGTCATTTCCTTTGTATATTAGTCATATTCTAGTTTAGGTTTAGGGTTAAAGAGTACTTCTTGGTTCTAGTTCTTGAATTTTTTTTATTTAGGATTATGCGAGTCAATTCCTTCTCTATCTGCTTGATGTTGATGAAAGGTTTGTGCCTAGAAATTTCTCTTCAAATTTGTCAAGGTTTTGAACAATGGTGGCCTTGTGTCTACCATCAAAAACTTGTGCTATGTATTATGCTTTTACATTTCTCCTTGTGGTTTATTTACTTATAAAGGTGGCTTCCTAGCGAGCATTTAGTGGGGGGGGCTACCTCTACCTTGCACTCATGATGTGTTGGGTCATCCCTTTTCCCCTTCTCCTTTTGTTGGTGTTCCTCCCTTCTATTTTCTTTCTCTAGATCTTCCTCTTCCTCTTTCTTGAGGTGCTCTTGATCATAAACTAGAACTAATACCCTATAATCCATGTTAACCTCATTTCAACTAGGTCCTTCCTCTGGTTTTTTCCCTATACTTCTTGATTTTGTTGTGCTTTGTTTCCTAATGCATAGAAAAAGGGTGTTGAGAGAGGTCATTTTATACTATGTGGAGATAATTATGAGAAGGATGGTCATCTAGAGGTCATTTTATACTATGTGGAGATCATCATGAGAAGGATGATCATCTAGAGCCAGTTGACCATAAACACCATGGCGACAAATACTACATCATGCTTACAAATTCCATCATTCCAAAAACTATTAATATCATCATTTCCTCAGTGATTTCTTGACCATAAACACCATAGCAACGAACACTACATCATGATCCTTCCAAAATCCATCATTGCAAACACTATCGATATCATCATTTCCTCATCATTTTCTCAGTGAGTTCTTGAACCAAAACCTTCCAACTCTTGACACCAATCTTTGTCATCGTTATCTTGTTCGCAACCCTAATCAACCTCATACCTATATGGTTAATGTAATGCATGTAATGTGGTGATATAATACAAGATATTATTTTCATTACATTGATACACTAAACAAACAACTCATAACTAGATAGTGTATTTTAAATAAGAATGATTGTTCAAATAAAGAAACTAAATTAATAGTTGTTTTTTTAAATTTATTTCAATATATCTTCAACATATTTAATTTCCATAAAATTATTTTTTTAATATTCTATTTTTAATTTTCATAAAATCATTTCTTTATATTTTATTTTATTCTATCATAAGAAAATCCCTTTAAATATTTTATATTATTATATTTTAGACTGATCTCACATAGAATTTGGTTGTGCATGTGATTTGAGCTTAACTCTAGTTTAAAGTTTAAAATTATTATGAATATTTTATAATAACATATAAATTAAAATTAAGAACTTATTAAACAAACCATAATCTTCACAAATATAAAAATTGGAAAAAAAATATAATATTTATGGCTTGCATATGATGATGATGATGATGATGATGATGATGATGATGATGATGATGATGATGATGATGATGATGATGATGATGATGATGATGATGATGATGATGATGATGATGATGATGATGATGATGACGACGACGATGATGATGATGATGATGATGATGATGATGATGATGACGACGACGATGACGACAACGACGTTGATGACGCCGATGCCGATGACGTCGACGCCAAGGACAATGACGATGATGACAAAGATGATGATGATGATGATGATGATGATGTCAAGACCAAGTTAGATACCAAATTGGTGTATGAGACCCCCTTCGCCTAGTGATTTGATTCGTAAAGTCTATGGAAGTATACACACCCTACCCCCTCTGGATTTGAACTTGTGACCTCTTAGGAGGAAAACATATACATACATGAAAACAAATAGAACCATTTGAAAGAGTATTAAAATCTCCTCTAAACATGAGTGAACTTTTAAAAATATAATAATTAAAATATAAAAATAAACTTTTAAAAATATAATAACTAAAGAAGAGAAAGAAGTATGATTTGGATTTGTCTTGCAGATTTGGTGTTGCTAAATGTCTCAGGTGAAGATTCAACCAAGAAACTATGGGACAAGCTGGGAAGATTATACTAGTTGAAATCTCTGGTAAATAATTTGTTTTTCAGAAAGAAATTATATCTTCTGAGGATGAGTGATGGAAGTTTGGTGACTGATCATTTAAATGCATTTAATATTGTGTTAAGCAAGTTATCATCTATGGATATAAATATCATTGATGAGGAGAAGTGTATCAACCTATTATATTCTTTTCCAGACTCCTGGGATAGCTTAGTCATGGCTATTAGGAGTAGTACAACCACACTAGTGCTAGAGGATGTGGTTGTTTCTCTATTTTCGGAATAAATGAGAAGGAAGAACATGGAAGGATTGACCAAATATGCTCTAGTAGTAAGAGGTTGAATGGAAGATAGAGATAAAGGAAGAATCTCTTGTAGAAATTTTAATTCGAAGGGTAGATCTAAATCCTTGGTTCAGTCGACATTAAGATGTTGTAAATGTGGTAAAGTTGGGAAGTGGAAAATGGAATATAAGTCGAAGGCAACATAAGCCAATGCTAGATCAGACAAGAAGTAATCGACTGAGAGAAATATGACCTTAGATAAGGTAGGTGATGTGTACCTTGAGTCAACTAGTATGCATCCAGATAAAGATGTTTGGTTGATCGAATCGGGAGCATCCTATCATATGACACCACATAAAGAATGGTTATGTGAATATGAATGATATGATGGGGGTGATGTGTTCTTGGGGATGAATCGAAAACCAAAATTTTTGGATGGGAAAGAGTCCAACTGAAACTACATAATGGGAGGAAAAGAACCCTTCCAGGTGTGCTACACATTCTGGGTTTGGCAAGAAAACCGATATATGTTAGAAAGATGAGTGATTCAGGTGTGCATACTATGTTTCATAAGAATTCATGCAAGATGGTAAGAGATGCGATGGTCTTAATGAAAGGAGTTTGGATTGGTACCATGTACATGCTGTTAGTGAATGTCAACTCGAATGGATGCAAAAAAATTGTTTCTCCTAAAATCGACTCAACAAGACATGATGAAATTGACCCAACTAGGCTATGGCATTAGAGGATGGGACACATTGGAGAAAAGAGACTTTGATATATGCAAATAAAAGGCATTGTCGAAGGTTTTCCTGAATGTGGTTTAGAAGTCGACTTTTGGGAACATTTCATATATGGAAAACAAAGTTGGGTAAGGTTCCCATCTAAAGAAACAAGGGACAATGGGATTCTAGAACTGGTGCACAGTGATGTGTTTGTCCCGGTTACAATGCCTTCACATGGTGTATCCTTGTATTATGTCTCCTTCATAGATAATATTTCTAGGAATACATGGATATATTTCCTGAGGAAAAAATCATAGGTTTTCAAGAGATTTAAGGAGTTTAAATCTCTTGTGGAAAACCAAACATAGAAGAGGATTAAAGTGTTCAGAACTAAAAATGGTGGTGAATTATGTGGAAAGGAATTCGATCAGTTCTATAAGTAGTGTGGCATAACAAACCAAAATACCACACCATATACCACACAACAAAATGGAGTTGCTAAGAAAATGAACAAAACATTGATGGATAAGGCAAGGAGCATGCTCAATGGTGTTGGGATCACACAAGAATTCTGGGCAGAGGTAATTGACACTACAAGATATCTGGTAAATATGTCTCCTTCTTCTTCTAGTCGACACAACTCCAAATGAGGTATGGTCTAGTAAGAATCCTTTGGCGGCACATCTCAAAGTATTTGGTTGTGATGCATTTGTGCATGTTCCCAACGAAAAGAGGAGCAAGCTGGAAAAGAAGGAAGTCAAATGTATTTTCATTGGATATAAAGAAGGAATGAAAGGATATAAGCTCTAGGATCATGCATCAAGGAAAAAAGTGTAGAGTCGAGATGTGGTCTTCAGAGAAGTCAAAGGTAAGTCTGAGCCCGAGGAAGTTGTTCAGATCGAGAATAATCCCAAAGTAGTGTAGTTTGAACAAAGGAACAAAGAATATGATTCATATGAGTCGATTGAATCTGTGGAAGGGGTGGAACAATTGACTTCACTGGTAAGGAGGTTAGAAAGAGTAAGAAAACCAATCGAAAGGTATAGTGCACCCGAATTACATTCCACATTCATGCTAAATTCCATCGACAATGAGCCCAATTCGGTTGGTCAGGTTGTCGACTCAGAAGAGGGTAAACTCTGGAAGGACACCATGGTTGAAGAGATGGAATCCTTGTACAAGAATGAGACATAATATGTAGTCAAGATACCTAGTGGAAGAAATATTGTCGGTAGAAAGTGGGTGTTCAATAAGAATATGAATGTCGTAGGACAAGTCGAAAATTTCAAAGCTCAATTGGTAGCGAAAGGTTATTCCAAAGTCGAGAGAGTCGACTTCGGTGATATTTTTCCCCTGTTGCAAAACTAACTTCCATTAGAGTACTAATGTCTCTGGATGTAACATTTGATTTGGATATAGAACAATTTTATGTGAAGAAAATGCTCATACATTGTTATAACCCTAATTTACACCAGATAGGTTTACCTGGCATCAAGCCATATCATTTTACATATTTTTCCAAACCACTACTGAACATCTCCTCTTAAAAACATGCTTTTTTAAGGCACATGCGCCCTGCTCCACTACTACATGCGTGTATACGTTGGCTATCCCACTACAATGATGCGAATTTTATGATCATAACGAAATGACTACAGATTATTACCATATGCTTAACACAGAATAACAGAGATACAGTAAAATTGGTTTTCTATTCAATAAGGAAATAAACTGAAATTGAAAAATGCAGTGGAAAACAAGCTTGCTGGAATGGTGGCGGCTTATCTCTGAGAAGAGATGTGACGGTTGTGCTCATTCGCAAGAAGATGATTACAATGAGGCTCTTAAGGCATTTTTACAATAAACAAGAGTTTCAAAAACCCTAAAAATCCAAAAACCTAACCCTAGGAGATGAAGCGCCAAAAGTCATATGGGCCCCGTTTGGGTAAGTCAGTACATCAACTTCTCGGGGTCGTAACTTTTGCATACGATCTACATTTTAGGCGTATGATATCCCATTGGAAAGATCTATCTGAGGAATACAACTGTTGCACAAAATTTCAAGAAGAAAATTTTGGAACCGCAACATACCCCAAAAAATGTCGTTTAGGGCCTCAAAACAGCTCCGGAAGTTCAGGACCCGAAAAACTACTAAAAATAGTAAATTATCAAAATTGCTAGAAAGTTATTTTGAGCAAGATGGAAAAGGTGGGTGGCCACTGATGATCAATCCTCCATCCTTAGGAATCAATGGTCTCCATTGCATTGAGTTCCCCCATCAGATGAGGAAATTTCTGTTGAATTTGGCCATGGGTGAGCCACTTGCCTTGGTGCAGGACTTGCGCTGCTTTTATGACTCGATAAAGATGGATCCTTTGTTGTTGAGTGCCCTTGATCTATGTGTCCACAATCTGATCATTGGATTCCTGTTGTATGCAGTCGGGGTTGATCTATGTTGGTGTCATTTTTTCTGCTACGTCTGAGGTGTCCAATAATGGTGGGAAATAAGGTTGAAGGAGGTCCATGTTGAACATTGGGTGCAGGCCAAGGAAAGGAGGAATGTTGAGAAGAAAATAATTATCCCCCACAACCTTGGTGATGGTGTACGACCCATAATGGAGTGGGTGAAGCTTCCGATGGGGTCCTGTAAGGCGTTCTTTCTGCAAGTGCAACCAAACTTTGTCTCCCACCTGAAACTTATGCAGAACCCGATGCTGATCATGGAACTACTTGTGCTTGTCATTGGACTTTTGTAGGATATCATGAACCTATTGGTAGATGTGTTGGATCCTCTCAATGAACTAGGTGGCTTTTTTAGCCTCAGTTGGAGCAGGATAGGAGTCGGTCGAGGTGACCACAAGGGGAAGTGCAACATCTATGGGACCCAATGGTTGGAATCCCAACCCCACCTAAAAGGGGTTGTGTCCAATTAAGCTATGCAGGACTCGGTTGTAGCTATGATGGACATAGGGAAGACTCCCATCCCATGTGTGAGGGTTCTTGTAATTATACATGTGCAGGATATGCACAATCATTCGATTTACGACCTCTATTTGGCCATCTATTTGGGGGTAGAAGGTCGTGGATTTGGTGAGCTTGGTTTCCAGCAATGACCAAAGGCTCAACCAGAATGTGTTGAGAAATCGACTATTTCGATCTGAGACAATGGTTTGTGGGATTCCAAAATGTACCCAGACTCGTTCAAAGAACAACTTGGCAGTGGCTTATTTTGTGATGCTCTTCTTGCAAGCAACCATAATCGCCATCTTAGAAAAGCGATTGACAACCACAAAAACACAGTCATTTCCCCGCTTGGTGGATGGGAGGCCCAACATGTAGTCCATTGAGATGGATTCCCATGGTCTATCAGGAAAAGGAAGAGGGGTGTATAGGCCCTGTTTCTTAGTAGTTGGTTTGGCAATAGCATAGGCAGTGCAAGACCTAATATACTTGCTGACCTCCTGTCGAAGTTTCGGCCAGTAGAAATTTTTTTGTAGCACCACCACTGTATTTTTTATTCCGAAGTGTCCTTCCACCCAACTGTAGTGGGATTCCCAGATTAGCTTCACTCACTCACTTGAGGGAACACATATATGGACCAGACGACACAACAACCCATCCTGAAGATGGAAATTATCGACAACTTCCTTTGCACCCAACATTTGGTATGTGGTGGTGAAGTCTGGGTCTGTCTCATAGAGTTGGGGCCCTCCAGAGGTCTCATGGTCATAGGAGTCTAGCACTGTGGTGAGTGTCGTGACTGGTGGTCTGCTGAGGCAATCAACGATGCAGTTGGTGCTTCCTGTTTTATACTTGATGTTGATGTGGAATTGCTACAAGTATGTGGACCACTTTTTATGGCAGTCATTCTGCAATTTTCCTTGTGTCTACATGAACTGCAGTGACTTATGATCAGTGTCGATGACTATCTGATAGTGTCGCACTATGATAGGCCACGGGGTGGCCATGCTGCATGAGAACAACACCCACAGCATAGTTTGAAGCATCAATCTCAATATCAAAGGGTTGTTGCAGGTATGGTAGTGAAAGTACTGGGGCTGAGCACAAGCGCTGCTTCAAATCATCAAACGCTTGTTGTTAGGGCTGGCCCCATGCAAATTTCTCCTTACCACCACCCCTTGTTATTTAGCTGAGGGCCCATGCAATATGAGAGAATCCCAACACAATCCTGTGGTAGAAATTGGCAAGGGCTAAGAAGCTCCGAAGCTCAGTGAGTGTGGTTGGGGCTGGCCAGTCATGGATGACTTGGATCTTGGCTAGATCCACATGTACGCCATGTTGATCAATGATGTAGCCTAGGTAATGGACCTTGTCCATGCCGAAGGAGGATTTTTCCAAGTTGGCATATAGCTTGTGTTGTCGCAAGGTGTGTAGAACCTGCTGAATTTCCTACAAGTGTTCAGCCCAAGTCTTGCTGTAAATGAGAATGTCATCAAGATACTCCACTACAAAAGTATTGGTGAATGGTTGTAGGATATCCTCCATCATCCTCATGAAAGTGGTTGGAGCATTTGTCAAACCAAAGGGCATGACCAACCATTCAAAAAGGCCTTCCTTTGACTTGAAGGCAGTCTTCCATACATCTGTATGTTCTATTAGGACCTAGTGGTAGCCAAACTTTAGATCAATATTACTAAAGTATTTGGCCCCCATGAGTTGACCAAGGAGGTCATCGATTCGGGGAATCGGGTACCGATTTCTGGCTGTGATTTTATTCAGAGCCCGATAATCACTGCAAAGTCGCCAGGTTCCATATTTCTTTTGCACCAGCATGATTGGGCTCCCGCAAGGTGATGAGCTTAGACGGATGTGCCCATTGTGGAGTAATTATTGGATCTGTCACTTGATATTCTCATTCTCTAACATAGAGAGGTGATAGACTGGCCCATTGGGCAACAGTGCATCGGGGGTTAGATCAATGGGGTGCTTGACCTGACAGTGCAGAGTTACTGTGGTAGGTGAGGAGAAGATATCTGAGTATTCTTCCACGAACTTATCTACTTGCTTCTGCTATGTGGAGAGGTCAGCCATAGAGACCCTAGATGTGGCTATGATTTTTCTCTTATTATGAGAGAAAATCACGAAGAAGACAAACTTCCCCATCTGAGAGATGACCTTCCTGCATTGCTTAGCAGAGATCAAGGAAATAACACTAGGTGGGACAGCCTCGGGTATCCTGTACAATTTCTTGTTCAAAGTAATAATAACACTATGAGGCCTAGACTCATATATAGCATGATGTTTCCATAAATAAGGTTGGCCCAAAAGAACATCATAAACTTCGAGAGGAGCAACATCACACAATACCTCGTCTTTTAAGGGCTTGATGTCGTATGACATTCGACATTGTTGGATGACGTAGAGATAGATTCCCTGGCAAAGCCATCCAATGGTGTAGGGTTGTGGGTGCGACGTTGTTGGCAGGGCCAACTGCTTGATGACCTCTGCTGAGATGAGGTTCTTCTGGCTACCACTATCAATGATGAAGTGCAGTGGGGTGTCTTTTACCCACATCTGTGAATGGAAGAGGCACTCTCCTTCTTCTGGCTCGTCTGGTTCACCATGCTAGAGCTTGGTGGTAGCAACGGTGGCATTGGGTTGTATCTATGTAGAGCACTACGATACTTGAGCACTTGATGTCTCTCTAAATCTTTTATACCCATCTTGGTGCACAAGGTATGAAAGATATTTGTGAAATATGGCACTGCTTGGTCTATTTCTTGCCGTAGTGTGGTCCATTTGGTATACAAGTCACCATAACTTCCAATAGGGTAGTATTGTTCCTTAATAGCATCCCTGAAGGATTCCCAAGTGGCCATGACTGTAAATAATGAGGGTTCCTCTATTTCGTTTTGATCACAGAAAGTTTCCCACCAATCTTTGACATGAGGAACATATTTGAGGAGCGCAAAAGTAATATTTTCTCTATTCGAAAAGTTATGGATAGAGAAATACCCTTCTAGTAGATTCAACCACTTGTCTACAACATCTGTGTCTATCTGACCTTCAAATATAGGAATATCGAAGTTTATTTGTACCTTGAAGGGAGTAGTGCCTCTGCTCGAAGAAGATGTGTTTCCTGTTGGTAGTCACCGAAGGATTTGCGCAAAAATATCCATCATCTTGTTTCTCTGTTGTGTGAGGGCTTCCTGAATCAATAGTTTGAAAGGATCTCCTGTCCCATCATCTTTGTTTTCTCCTTCCATGAGAGGTCACTTGGGTGTGTGAGAGCTTTTGTCCTCAAGAGAAACAAGCTCGAGACCCAAATCTTTGTACTCCGACCTCGTTGGGGACATGCATTAAGACGACAAGGAGTAGACCAATCTGATACCACTGATCCAAATTTTATGAGCAGAATGAAATTACTACAGATTATTACTAGATGCTTAACACAAAATAACAGAGATAGAGTAAAACTGGTTTTCTATTCAATAAGGAAATAAGTTGAAACTGTAAAATGCAGCGAAAAATAAGCTTGTTGGAATGGTGGCGGCTTATCTCTGAGAAGAGATTTGACGGTTGTGCTCATTCACAAGAATATGATTACAATGAGTCTCTCAAGGCCTTTTTACAATTAATAGGAGTTTCAAAAACCCTAAACATCCAAAAACCTAACCCTAGGAGATGAAGCACCAAAAGTCATGTGGGCCCCGTTTGGGTAAGTCAGTACATCAACTTCCCGAGGTCGTAACTTTTGCATACGATCTCCATTTTAGGCGTATGATATCCCATTGGAAAGATCTATCCAACGACTGCAACAATTGCACAAAATTTCATGAAATTTTGCAACCGCAACATACCCCAAAAAACATCGTTTAGGTCCTGAAAACGGCTTTGGAAGTTCACGACCCAAAAAACTGCTAAAAATAGTAAATGATCAAAATTGCTAGAAAGTTGTTTTGAGCTAGATGGAAAAGATGGGTGGCCACCGATATCCACCTGGATCATACAACTCGCGTATACCTACAAAAGCACAAAAAAAATAAAGTTGCAGACGGAATTCATAGTTTTGGGTAAGTTACCTAAACCATTTGACTGCCCATAGCCGATCACTCATCCAAATACCTAGCCTTTTCTAGCCTATAAAAGAAGGGTTGGGGTCCCATTTGGAAGGAGAAGAGTAAATAAACTCTACCCGATTTTGAATTCCTCTTGTCCCAACCTTTTGCAACCATTGTGTGAAGAGAAGCATATATGAAATCAGTTGGAGTATAGTTGAAGAGGAGCCCAGGACCAGATTCGAGGAGCAGTGGTTGATCTCACTATTGTAAGGTATTAGATTAATAAAAGAAGTACTTTTCTCACCCCGCCATATGAGGTGTTTAATGTTTAATATTGATTATATTTTGATAGAATCTCTAACCCATTAGTTCTAAGATCAAGTGCATGTTTGGAGTTCTTTGTTTGTCTTTTTGTGAATGTAGGTCATATTTGGGAGGAAACTTGCAGTAAAGGAGAAACCAAAAGCGAAAGGATCTACATCAAACGTGGAAGTCAAGGTATAGTGAATTGATCCCTTTATCTTTGTATTTACATATGAATAATGGGGTTTATGATTGGGATGATGGTAAGAAGTAGGAGACTCTAGGTCATTTATGCATGCATTATAGAACCCTTAATGCTAGTCTATAGGGGGATTCCCCACCCACAACAGAATTGGTGACCATAGTAGGGAATCTCTAGGGTTTTCTGGGGATACTTTTTGGGTATTTTAGAATTGGTTTTATTATCTTTTTTCTGAGTTTTTTGCAAGAGTCTAATTTTGTAGGGATTCTGGTCTTCCATATCAATACTCCCTCCATGATTGCTTGATTGTTTGATTTTCTTTCCAAAAATTGACAGAGGTATACGCAGCCGGTAGAAGGCATGCCCATGTATACATGTGCCCTACCTTTAGACATCCCGCGTATATCCACTGGGTTGCTAAAGTGTCAGTTGTGTGCTTAAGTCCATAATTGTTTTTTTTAGGAGAGGCAGTCATCCTCTTTTCCTTGTCAGAAGTGATCCTTCTCAAGGGTTTCTTGGATTTGATCGGGGTCTTTGTGTTGCAATCTATAGCCTAGGGTAACCTCAGATTATCTTTGTTCTATCAAAGTTTCCTTGCATTTTCTTTGCCAAAGTAATTTTCTCTGTCTCTAAGGGGCTCTGGTTTCCAATACCAGTGCTCCCTGCTTGTGATGGACTGTGTTTATTTTTTCCATTTTTTTGAGCATTTACATATCTATATGTGCCCTATAGTAGCTCTGCACGTGTGCATGCATGCTCTGCATTTGTACAGCCCTCGTATATAGGCTTGTTGCGGAGGTGACAGTCACGTGTCTGTGTCAGGGAGATCTTTTGACAGAGAGAGGCAATAATCCTCTTACTTATCAGAAGCCATTATTTTTGGTCTCTGCCCTAGTCTCTGTGATCACAGTCTATAGCCTAGGTTTGACAGTAGCATAGTTTTCTTTTAATCAAAAAAAATTCTTGAGTTTTCTATAATAGAGTTTTAGACAAATCTGTGAGTCTTCTCCAATAATCCTTTTGAGGTTTGGTCAATTGACTCCCTATGCTCCACTGTAGGGCCAAAATTTATTTTGGTTGTTGTTTTGTCTTCACTTTATCTTTTTGCTTGATTTAGAAGAAAGAAAAGGAATCCATTTTTCAATTCTCTTATTTTAAAGCATGTTGAGATTTTTCATTTCTTTGTTTGGTTGAGTAGTTGGTTGTTTACATTAATAATCAACGAAAAGTTTTTCTTTCATAAGTTCTTGGTTGTTTACTTAGAAAAATAAGTAGCTCGTAGTCGAGGTAAATCCTGTGTTGAGTTTGTTGTTCAAAGATCTTAGAAAAAATAGTTTGAAAAGTTGGTTAAAGAATTTAAAAGAACAAATCTGAATTTGTCAAGAAGAAGTTATTTTGTTTCCATGTTTCTATTTATCTTCTCTTTCGTCTCTCAAAACATCACAAGTTTCACTTTCATAAACTTTGACTTAAGACAAGCCAAAAAATTAACGATTAATTAAAATGAACTAGACTTTATGTTTTGTAGGGTCCATCAACTAGTCTAGGCTAGAGCCTTGATTTAGGTTGGAGAGGAAAATCTTCAAGGCTGCAAAACATACATAAGAGTCTGTTCTATGGAGTGTTAAAAGTCTAGTATCATGAAATTTATCTGGGACCCCCCTCTAAAACAGGGGATAAACATGAGGTCACGTGCGGAAAGGTAGTAGAGATAACCCCTCCAAAGCCAAAACAAGCGTAGTGGGGAACGCATATAGATGACTTGTCTTGGGATTCCGTCGATAACATTTTCCAAGGAGCTTTGTGGGTCTTGAATCCATTCGAGGTCCTCACTTTTCTTCCAGAACACTTGCTTTAGATACCCTTGATAGGTTTCAAGATTGATACCCTTCTCATTGCGGTCCACCCGATTGTCAATTGTACCCACCTGGTGACTGTTCATGCGTTGGTAGCCTAGTTGCCTTTATTTTAGGTACTTACATAGGTGACTGCAAGGGTAGACCACATTACCTAGGATAGACATCGGGCCACACTTTCCAGAGTATACCTAGAGGTTGCTTCCATATTTGAGTTACACTTGCACCAGTAAGTTTCTCTAGTGTTGGTTGTTGTAACTATTCTTCCAACTAGTTAGTGATTGCCTATCTTATCTCATAGGGACTTTTTCTAGTGTGTGTTGTTCTTGAATGATTAGAAATCCCTAGTATGTCATTGATATTCTCACACATTGGAGGATCAGGAGCTTCTTCGGTCACGAAGGCTTCTTGGCATGCCACTGGGTACACTGGAGCCACCCCTGCCACCACTAAGAAAAAAACTAGACATACAAGGATCTTTTGAGGCGACCGGGTCACAGGAAACTGTGCTTGACCAACCTCTGAGAGAAGAAATTTCGATTCCGGAGGAACCAACCATTTCATACCTTGGAGAAAAAGCTCTTTGTCCATCTGAAACTCCGACCACTGATCTTTCGGTGCCCATCATCATTTAGATTTATGCTTATGAGCACCAGATAGTGTCACAAGAAGAAATGGAAACAAATGCTTCCACTTCTTTCGGGAATTCTCCTATTCCCGCTATGACTGTCACCACAGGGGGTGTTACACCTCCTAACCCACCATTTTTGGTCCAGGCCACCATGGTCTCGACCGCCTCTACCTCGAGCAATGGTTTGATCCCATCTATGGCGGCAGCCACTGATCCTTTCACACAGAGTGTGACATGCCCTTTGTTCTCATACAGGATACCTAGCTCAGGTACAAGCCCTATACTTTCCTAATCCACTCTACAGAATTTAGGTATGGGGGCAGGGAGCTCTAACTCTCCTCTGCAAGGATCCATGGGGGGCACTTCAACTTCCTTTAACACTTTCCCTTATGGAGGAGGTCATATACCTCCTTCATGCCCTTCACTCGGCGGTACTCACTAGTATTTCGCCAGACCGAACACACACCATAGTTTCTTTGGAGCAGGGAGTCAACGACTACCTTCTCATAGAATGTCGGTAGGTTCAACACCATTATCCTTGTTCGGCACGTTTGGTAACAACGCTTTATCGTCAACTACTTTCTTGACCAGGGTTAATCCCAGTTATGGACAACCACATCCTATGCAGGGTACTATTCCTGCATAGGGGGAAAACCCAGGAATTCCTTCCACACAAGGACCTTGGAATTCTTGACAGGGATCATTTCCCTCATCAGGGATGTCGATCAGGGGCAACCTCTTTCACAACCAATGGAACCTCGGTCAAGGTGCAGGACCTATGTGCATGGGATCGACATGGGGCAACCCTTCCCAAAGTCCTTCTAATGCAATGCACGCCCAACCATATATGTCTTATTTCATGAATCAGCTGATGATGTCTCCACAAATGCGTAATCTATACATTGGTCATGGCCATGGTTTTTACCAGAACCCTAGCTATCAAGCCAATTTTTCTTGGCAACCTGGTTCTAGTCAAACTCTAGGCCCCTTTTTCCATGGTTATAACCAACAACCCAAACTACCATTTCTGGCAACGTTGCATTTGTCAAACTTGACAAGGTTGTTGAATGACCCTATCTGTCACGATCTGCATTGACCTCCTATGCCGACCAAGTTGCCTTCAGACATACCAAAGTTTGAAGCCAAACCTAATGAAGATCCAAGAGATCATGTGACTACCTTTCACCTTTGGTGCTCTTCTAATTCGTTGAAAGATGAATCCATACAATTGTGTTTGTTTCAACGCACTCTCATTGGGAGTGCTATGAAATGGTACATTGAGCTTGACCGCTCAAAATACTCTTCCTTCGGTGAATTGGCAATGGCTTTCTTAAACCATTTCCAATTACCTATGAGATACAACGTCGACATCAAATTGTTGGCCAATTTCGAACAGACAAAGGAAGACCATATCTCCGATCACATCCGAGAATGGAGACACCAAAAGAGTTTGATTAAAGTGCCAGTCCCACCAGCATTCCTTCTTGAGTGGTTCCTTAAGTATTTGTTCCCACATTTATCCAAATATGTCGCAACATCGGGAGTGTTTTCTGAAGAAGATGCAATCATGAGAGCTCAACAACTTGAGCTGATTTACTCTCAGTCTAGTTTACTGTATGAAATTTTGTTGGACACGCTACGGTTAATACTTGATCAAACCAGACAGAGGGTTGGACCACATGCCGATGGTATTGTTAGTTCAACACAAACAGAGCCTGTTGATCAACTGACAAAACAATTGCAACAATTGTCGATACAGCACAGAGTGGCCAGCCAGACCACTAGTCCGACTACTCCCCCTACCCAAACGTCGAATGTACATAGTGTGCAATCGACAAATCTGAAGGCCACCCAACAGCTTGACGAAAAGAATAAACAATGAAAGAAGGGTAGTGGGGATAAGAAACACACTAATAATTTTGGCAGGAGCAATACCGAAAAGAGGAAATCGAAGTATCTGTGTAACCTGTGTGCGGAAGACTACCCGACTCACTAGTTCCCTCGGCTTGTGGAGGCCCAAAAGTTATTGTCACAACAAAAACCTATTGTGTTAACAAACCCATTTCAACATGGGCAAAATTTAACTCAAGCCTCTACAAGCATGGAAGGGGGCAGTCAAGCACCCCCTCCGTCTTCGAGTAATCATTCATTCACGAATGTGTATATGATGAAAGGTGATGCCTATATATTGACTAGAGCACATGACTATGGAAATCCAAGCACCTCTAAGAAAGGTAAAGAAGTCGATATCCCATCTCTTCCTCTCCATATCGAGAATACATTGGGCAAAACAATGACATGCATCCCAAAAGGTGTATTCAAGAGATATTCTCACAATCCGAACGCAAGGGCCACCCAAAACTACTCTGTGGTGGAGGATTTGTCTGAAACCCCTTTTGTGATGTCTTCTTTGGAGGTCCTCTAGAGTTATCCTTCCCAGAGAAAGGCTCTGTTAGCCGCCTTAGGATCCATTGAGACTTGTAATTTGGGTACAATCATGATTGATACGACTGACTTAAAACCTCGTCTCCCTTACCATGTAGCATTCCAAATAGTAGTGGCTTACACTACAAAAACTTTTACTTAGAACATTTTCTGCATAGTGGTTGATGAGGGCACCTCGACATGCGTAATGTATTTGGCATGTTGGAAGGCCATTGCCCAGCCTGCGTTTTCTCTGTCACCTACTCTTCTTACTGCTTTCGACGGTTGTTCATTCCAACCACATGTCATCATCCCCTCTTTGCCCATGCAGTTAGGAGGGAAGATCATGTGCGTCGAGGTTGAAGTGGTTGATGTGTCTCTCAACTACAATCTCTTGTTAGGAAGGAGTTGGACCTATTCCATGCAAGAAGTGGTCGCTACATCTTTTTGGGTCTTGTTGTTTCCACATGAGGGCCGGATCGTGACCATTGATTGGTTGTCTTTCTCTCATCCTGACCCTTCATTGGGGCCATCCACGGTCCCGATGATTGATTACCCTCAACCTGGCATTGTCAACATAGGGGTTGGTTTGTGCCCACCTTTGATGGGTACTTTCGATTACCCGCCTCCTCAAGGCGATGTTAAGTTTATATCATACCACCATAAGGTTGAGATTTTTCAGGTCTCGTCATTTTGTATGACTTACTTCAACGATCCATGCATTCTTCCTTCCCCATCGACCATGATGGAAGGGACAGGGAACCATGGTATGATCATGCCCTTGTCTGTGATTGAAGTTGCGTACTTTATAGTCCAACAAGATTTCGCCAACCCCGACCTAACTCCCACATAAGATTTAGATCCTATTCTAGAGCCTATTTGGGTTCAAGGTTCCCTTGTCAATACTGATTCTTTAGACTTAGTATTGCCCTCAAATGAAGCGATTATTGAAGTAATGACTAGTCCAAACAAACCTTGGGATGATCTCCATCACAGATCTTATTTCCTCCCAAAGTTAAGAAGCATTGAAGCAGGGGAATTCACTTTGACTATACTGGATATAGGTCTTGTCCTGTCAATCCCTTGGCTACACATGTTGTTTATGTCGAGGGTAATATGGAAACTATTGCTGAAACTATACTTATCAATATCTCCAGAACCCTTTGCGTCGTGGAGAATGTTTTCATCAGACCTAACTATACCTCCGAGGAGATTCGAATCTACACAGATTTATTTTAAATCCACAACGTTTTTGCCTGGTCTTACGAGGAAATGTCAGGCATAGATCCAAAAATTGTTGAACACGAAATCACGACTTATCCTGACGGTAAGCTGGTCTGGCAGAAGCTTCGCTTGGTTAATTCTAAGAAGGAAGCAACTATTCAGTTTGAAGTAGAGAAACTATTCAAACCAAGTTTTATCTACCCCGTCCATTTGACCTAATGGTTGTCAAATCCTGTGTCGGTCGACAAAAAACAGGGTATGATTTGCATATGTACAGACTTCCATGATTTGAACAAAGCCTATCCAAAAGATAATTTCCCCACACCATTTATTGACCATATCATCGATGAATGCATAGGTTGCAAGGCCTTTTCTTTCATGGATGGTTTTTCAAAATACAATCAGATACAAATCAAACCCGAAGACCAACACAAAACATATTTCATTTGTCCATGGGGTACATTAGCTTATCGTAA